>CM032228.1:47040000-47387500 GCA_019009955.1 Riptortus pedestris
ACTACTGGGTTATTACGCCCTAAATAATGTTTTAGATTTAGAGGTTTCTTACTACTTACTACCTACACTTGTTATTAGGCAGATTTCTTTATTGTAAAACTTCTCGTGAGAAATCTGCTTAGTTTACGCAGCCCCTGCGTGACGGACTTTTAAGTATCTTTAGTCTTGACCTGAAGAAGAGAAATTAAATATAAACAAAGATTTTTTCACGAACACTGACCAAACCTCCAAAAAATAACAACAGCATATACATATATATATATAATTTGTACATTATAAAATCAGTGAATATTTATATTCGAAGGCGTTTGATAAAGACGCGTTTGACTTTAATAATGAAATACTTTATTAGTAGAATACTTTTAAATTTTCATTTTTTTTAATAAAATCGTATTAGTGTATGATGTGACTCGTGAATAAATATAGTCAATCTATTTAAGAAGTACGACTGGCGAAGTTCGTTGTCAACAAGTTCTTTGAGACGTATATATATATATATATCAGTATTAGGAGCATATATTTTTATTACATTATCTGTATTCGTTTCCTATAAAATATATCAAAATCATGAAATATCAACATATCTTTTATATATATATACTTGATTGTATTTATCATTACTTGGGAAATCTGCTTAGTTTACTCATCCCCTGCTTGACGACTTTATGACTTCTGATCAATTATAAATGCATTGTATTCTTGTAATATGACATTGACATACAGTCACATAATTAACAATGTTAGATTGCTCGGAGCATTGCTGTTTTCTGTTTGACAAGGAGTTAATTTCAGATCTCTATTTATTAGAGGAATTAAACGGGGTACCGGTTGTATACGAAAAGAAGAAGAATTTTTCGCTTAATAACTTGTCGCCACGCGATGTGAATGGCTTCTTAGAGCGAATAATTGCCGTTCTCCAGGAAGGGCGGGGTAAAAACGAAAACATTGAAACGAACATGGGCGTTATTGTGCAATTAAACCTGTTCAGATGGCGCACTTTTTTATCGCGACCGGTATAAACATTTACAGTCGTAAATTGGTCTTTCCTGCAGTCTGATAGAAGAAATAAAAAGGTTTCCGAGAGATATTAAAAAAAAAGGTAGAAGAAGAAGAAGTAAAATTGAAGAAAAGAGTGGGTAGTACTCATCTAGAAGTAGCAAAAAAAAAAATATCCGTCCGTTTGACGGTGGAAAAGGAGAGAAAGAGAGAGAGAGAATCATCGGTTTCCCGTCGACACGTAGATATCGGAGAAAAAGAAAAGGGATTCCGTTTGATTCCAAAGTCACGGTCACATTTTCATCTTTGTGAACGTCATCGGTTTTTAGCTGCTCTTGGGGGAAACTGTTAGTCGCTCAACTCTCATTTCAAAAGCTCTTGCCTTTTTTTTACGGCCTTTTTGTCACAGAGCTTCTTTCCCTCTAAAGACTGGGGACGATTGAAAGAGGCCAAAATGATCGTTTATACCTCATTGTGGAAATCAATGGAGTCCGAGAATTGTGAAGTTTACGTTTAGCGTTTATCTGTATTCCATTTGTATGTGACTGTATTTTTATTTATATTCTTTTTGAAGTTACCCTTAAATGTGAGAGTTTGTTGCTGTATATACCTTAAGGAAAATCACCTATTGAGGTTGTACTAATGAAGCGATTTTCGAAATATTTCTTCGATCATTCCTAGTAGATGACGAAAATGGGGTCCATCCAAAATTATATATATATATATTTGATGGTCGCAATCTTTGTCTTATTGTTACCAAACTCGATATATAAACATTTTATGTAAAAATAACGTCTGAAATCGGACCTAGGAAGTTTAGAGGTGGGGAATTTTGGAAATTCGTAATATCTCCGTTACTATATGTCGGATCAAAAAATTGTAGAGAATCAATCTTATTGAAAATTAAATTTACTATAAATATTGCTATATATATTAACCGAGATATTTGCATTTTTATTAAATCTGGGCGGCTAACAGACGAGAGTGACTTTCCCGCCAAAAGCTAGTTCGGCCGTTTCTTCGACTGCTTGAATTTCTCTATTGTAAAACTTTACACGGGAAATCTGCTTAGTTTACGCAGCCTCTGCGTGAAGGACTTTTTTTAGTAATGTAAGTCGGATGAAAAATTGAATAAATCAGCGAATAGAATAAATCTCAATGCAAAATAAATGTTCTATAAATGGTATATGGGTACTTTCTTTATCTTGATTATTAACCGAGATATTGTCACTTTTTTAGTCTTCGGACTTACGTAGACCCTCACTCCTACTCATCTTATATTTACAATAAGCCGTTATATAATGAAACACTTTATTTGAATCCTAAATACCAAGTATTGTTCCCGTTCAAAGTTTACTTTTTGAGATAAATGCAATTATGTGACGAGCGCGGGAAATCTGCTTAGTTAACGCAGTCCCTGAGTGACGGAATTTTTGGTATTGGCCCAGTCCATTAATGAGTTTCCAGATTTGGTGGAATGTCGCCGAAAAATGATAACTAGTGATATTTGATCTCTTTTCATAAATCGCGCCTATATTAATCATTTATTTTCAAATACTTTCTTTTTAAAAGTGACAAATTCAGAATTTTATACATAACTATATAATAATACAACTAATACAGAAAAAAAAATTTCTGAACTTTACTTCCAGAAACCCTTCAGGGGAATTGTGTTTTCATTGATTTCCATCCAAAAATCACCTGTTTTTGTTAATTCCTATTTGCGTGTGTATTTAAAATTGTCACCTGAATGAGCTGTATGGTATAGAAACGTTATGTTATTTGTGAACATCCGCTTTGTGAAACCATGGTTGGGACTAAGAATTTTATTTAATGAGTTCATCAATAAATAAATTGTCATGACACTAGGTTTGCCAAGAGAGATTAAGACCAACGCCTTAACTAACATGGCAAGTCTGAACTCCCGCTAAAAAAAAGCGTTTTAATAGTGCGAAAATAATTTTCATGTAAAAATATCTCTAATCATCTCTACAGAGGACAAAACAGTTATACAATTTTGGCTACCAATCAATAAAAAATAAAAAATGTGATGTGTCACTAAATATGCTGCCAAAAACTATTAAATTTAACAAGAAAAACGTTTTGACACTCTTCATTTAAAATGTTTCATTTTCATATATAATATTGTGGTCTAAAAATGACTTAGAATATAATCGATAGTTACTTTTTGTGGAAAGCAAAGAAGGTCTTTCATACAACCAGAAAATTGCAAATTTCTATTTTCACACAACTGGATTTTATAACACTCCTTAATATGACATTTTAACATTCTAAAGCTCGCTGTTGTGTAATGCAAAATTCGTGCTTACGCCAAAACTAGCCAAAATGGATTCAAAAGGGTGAGTGACGGGTCAAGGTAATAATTCCGATTACAGTCCTTTACTCTGTGCAACGAATTAAAATACGGATTATGTAAATCCGAAATTTTAATTTACGTATCAATTGCTGAAATTGAATATAATTAAATACTTTATGTATTATATTTAATTACTTATAATTAAGTCTAAATAAGGAAAAAGCCTGTCACACTTAAGTAGTATAAATTAATCCTCCCCCACTTGCCTATTGATCAATCAGTAGTTTCGTCATAAGTACATTCCATCCACTCTTTCTCACTTAATAGTAACCTTAGTGAAAGAGCTTTAAATTTTTTTACAGGAGTTTAATCTTTTCACAATTAATGTCTTTCTATATATTTGAGTTGCGCAGCTGTTCATGTTGTGAGCATGTAAAAAAAAAAAATGTTCATTCATTGAAATTTTCGTTGAAAATTACGAAACAGGCTAATTACCATTCAATAGAAAAATGATTTTTTCCATGCTGTGATCCGGTTCTAATAAGCATATATTTACATATAATGTCTCGTTGCTTGGAAATGTAAAACAAGCATGCCTTAATTGGACATTTTGTGTAACGAAACCATTTTATATTGATGACAGTATGTGCCCACGACGTTGCTAAGGAATCTTGGAAACATAGGACAGCTAATAAATAAACGATGACATGCAACAATGATTTTATTTAATAAAGTTTAGTTACTAAAAAAAAGTGAGCTTAATATAAATTTAGAAAAGGGTATGCGAGATGCTCAAACTTACTTAGCACCTGTTATTTTGCTTGCTAGAAAACGCACAGTTTTCAAATTCTAAATTGGTTTAAACTTTTAAACAATCGATTTGTTTAATTATATATGGTATTATACTTTAAAGCTCTATAATTATTTTTTTATGTAATTCTTGTATTTAAACCTAATATTTTTAAAAATACTTCACTCGTGATGATTCGTAGGTTAACTTTTATTAACTAGTATTTAGGTAATACCGAGTAATATAACTTACCTTAAGAGAAATCAGTTATTGAAAGTGAGTGATCTCTACTCACTAAAATATCAAAATATATCTCCAAATGTCTATCTAACCGAGACCATAGAATAAAAAAGTGTATTAAGTTTATACAATTTATAAAGAAGACTTACTAAAACGTCTTCATTGAAGTAGGTAACCGAGGACATTTAGAAGAGGAGTGCACTTTGTTAGATGCGATACTCATCCGTCTACCAAAAAGTAACTAATGTTTAGGACATTTGGAAAATTTTAAGTTTGGACCCCTACCATTTGCATCTTCCAACAATAAATGAAGAAAATTGTATTGTTTGTGACCGTCTTAGGTTCAAAATTATTGGCCATTCGCATCACAGTTGATGGTCAGCATAGATTGCATCGGGAAAAATAGGGAAATTAGCTTGTATATATATATATATATATATATATATATATATATATCTTCTTCTGTTAGTGGTTTTGGTTTGGCCCTGACAGTTAAAGTTAATACTAATGAAACTCAAAATAAAATATCTGAAATGAGGGAGGTAAACCAGTTTCTACGAAAACGAAAATAAATAACCAGTTTCCAAGAAATACTTCGTTTCAAATTACAAGTCCCAAAGAAGTTATCATGCCTGATACAATTACTACATAAAACACTCCGTGGCGGCAACTAAATTAATTAAATTCTGATATTTTATGTCGGCACAACATGCTTTCCCTCTCAGAGCTCCAGCTGTGTTCGGAGTGGATCTCGTGTTTAATAGATAGCTATCAATAAATATGCTAAGTCTATATAACCTTCCTTCGTCGACTGGAGGTTATCTCTTTTATAGTGGTTATAATCTTCTCTAATATCCCTCACGCAACGGCTTCATTTACATCAGCTTTTTTTGAGATAACAGAAAAACAAGCTCTGCTTCTGTACGACCATAAATTACAAATTATTGAGCTTTGACTCTATTTTCCTTATTTAATTATGTTAATTGATGAAGCTGCCATTGCTTCCAGTGATTATGTATGTTCCACAGATATCTATTAATGATCGACAATAAAATATCTTACACAGTAGTCTGGCATATTTCTCTCTTAATGTAATGTAACAAATTTTAATGGATGAAATAACGTTGTTTAAAATGTCTCATAAAATAGAGCGACTCAAAGTATTGGGATGTTTATAAACACATAATCAAAGTCGGTCAAGCCCTTGCTGCAAAAGCACACAAATGACTTCATATCAAATACAATTTTCTATTCCACACTTGAGGGAAAACTTCTAAACCTATTATTTCTGATTTAATAACAAACGAAAAATTGAAAAGTGGAGATTATAATGTAATAATGGAACTTCAAATTTATCTATGGAATATTTCCTGATTTTGACTTTGGACATAGTTTCAGGAAATTAGTGATTTTATATATACATAAAAGAACTGGAAAGGACTTCTGCTAGGCACACTTGACAGACATTTGAGTAACTTTTTGTCAGGAGTAGAAACTGGTTAGCTAATTTCACATTAGAGGTAAACGTACGGAATAGCAAAATTTCAGTAAATCGTTCATTATTATCAAATTCTGTGCTGAAGGCAACGCGCACTAAAGCGCTTTACCTCTTAAAATAGTTGAATCATGTATCGTCATTCAGAAGAATGATGTTTTTGTACATTCATAATTGTCATTTTTGTATTTAAAATTAAGACAAAACCTTGGGGTTTAGACAGTAGCCAGTTAAAATCTCCGCAATGACGATAAATATAGTTAGGATTATTTATTAGAATTTTCTCAGGATCGTGAGGTTGCTGTAGAAAATAATTAGCAAGGTTTGACCAAAAATACCCGACTCCAGCAATCTGTAATGAAATTCTATTCCGTTAAAAAAAATATCACCCAGCTATATGTTTCCAAAGCTGATCACATTACAGTGAACTATTTCAGTATGGATCTTCCACTGAACAAGAACATGTGGCTCCCCCGATTGAAGTTCATTAATGTGATTTACTCATGTCCTTCGGAGGTCTTAGACCTTCCCGGGGAAGATTTTTATAAGCTTTGCCTTAGCAGTAGTTTTATGGCGAGACTTTTTATCCACTTTATTACCTTCTTAATATTTTTCTTTTCCTGTATACATTTTTATCGGGACTTTAGAGTAACAGTCTCACTTGGATTGTTCGTGGGATTTCTGGTACAGACTTGACCAGTAAAGCGAATTACTTCTCTTATGCCCTGCTCTGTGGGCGTAATAGATGCAAATATTCCTCTTGTACATATCTATATGTATAAATACGTTTCCAACAAGCATTCGTAGCTTGTTGCTGTAAAGTTCTACCTACGTGTTCTGATCTTGTCATTGGGCTATGATACAACCTACGTGAGTCATTTGAAACAGGAAATAGCGCCTTAAAGGGAAAAGTTTAACAGAATGTTGTTAATACGACGTTCTTTGAAAAAAAAAGTTGTAAAATAAACCCTTTAAGTGAACGCGAACATTTTTTTCCCCTTTAGCCATGTGGTTAGCATGCGTTAGTGAAACTACATAATACCTCAGACGAAGTAGTTCAGACGTAAGAGGGATACTGCTTGTGCGCAAATGCTAGTTGGCCCCAAAGGCTAACTTCTAGGCTGAGCTGTTATGCTAGTTTTTGGTTTAATGATCAAGGACATCATGTTGGAAATAGAAGTTGGATTATTGTTACGTACTGATTTCAATCATTCCAAATTACCATGTATTTTAATAAACATTTGGGACTCCACGCAATTTAGATTTAAGCCCCTGGATCACACGTTAGTGGTTGACTGATAAACTCGTTCCTTAATAGCAATAAATTTCCTTGGCCATCATAAAATTATGAGTCCACTGAATTTAGATCGGACTGAACACCAACCACTCTAACCCCCCTCGACTTTAAAATAATCATTTAAAAATAGTTTAGAAAAAAAATTATCAGTCTACGATTTCAAAATGGATTTAAAAGTACTCAGAAAGCTGAAATATCATCGCTCTCCTTTGATAATTTTATATAATACATACATTTTAATTGAAACAACTGTTCATAAGTTATTTAAAAATTAAATTAATTAAAGTAAATTTTAATAATATTATTAAAAATTTATATTTCATAGGAATAACGTAAGAATTGAACGAGGCAGTACCCTAAGCCAATTGAATATAACACATTATGGCATGAATGGCGAATATGAGAAATATCTGAAAGTGTTTTTTTTAAATTATAACAAAAAACCAAAGATGTAAAGCATGACAAGAGTTTAAATGAATATATTACAACAGAGAATTTGGAAGTGGCGACCTTATTTGGAAAATGGAAAAGTCTGTGTTGTTTGCTAAAATCGTTTGCAAAAGCAAATAATACGGCGAGTAGGCCGGTTGCGCCGGGTGTATTTTGAGGTAGTTCTTTTTTTTTAGTTCCAGATAATACAATCGTAAACATCAGGGTCAACTACAGACAGCTATGCTGCTAGAGGCATGTTTATTTTTAACCAGAGCTGCCCTTTTACAACTCCTACATGCAATAAATAATAAATAACAGAAATGAGTAAATTTTACATGAAATAAGGCTGCAATGTTTTTTAACACGGTTTATTATCCATAAACCGGAGTATGCTAAGCTCTCGGCGCAGAGATTGAGAAGCCGCGACAACTTAGCAAACCAGGTTGAAGCTTTACTGTGTTATTTGCTTCGGCTCGTTGCTTCCTTCAGCAGCAATAAACATTTTAAGGCGCTATCCTACAGCGAAAAACCTGCAGTAAAGAGCCCGCAACTAGTTTTGTTTAAGCAAAATACATATGCATTTATTCGAAATAAAAAAAGTGCATAGTTGGGCCTGTTTAATAAAACTGGATTTGTGAGTTGTTAACCAGCCCGAGGGAAGGCACTTACTTGTGGCCGAGGAAAAGTCGACACTCGAGTCGTCGAAAATTTGCATAATTTCTTAATAAGATAGGATATTCATTAGTCATAAAATGGTAACATGATCCACTATATTTTATATGCAGATTTTTTTTATTTTTTTATACGAAAACGTGCTTCCTCTTGACTCCTTTCGCATTTTGAATATTCAGAACGGTTTAGCGATTCAGTGAATTATTTTTATCGCTATGTACACAATTAATGTGTTAATCCCCTAGCTTTTGAATTTGTCAAGCCTGAACTAATGAGTGAAGATGAGTTCTCGGTGTAATTTAAAAGTTATTAAGGTTGTTATTCTATTAAAACTAAAATAAACAAAGGCAACTACTGGAAAGGAGTAGAGCTGTAAAAGTTAATTGGAACACAAAGGTTCTTGTTACGGTAATAAAGTTGTAATTGCGCTAAAATGAATATAGTTTTTTTGTTCATTTGCATTTTATCCTTTCATGCAAGAAGGTTGTTTATCCACATAGGAAACAGTGAATTCTTTATTTCAAATAACGCAATTAATGATTTTCTTCTATGTAACAGAGTTTTTTTTCTTCAAACAAATATAATTTTATTGCTATAAATTACAGTTGTGGTAGGACTTTTCATTGAAGTTAAACTCTTTTCATTGGAGCATAAGTGCACAATTAGAAATAATATTATTTATTCTATATAATTGAATTTCTTCATACGGAACCATAATATTGTTTAATTATATATCAGAGCAACGAGCCTCTGATGTGATTTCCAATGTTGACTCCTTTTAGTTCGAAAACAGGACAACTAAAAAACTCCTCCCCCCCCCTCTACCAAAAACCTAGAATTTTGGAAGTTAATAGTTAAAGCAATACATCTCTTTAAACCAATAATAGTTTGAAGAATATATGTAAGGTAGATTTACAAAATAGTATTTCTGATATGTTCTTGTATTTAGATTCATTTGTGTAACCCAATACATACCTAAAGTAAGGTTAAATGAGATGTTGCCGCTATAAAAGAAGCAGTCCATAGGAAGACATCTTAGCAATATTAATGAGATTATTAACATTACACTAATGATTAACATCCCACTCCAAAGAACAATTTAGACGATGACATGTTAGGAAATTAATTTTTGTGGGCCTATCCCAAAAATTAATTAAAGAGCAGCGATGAAAGAAAAGAAATCATTAAAGTGTAAATGTTTGATGGTTGTGTTTCCTTTGTGACACGGTCGGTTAAGTGCCTAATCCGTCGCGTCTGCTGGCTCTCGAGCGACACAAGTCCGAGTGAAAAATGCGTTTCGAGTTTCGTTTTCACGCCTCATAAATCGGACGGAGAGAGAGTCCGGGATTGAACAACGGGAAGCAATTAGTTCAATTAATTTGTTATGACAAAGGGTTTTGTTTGAGATTTTGGTTTCATTAATCGTGCAGCCGGTCCGTGACAGTGGCTGCGCTCTTTCAATTTGGCAGCCTTCCTTCAGCGGTCAGTAATCAAATAATACAAAAAAAAAAAAAAAAAAAAAAAAAAAAAAAAAAAAAAAAAAAAAAAAAAAAAACCGTTGGTAAGAATTTATATTTGACATTTGTATGATATGCTAAAAGCCTTACGTACAAGTAAGTACTATTCAAATTGGTAGGTGCGTGTCACAGTAACTTCTTGAACTCGTTCAACTATTCCAAAAGTCCGTCACGCAGGGGCTACGTTAACTAAGCAGATTTCCCACTTGCGTCCCGTATTTGCATTTATCTCATGACGTAAAAGTTCAATGTTCAAAATTTGTTACTAGGCTTCATAAAATAACAGCTTACTGTTGATATGACATGAGTAGGAGTTTACTGTTGGCTGGAAAAAAAACGCAAATATCTCGGTTAATATTAAAGATAATGAAAATAGGTAAATATTAACATTTATAGATCTTTTAATTTTCAATGAGATTGGTTCTATACAAATTTTCTATCCGACATGCAGTAACGGAGATATTTCGAATTTTCGAAACTCCTCCCCTCTATCTAAACCCCCCCCCCCCAGGTCCAATTTCAGCCGTTAACGAACTTGATCTTTCTTTTCACATAAAACGACTAATTAAACAATAATTGCGACCGCTAGAGCGGTAAAAGACAAATATATATATATATATACACACAGTTTTGAATAGACCTCATTTTCGTCAACTCCTGGGATCGATGGACATTTGAAGACAAATTTCGAAAATCGCGTCATGAGTACGACCTCAATAGCTGATTTCCCTTATGGGAAATCTTCTAAAATCTCAGCACGTCACTCATAACAACATATCTCCCCTTTAGCGAATAGAGAAGCTACTATCTTGTCTCCTTTGGATTATGCCTGACGATTAGAAACGACAATAAAAGATTCCATTTGGACAGTCATCAAAGAGAAGCCGCGATGAACATTACACGAAGAAGCACGCAACAGTTTTGCAAACTACGCCTGTGAAGTCCTCCCCCTAAATACATAATTCTCGTTTTATCAAGAAACCCAAAATTTCCTGTCTAGAGTTCCCTACATTTCCACCATTTTATCCCGTGCTTGTTCCTTAACAATGAAATATAATGGGGCTTGATTAATTTTATTTCGGATAACACAAACACAATTTGTTTGTTATTAGTAGATAGAACAATCGAGTAATCAAAGGTTCCCCAATTGTCAGCGTACACCACCAAGATACAGAGAATTTACGGCGGGTACACCTTAAATATATATATAGGTGCGAGAAAAGAGAAATATCCAGACTGAAAGGACATGACAGAGGATAATGGCTAAATTTAAGAAGTGCCTCAGCTGCCAGAATCTGTTTACAGGGCGGAAGGAGTTCTGTTCTCACCGGCAACAGGCTGAGTTAGTGGTGTGTATGTATTTATAGATATAATTGGTTGGCACTACCTGGCTGTCATTATATCCAAATAGGACTACAGCTGCACTTCATTTCTCGTTTCACGCCCTCTTTATAATTATTCTCTTATCTTATCTTGAGTCAAATTTGTCACACTTATCACTTCACACTTTGGAAGGATTTCTGTCACAGGCCTTATTTTACTGCCAAACCAAAAGTTTTGAAGGGCCACAAAATTGCAGCTGTTACTTATATTAGTGTGTTTTAGGATATAATCTGTGCAAATATAAAATATTTAGAGTACTAGGTAGTCCTTTTTGATTTGTGTATTTATCCATTGCTTTAGGAATGATGGAATGTTTCAATATACTCTGGTGAAGTAATGTTCTCAACGGGAGTCATCATATAACAATTAAAATAAACATACCAGGTTATTCTGTAAATTTCTTACTGCATTCAAGAATTTCATAGTTGAATCGAAATACGCTAATAGCTATGGAACGTCTAGAATTTTAGGTCATGTGAATGAAATTCCAAATATTAAACTTATTAAAGAAGCAGAAAAATATAGGATTTTTTTTTTACATTATATAGACCCTGTCTATATTCTGCTAAGGTTGGTAACATTATTCGTAAATATCTCTGTTAATGTGCATTGGATCAGGAAAAAATATGGCAAAATTATTTTGAAGTTATTTTCATAATAAACTCAAGATGCCCTGTAGTAATTTGTTAAAAAAAAACTAACCTCCAAGGAAAATGTGATGCGAAATTAATCTTTAATACTGAACATAATTTGCCCTATTGCCCGATCCATTAACTGTTTTTAGCTTATCAGGTTTCGATAACCATAATGAAATGGTCAACTGAGTGAGCTACCCATGGGGTATTTAGACTCTTTAACCACATTGCAAAATCTTAAATGCCTCCTAAACTATATTTATTTGATTTAATTTATTAAATAAAATCCTTAGTCCCACCCAGGCTAGAAATGGATGTTAACCTGTAGATATAACCCGCCCCTATCAGCCTTAGTAGCATAAAGTGAACGTTAATAAATAAATAAACTATATTTTTGTCGAACCTAATAATAAAGAGTGGTTATCACGGTACCCGCCTGGGCAGAGGAATTTATTTAGTGACGGAATTCATTAAATAAAATCCTATTTAGATTGCCGAAAATATATTAAATACTAGCTTTTATATATATTCTTCATATTCAATACAATCTGTACTTCTTTATCTTTTATAAAGGTTTTCGAATATCCGCTTCTAGTTTTGTATAGAGTACCAACTGCTGTCCTCTTAGAATTATTTCATAATCATTTAAATACTCCGTTTCTTAATCTCTTGGTCTTGTATTCCGAAAGTAAATAATTGCCTCCGTATTTTGAATTATTCACAACTTATTTTTTTTGTTTTTTAAAACAAACTAATTACATGTGTTGCAAGAAGAGCAGTAAAGAAAATATATGAGCCTTTTCTAACATTTTTAAACTAATATTCAGTAGAGGGTAATTACTATTCGTGCAGTGATTCGTTAAATAAGCGTACTCCTCTTCGGCTGGAGGCGGCATGAAATTGTACAGAAACCGTGAGAAAACTAACAGCAATTGTCTAATCAGTGTCTCTTCATCAGGTCTTTTATTATTCCTTTCTATGGTGGCCGCGGCCTTAAAAACGCGCGGGGCCCGCTCTTCCAGATTGGATCAAACATCTGACCGGAATATCTAATTCATCGCGGTCCTTTCCACAGCCTCCTTTCTAGACGTGCCGCCTCTCGCTCTAGTCGTCGCTCTCCTCCTATCCTCGGCCTAACTAGAGTGTTTCCCGATTCGTTCAATAATTAATGGAGCGTCGTCCTTTCCACTCCGACACGGCATATGGACTCAGATCCATTCGCTAACTAGTTCATATCCGGCCCGGAGGACCAATTGTTTAACGAAAGGAATTTAAGAAACGTACGTATTTTCTAAAAAGAAACGAATCTTTTATGCCTTTGCAAACTAACATTGTTTAATGTTGACCTAATGGATTTCTTACATATTGTTTTTCGAGAAAAGCAGTATTCTGAAATAAGACCTGAAGCAAACGGACTTGCCTACAACAGTCAATACAAGTTTGTCCCTGACATTAAAAACCCTTTTAAAATCATCGCACCATAATTGATGCTTAAGGAAACCGATAATCTTAAGGACAAAGGCCTGTATAAAATTCTTTTTTTAATAGAGATTCGCATTGGCATAAAAAATAAATAAATAATTTAATTTTCAGATATTTAAAAACACCTAACTGCGAGCCCATTATTGATTAATAGCTATCGTTGCCAAAGGTTATATTAATTAATTGAGGATTGGATAAAATAAGAAATAGTTAAGCACTTTTTTTTAGGCCGAAGCTTGCACAACAAATATAAATATATAACACATTTACGAAACCACTGACTTTTTGAATTCAGAACGATTTTCAACCAAATATATGTATTCAAAATGAATCTTGATAGCTTAATCCTTGTCATTATTAGTCTGACGACGTTGACGGAGGGATGGCTCTCTATAATTTCTGCCCTTAGTAGAATTCTCTGAACTTTTCGGCATATTATTGGAGCCTTTTGTGGCCTTCTTCCATCACTTATTCTATTCACTATAACTCGGTACTTTATGTTCTCAAAAACCATTAACAGTGTTGCCAATACATACACAGCTGATAGAAATATTTAGCTAGACATCCACATTGAGCTCATTGCTCTTTTTTAACACGGGGAAAATATTTAAATAGTAAAATTAATTTTGAATGAGTAATTTTAAATTCTGAAAAAAAATAATCTGACAGCCATAGTTATCATTTCTGCAGTACATGTTGTAAGGCTTGGATGGCTCGATATTTGTTGTTTTTGAGTTTGAATATGCAAAAAACTAATTCTTGGTTTGTCTACATTTAGGACAAACACGCCAGGAGAAGAACACCAGAATATGATGTGTTATCCTATACAATAACAATCGAATAGTATTTGGATTATTACAGTTTGTTTGTAATTGTAACATACATAATTTTATCATACTGGTTCTTATTTGCAAAATACCATAAATTGCACTCTAGCATTGTTAGATCTGATTGTTCCTCTAGAGACAGTGTTTCTCCCTAGAACAGCTACTTCTTCCTTTTATCTCGGTCATCTTATTTTATTAGCTCTCATAATGGAAATAAGTTTTTGAGGTGGTTGATATGACAGAATATCTATAGACACTCGCCTATCGTTGTAAATGAATGATAGTAAAAATAAAACGCAATTCGTTTTGGAACAGTGGTATTTAATTTAATATTAGCTAATCTCCCCGTCTCTCTAGTGGCCAAACTTGTTTCGATATTGAAGTAATTTTTACAGATTTAAGTATTCTTTGCCAAAAAAATTTTGAGTCCTTTGGCCCTTCAGAAAATTGTGAGGGGGGGAGAGTAGAATTGCAGGGGATAACTAAACGCAGAGATATTCAACTCGCCAAACAATATACAATACGCCGTACGCTGGTGACAGAAGGAAAAAACAGCAAACTAAAGTGAGAATAATATAGAGAGTAAAGAAATATCTCGTTGAATGTTCGTTTGAAAGTTTATTTTGACAGACGAAATTTCGTGTGCATTTTATCATTTATTGTCGTTCAGTTTATACACTTAATGGTGATAAAGTCAAGAACACACACATATAATATATATATATATATATATATATATATATATATATATATATACAATCATGTTATTTTAGCATATTTCCATTAAAGGAAATCGACTATTGAGGTTGTACTCTTGAGGGGATTTTTAAAAAATGTTTAATGCTAAGCGGTCGTAATCTAGAAAGAAAAAAGTCATTTAGGATGCTTCACTAGTTATGATGCACTGACCCAAACACCTAAGCCATTTGAAGAATAACGTCTTAATACGTATAATGAACAGCCCTTAGTCATGGATACTAAGTCGAATACACAACTTTAACACATTTACGTCAAAATTTTGAATCCGGATCGAGTATTTTATTAAATAAAAGGAATATTATCGATATTTTCCCTTTTTATACGTTTTCCGCACTTTCCATCCATTGAGATACGAAGGTTACGTTTCTGCAATATTATATATATGTCATATCGGAGGGATCGATAGTTCCAGTGTTAGAGAAATCGTTTTCTATGGTTGTACAAAATCAATTCACATGGTGTATTTGTGCGTTTTCACCTTCCATGATCGGTCACTGAGTGCTCCACGATCACTGGGAAACTACTAGATTCTGTTTTATTTCTGTGTCCATAAGTGTGGTAGTAAAGTAGATAATGGTTTGTTAATATTCAGTTAATGTAACATTTGACATTCAGTCATGCCTACAATGAGGTTTTCAGTAGGTGTTTAGGTCAGCCTCCCAAATTCAACACATTGTCAAATATCTTCATGGTAGCCCTACATGATAGTGATATAGTACAATAATGATGTATTTCGTCTGGGTTCCAGTTAATTTTCATATATTTTTGTAATAATCATAAACTAATTGTCTATCTGTTCCCGATATTCATAATCGCTTCCTGACTGAACTTCCTGGTTAACGTTTAGGCCCTATAGGAAATCATGGGGGAGGAACACTTTGAAAAATATCGTGACCTGGAAAAATATAGCATGTTTCGTGAGGCTGAAGTCTTTCTGAACTGGTCTTGAGGGCGGGGCAGACCCAATTCCCCAGCTGTAGACACAACATGCCAGGAGCACGTCCCGTACCACAGGTGGCAAGCGGATACTAACCAAAAACATCCTCTATTTTTCGCAAAGTTGCACTGCCTCCCCCCGCTATATTTACCAGAATTTGAATTTTCAGAAAGAATGTATCTCTTCCTTTTTTCATTGTTATTGTGTTTTTTAAAGGAATATTGCATTCCTATTTTTTGTCATTTATAAGTAAAAAATTAATAGTGCTCTGTCTTCATAAAAAATAATGCATTACTTCCATAAAACTATATTTCGATATAAACGAAACACACCACAATTATCACCTGCATCAGTACTACCAATTATTAAAAATTGTTCACGTTCTAACAGGTCCCCCGCTACCATATGTGCAAAGTGTACAATGCACCCGGGCGCCATCCTTTAGAAGCGCCAAAACCAAGGGCCCAAACAAATATTTAGATGTTATTCTGTTAATTTCATTTTGATATTTTAGTCTACAAATAAATATGACTTTTAAAATTCAGTTCTTTGCTTTATTTCAAGCCTACCTACCATAAAAAAAAAGAAAAGATAATTCAAAATGCCTTTAGGGGCGCCAAAATCCTTTTTTCATACAGGCGCCAGTAGCCCTTTCGGGGGCCCTGCTCTCTAAATATAATCACGACAGGTATGACAACAGTAATCCAAGATGTTTTAATTCTTAGAAAAGGAATTAATGTAATGGGGATAAAGTTCGGTTTTCAGATTTCAAAAGAATTAAACGCTTTAACCCTCCCTGAACCAATATTGACTATTATTGGATTATCTTGGCAAGATATAAATTATGTTCTATGTCATTTATGATTAGATGCATTGATGAAATGGATGTATCGCATTTCAGGTTCAAATGAAGTGATTTTGGTCAGATGTTTTTTACTAAAAACTTACCCAAAATGGGTTCAGTACTTTTACTTTGGGCGTCTTTTTTTATTTAAATATTTCTAAATATTGGTCCAATATTAACTTCTTTATAGCTGACCATGGAAGTGTGGCTTTAAAAATATCATGAATGTTTATCTTTGTCCCTAAATATGGAATTT
The DNA here is from genome assembly GCA_019009955.1 of Riptortus pedestris. NCBI lineage: Eukaryota > Metazoa > Arthropoda > Insecta > Hemiptera > Alydidae > Riptortus > Riptortus pedestris. The sequence continues at coordinate 47,056,880 of CM032228.1, forward strand.
TTTTCCACTCTGACTCAGGTCATAGCTATTTGAATCAACTCCACTCTTGCACCATCAACCTCCCTTAAAGAAGCTAAAGTCACTTGTCAATTCACTGCTTAAAGTAGGATATTGCTATGAAGTGCAAACACTTTACTTTATTGATAGAATGGTCGGTAAATAACTTTAACTTTTTTCTCGGTGTGGCTGTAATCTAACACTGGAACAACTACTTTAAGCCTAACCCAAAACACTTGGAACTCTCATTCATACAATATTTCTTAGTGGCCCTTAAACAAAAAGTGAAAAAATATGAAAATTTCACAAAGAAAAAGAATTTCTTTTAATGAATTATTGATAATAAAAGGCATGATATCTGAAGCCTTAAATTGGAAAAAAGGGGGGGGGGGTCAGTGTTATCCTGCTAATTAAATATATTTTTTTGTTTAGCAGTTCACAGGCAGAAACCTTAAAAAAACAAAAAAAAACAAGAATAACCCCACAGTAAATATCCATCCTTTATATTACTTCAATTGATTTTTAATTAATTTTAAATTTGTTTTTAGCTCACGTTCGGTAATCAATATTTAAATAATAAAAACCTCTGATATTTTTGTATTGCAAATTGTAAATTGCTGATTTTTCTATACATTAAAAATGTACAATATTTAAAATAAGTTGTTCTGTGTAAAACTACTGCTATTTTCTTCCATATAGGTACTATTGTATAAATTGCTATAGGAAAACTTATTTTTTTAAATGTTAAATTTGGACATAAATGTTCACTGGTATTTTTACATAAATTATTGTTTTATATCTTAACCAAATTATGGATCAAGTTTAAAGATTATTTTCATTAATAACACTAGTAATGGCAAATTTGGGTTACGTTATCTCTGTTAATATTCTTTCATTATATATATATATATATATATATATATATATATATATATATATATATATATATTAAAAGTATGAGCTCAATTCCCAACAACCAAAACAGTATAACAAACAGTAGCAGTTATATTACGGACTCTTTATCCGTTGATTAAATACAGATATACAGTTATTTGAAACTAAAAAAAAAATCCAATTAATTAGTCATTTATAAGAAAATGCTTTCTATTTTGTGTGTGAAGTGTGAACGAGGTTGTTCAATGACACGATGTGGCTGACAGATTTAGGCGGCGCTTTCCTTTGTGATACTCTACACCTAGCCTGAAATTCGAACTGGCCCGGGTTCGTGTCTCCGCCAGTATACTCACCGGCTCCTTATGAAAATGCCCGTATTAACATCGTTCTTAATGACCTAGCTTAAATTTTCTAATGGAAAAAAAATAATTATAATAATAACACTGTATGGGAGGGAAAATGGTGGATTTTTAGACTGTGCCCGTCAGGTTTATAACCTTTGCAACTGCTCATCTACGCCGGGAGGAGATCCTTACCCGCCATGAAGAGGGAATTCGCAAGATCAAGTACAATTATACTATTCTTATATAAAATTATAATTTTGCTGTAATATAACAGAAAAATATCCAAGTGCCTTCGGCAATATTTGTCAAAACAGATTTCAAACGCTTCATTTTTAAAAATCTAGACGATATTCACAGGAGCTTATTTTCCTGAATTTCTAGGAAAGCCAACCATTCTTAAATAACTATAGTACTCTTCCAAGAATTTAAGTAAGTACTTTCACAGCATTACTCCTGCTATAAACTTATTTATTATTTTCATTAAACGGGTTTCATCTTAGCAAAACATTAACCACCTTTCTACAACTGACGTTTTGACAGAGAGTCTTTATTTTAAAGTGTTTCCCACTCGGAATATTCATAAATATTTTCGAAAACACTTTCGGAACTATCATTTAATTTTTTTTAGAGTTTGGTGGATTAAATAAAATAAATAATCATGTTTTATCGTTTTATATATTTTTAAATATATAAAAATAGTATAATATAGAACCATTATCTGTAGTGAACCACAATTTTCCATCCGGGATGTGTAAGGAAATTTTACTTAGTGCCATGGCCTATTAAATAAATTAATTTTAAAGAGAATCAAACTCATCACACTAGTTTTAAACTCAAAGCAGTTTTAGGCTTAAAATCTATTTATTGTTTTAAATGAATATATGTGATTTTAACTGAATTTAAATTAAAATGAATTATGCTATTAAAATGTAGCTTTGAAAATAATTAAATTTAAAATTAGTTGCAAAGTTCATTTTATATTAATATATATTTTAAGGGTAGTTTTCCCCTCGTAAAATAAACCAGGTTGGCAGTTAAATTGAGGCTTTCAACAGATATTGGGATTGATAAGTGGACCAAATGCTTTTATTTTAAAATAATTATAGCTAAAATGTGTACTATTTTCTGTAAAATAAACTTCCTAACAGTCTTGTCTGTCGGGAGCAGGAATCGCTTAAGCAGGGAGTTGGTGTACAATAAGCATTCTAGTAATGTCGCCACCTTGGAATCATAGTGGCATAGTAATCATCGACAACTATGGTGATCTGCTCAACTCATTTACATATTCAAAAATAAATAAATAAAAAGAAGAATTATAACGGAGAACCCAAAGGTTGGACACCAGGACGTGAATTGAAGATTGAACGAGCTCAAAACAGTAATAAGTGATACTCTTAACATACTATAACAACCTTAGCCCCGCCCTGGCGAGAAAAGAATGGTAAGCTGTTCAAAAGTAGCGTAAAGTGGAAGTAAATAAATTATAACATTTAGTTATTTATTGAAACAAGCGTTTGAGTACGTCGAAACCAAAACCTAAAATGAATGAGTAATTTATTTGAAGTTAAGTGAGTCTAAAAACATTTTTTTTCTTTTTTTTAGCATTGCTTTTGCATTATCGTCCCTTACGTTTGTTTGAATTAATATTTGACCGTATTCCCAACTAAACAAGGTAGGCAAATAAGAAAAGAATTATTTTTTACCGGAAAATAATTTCCATTGTTTGTCCATCAGTCTTCGATCACTCAACGACCAACGGGTTACCTGGAAATCGTTTCCACAAACACTGCTATTATTTGTCTCATTGATCTCATATAATGTATTTCTACAATAATGGGCCTATAAAATAGTTAAAAATGGGGGATATTAAGAGAAAAATGGATTAATTACTTTGTTAAAAACCTTTTTCAGAATTTAATTTGTAAATATAGTAAACAGTATTCAAATAAAGCTTAGAGAACATTCATTTAACACCTAAAAATTTAATTTTCGGATTTTATGGAATTTTAGAACTGACAAAAATTCTCAAGTTCTTCAAATCTTAAACATAGTATTATGATAAGTATTACTGGGCCTTAAATTATATTTTTTTAAAGTTTAATTTTTCTTATTGTTGCACTTACAACAAACAAAATATTTAATTAATAAATCTAATATATAAATTGAATTCATTGGAATTGTTGATGTTAAAAAGTGAGTAGAAGGGACGATAAACCTAGACCGACTTTTGGATTTATGGTCACATGTTGTATATTTATGAACAAGTCTTTTTATCAATCCCTACTGTCGTGATAACTCATAAACTTGAAAAAGTAATTCAAGAAATTTGTTTAATGCTTTATTTGGTCTACATATATCAGTAAATTACTGTGGTCAAGGTAGGAGGATAAAAAAAATTAGTGCTTATACTAGGTAGAATATTAAAATTTTGTTAATGTGTACAGGTTAATATTTGAAATTTAATTGAAAATACTGACAAACTGGTGAGGTAATATTCTTAAACTACAATGGACGGATATTGACTTACACGTCACAGCTCGTTGTACATAAGTAATTCCAGTCCAATCAAAATTATTTTTCATTGATTATTTTGTTTTTCGTTTGTTTGTTAATATATTTTTCAGTGTGTCTCTAGTTCTCCAAATGTTGACTCCAGGACTTACACGCGTTACATGTAGTCTTTTTAAAGTATTTTTTATCAATCCGTAATGATGCAACAACTCATAAAGTTGAAAAACTGATAAAGTTAATGATTTTTTTTATTATATTAATTTATTTGACATTTATGATTTCGGGGCTTCAGGTTAGCTATGTGAGTTAAAGCAAGTTGGTTAAACGCATTAAGGTCTTAATCTCTCTCGGTAAACCTAGAGTAGTGAGTTCGATTCTCACCTGGGCCGTCAGGAATATATTTAGTGAGGAACTCATTAAATAAAATCTATAGTCCAGACCTGGTTAAATAGGGGTGGTAAATTGTAGATAGCCCGCCCCAATTAGCCTTAGTTGCACAAATTGGACGTTATAAATTTAAAGTTTGAAATTGCTGGTAAACTGCTGATATTTGCTTAAAAGTTGTAACTCGTGGAAAAAAAAGTAATTCTTAACCAAACGAAGATTTTTTTTTTTTGATTTTGTGTTTGGTTGTTGACTGCGTTTTTAGTGTGTGTTCTGGTCCTCCTACTGTTAATGACAGAATGAGTATACTTTGTAAACATTGTCAGAATAAGAGTGTTGAGGGGTACTTACGGGTGGGGGTGGTGGAAGGCGGTCGGAGATGCCGGGTGTATAATCCTGGGGGACTCCCATAGATACCGTCCTTCGTGAGTCCTGCCGTCGACGGGAAGAGGTCCTGGGAGGAACGGTCCGGGAGGGAACGGGAGCCCGAGAGGGGCTAGGCTTTCCTTCTCCGGCATATCACATAGCAATATCACAATATCACAGTCACTAGCTCAAAGTCACAGGGTTCACTAGAGCGGGGAGGCGGGGCGGGCTCTGGCTCTGACTGACGTCTCACTCAGCCCCCCACCCCTCGGCCTGCTAACCCCTCCCCTCTCGCTGTGCCGGCCAATAGCAGCGGCCCCTCGCCCGGCCGACAGCCAATCACCTACCTCCGATATAATCGGTTTTGACATGTAAACAGTTAATCTGCATGCCGCCCGTCACGGCGATCCTCCTAATTGATCTGTTGAAGCACCGCGCCCGACGGCACCTCTTTAGTTATCTCTCTCACTCTAAAATAGACGTGCTTACTCTTCTCTGCCATTTACCTATTTGGCCTTATCGAGGGCCAAACATAACACTTGGCCCAAACCAGGTAACGACCCTGGTTCCTCTTTACTAAGTCTTACAAGACGGCATTGCTTAAAATTCAAAGTAGGTCCGCACATTTGAGAATTGAATACATTTAAATTTGTCAATGTTTTTCCAAGCTTTTCCATGAAGGTTTATTATTTATTGGGTTTATTTTTATTATTAATTAACGTCCACTTTATGCTACTACGACTTATTTGCCTCGGGTTATCTACAGGTTACCACTATTTTCTAGCCAGGGTTTGACCAAGGAATTTATTTAATGAGTTCGTCACTAAATAAATTCTTATTTGCCTCAGGCGGGAATCATCGAACTCTCCTCTCTAGATTTGCTTGCTGTGTGAGACTAAAGAGATGGCTAATCTGAGCTCCTCTTATTAAATAAACCTACTCTTCATTTAAAATGATTCATTTGATAGTTACATGAGATAATTACGTTCCAATGCAAAGGAACAATTGTTGGGTTTACAAGCTCCGCTACTGTGGCGACTTTTGGCCCAGGAAAATGTTAAATGCAATAATGGTTCGAAAATATGTAATGTTATTGCTACATGCGAGCATTTTTATATTATTCGTTTACATTCATTTTATTGATCATTCACGTTCATTAAACAATTGGTGGTCAATTTTTTTCCATGGAGTATATTTATGAATGACAGAATGTTTCTTTATACAGCTAACTGAAAAACGCTTTATAATCTTGACGACATGATGAAAAATTCAATTTTCGCCGTCAATTACTTTTAGTACAATTATGATACCACTTTTATCTGTCATTTTATGTTATTTATTAATGCTTACTTAATGGTATTGAGGCCAGTTGGGAGGAGTTATCTACAGATTACCACCCATTTTCTAGCCAGGGTGGCACTAAGGATTTTATTTAGCGAGTGCGCTTGTATATAAATTCCGTCAATTCCCCGGCACTACATTTAGAGTAACTCCATAACTCACATGTCTCACCTTAGCCACACACATTTTGTTCTAAAATAATTTTAAATAAAGCGTTCTATAATACAGTAAAATGTTTACTTCTTGAGCTCACAGCTTAGCATCAAATACTTCATCATTCATCGTTCATAGTGTGCAAATCACACAACATAGCCCTGCCGGAATGAAACATTTAATTTCGACTAATCAGTCCTGTTTAAAAAAAAAAAATCAAATATATGCAAACAGTTTTCAATATCATATGAGCAACTTGCATGGAAATGAACTAATCTTCAACGGTTGAGCTCTGTCGTTAATTACACATGGTAAGGTTTAAATAAATATGTTTCATTACATCTTTTTTTTCAAACATTAATGGTTTGAAACCTTGTATTATAAGTTCACTGACACTTAAGTTTCTCCTTTTCGGGCAATTACGAGCCGCAAGAGTATTTATGGGATGAATTTCGTAATCCTCCGAATCCGGAAGGATTGCCTCATTTAAAGAGTTCATTACAATAGTACTTACAATTTTCTATTGGTTCACAGGAGAAACCCCTTTTTGTTGGTTTTTCTTAAGTCCATTGAGGTAAGTGAAAACTAACAAGGAGATTTGGGATGTCCAGAAGGGCTGTGGACAGGCTGGGTACAAGTACTTAGAGCAGGAGTACAAAGGGTGACATCTGAGCCGCAGGTATATCTGTCAGTGCCGGCACAGGGGTAGCTTCCACCCCTAACAGCTCCTTTTGGGGTCGCTGTCCACTCGCATTCTTCAAACCATGTTTACATCTTGATCCGCCATATCTATCCTCTAACCTAGGTCTGACTCCACAACACACGCCTATTGTTGACAATACCAATTTTCTGGCTATGTCTCACCAGGCCGTCTAGTTCTTACCATATGTAATGTACCCAAAGGTAGTGAACCATTAAGTTTGGTTTTCGCATTCGCATACCACTTGGATGTCCAAAGAATGTTTACATCTAGATCCGCTATATCTGGATATATTTTAGCTCTAGCCGAAAAAGCCAGAACACACGCCTTAATGTGTACAACCGTAATTTTGCCCCGAGGCTTGACATCTAACTCTTACCATATTATGTCTACAAGCATGAACCAATATGTTTACTTTTCACGTTCACGTTCAGCTTTCGTTCTTCAACGTTTGTTTACATCTTGATCCACATCTGTGTTCGAAAACACAGGCCTATTGTTGACAATCCATCCAGAGGGACATGGAACTCATATTATATCATGGATGCAAGCCTACGCCAATAAATGCACTTTTCGGTATCATGTACCATATGGATTCTTCAAAGGATGTTTAACATCTTCAGTACCCATAGCTGTGCTCTAACTAGACCTGACTCCAAAATAAACGCCTACTGTGACATCCGATTCTTACCATATCATGGGTTCAACCCTGAACCAATATGTTTACTTTCGGATATGTTTCATACTACTCTGATAAATCAAACAATGTTGACACTTTGATTAACCATATCTGAGCGTATCTAAGCTTTAACCTAGACGTAACTCCAGTACACACGCCTATTGGTGACATTCCAATTTCCTGACTATATGAATATTCAGTTCTAATAATCAGGTATTATTTATTAACATCCACACTTTGCTATAATGGCTAATTGGGACGGGTTATCTACAGGTTATCACCCTTTTCTATCCAGGGTGGGACTAAGGATTTTATTTAATGAGTTCGTCACTACATAACTTTCTATTGGCCAGCTAGGAATCGATCGCGGCAACGCTTTAACTCACACGGCTAATCTGAGCCCCTATTCAGTTCTAAGTATGGATACTTGACCGGACCAATATGTACACTTTTAGAATTCTGGATCAGCTTGCATTCTTCAAGCTATGTTTATATCTGGTCCATAAAAACTGGGTATACATGTAACCGCGATTTTGTCGTTAGGTTAGACATCAAATTCTTAAGATATCAAAGGTACAAACCCTTATAAATGTTAAGTTTTCCACTCACATTCATTACAGAATGTGTAACTTCATCCGCCATATTTGGTTCAAGTAATAGACACTCTAGAAGAGAAGAAATTGTACTTACTCGCCTAGGCACAGGACACACTAGACTAACGCATTCATATCTAATGAACAGGGGAGATGAACCTATATGTCGCTACGGCAACAGAACGCTGACTGTAAAACACATTCTGACTGCACACAAGTGAAAACGTACCTATGACCCACAAATGTATGCGAACTACTGGCCGACAGTAGCCAATTTATAGATGATGTTTTTAAGTTTTAAGAAATAATGGATTATTTGATGAAATATAAAACCTTTTATCTACAATTATGAAAGGTATATATGGCAAGTACTGTGGAATTTAAGTTTTGCCTCCTTCCAGTTTAACTATTTAGTTTTCCATTTATTTTTGTTTGTTTTATTTTTTATTTTTTTTTGTATTTTCCCCTCATGTTGTAAATATACTAACAATTTATATTTAGTTTTGTCCATTTTATTTATTTTGTACATTTGTAAAAGTTAGCTGTGTAAAAATTTTAATATTTATTTAATTTTGTAAAATTATATTCTAACATGTTAAAATATGAATCGCCATTGTAGCTGCATGGTTCTATTTATTATGTACATTTATAACATTTAGCTTTGTAAAAATGTTAATATTTATTTAATTTTGTAAAATTATATTCAAACATGTTAAAAGATGAATCGCCATTGTAGCGGTATCTCAAATAAATAATAAACATATCATCGGTGCATGGTTGAGCCAATGTTTTTACATTTCGGGTTCATATAACATTCGCTTCTTCAAAGGATGTCAAATTAGGATATAAATGTGGTCAAGCTAGACCGGACTCGAGATGTTCTCGACGAGAACATACGCCTACTGTTGACAACTTCAATACTTTGCTGAGTGAATGATGAATTTGAGAAATTCAGTTCTTAACATGTCATGGTAACAAATTCAATTTAACCAACATGCTTTCGAATTCGTGTCACTTTTATTCTTCAAGGCATATTTGTCATGATCCGTCATATATGGGTTAACATTGATGTAACCTAGTCCCAACGAAAATGAATCGGCTGAAGTTCTTCTACAATGTCTATCCATAAATAACGCATGCTAACACGATTGAAGATTATTGGAAGCAAACAACAACTGAAAATGAAATTGTTTCCATCAATAACCAGCTATTTGACCAACAACAGAATAACAATCTACAAAAGCACAAGCTTAAAATCAGACTAAAGAAGTTAGTCACATTAAAATTTTGTGTCTATGGAAAATGACGCTAAGAAAATATGTAAAAATGTGTAACCAATAGCGTGGAAATATTTGAATGACAGTAGAAAGAGTTTTACTCATATAAAAGATACAATTAAATATAAGGATACTATTGCTAGTACTATAATGTTTAATAAGATAAAGTATTTTGTGTGGTATAAATATTATATAGTAGAATTTGAAAACGATTAAAAAACATTGCTAATATAATTTAGAAAACAAAATCTTTTTATCCGGCCATAAATTTACAGTTAAACATACATTGAACTCCTGCTAACTAGACATTTTATTTAAAGACGATAAAGAAACGAAGTGGAAAATAAAAGAAAATATCCCCATAATTGAAAAAATACAGAATGTCGAGAAAACTGAATTAAGTAATATATTTCCTTAAATACCAAGTGAATTAGTTTTGATCGCTACTTCCAATAATCCTTAATTGATTTCCCATGCTATGAATCAAAACGATCAGCTGATGTTTATTTGCTCCTCTCAATGCTGTTTGGAAGTCAAACTATATATATAGACATACACACACTTATTTTTCAATAATATAATTACACATTACATTTGACGCCTTAGTAGAAGTTAAACTACTAAGGCGTCAAATGTGATGTGAAATTTTAATAATAAAAACTAAGTAAGAGAATTTGATTACATTGTTTTGACTTTAGGATAGTTTTATTTTAACAAGGTTTTTTTCTCTCTATTATCATGAAACTGCAGTTATATTTATCACTGATCAGTTCACTGAAATTGATCAGTGAATAACTATCACTTACTACGCATTGCTATCGTTTCTCCAGTTATAAGATCAAGGAAAACTCGTGAAACTGAGGGCAACTAACTTCAATATCAAAAACGTACGGATTGGTACCAGATATAGGCCTGTATGGGTGACTTTTCTAGCACGCTTTAATTGTTGGAGACTTTCAGAGCCATAATAGGTCCAAGATAGGATGGTGACTTAGGACTCTGGAGAATGAAAACAGAAGACGTAGTAAACAATACTAGGAAGTCAATTCCACTAGATATGAAAGCTAAGAGTCTACGATTGGAGCACAGGCGGCAAAAGTAACCCAACTCTACCTTTACAAAATAAGGAATGCGATAAAAAGTGTAGTTAAACACGAAAAAGACCGAAAATGAGATGGATTGACAGAGTAAGGAAGGACACTACGAGTATTCCAGTAAGCCCTCACTCCCGCTCACGCAATTTTTACATTAAGCAAATATATCAAAACAGAAATAATTTTCAGCTTATATTTCAAGTATGTTTCACATACAGATCTTACTGAGGAAGAAATAGCCAACGGAATACTTCAATTGCATCATACGAGTGCCTTACATAGTTAATCTGCTTAGCATACTCAATATCTGCAATGACCTTAATCATTACTTTGACATAAATGAATCATATTTGACATAAACACCCTACCTCCCCAAACACGCACTCAGCGAATTTTCGATGATCTTCAGAACTATATGATCTTGTGCGGGAGATGGAATCCTTAAAACACATTCAGATTCCTAAGTACGGTAGAATTCCTGCTGTGCCCGATAGTGTAAATCTCTTTAAAATGGGTGATGATGGCTCACTAACAGAGGATGGGATAGATCTGTTGTTTTATGCTTGTAGAACAAACTACTTCCTTGTTGTTGAAAAAAAGGAGGTAATGATAACAGTGTACAAGCTGAACCGGTCAGTAACTGATGTCAATCGACTCCTTTTTACAAGCATATTTTACGGTTGAATAACCAGGAGAACTACTATAATTCTGTATTATAAGAAAATATATATAGACAAAAAATCGTTGGCCTCCATATTGTTCCACGGGAAGCTACCGGAACAGGAGATTAATCTAAAATAGCGGGGTAAAAAAGACGGCGTAAATTTCTGGACGAGCGACCATAATCTTTCTTCGTATTACCTTAAAAATTCTGTACATAATATAGACATAGATTTTTCATAAACAGTAAATGGACTTTTAACTCATTAAGTAATTTGATAAGTAATCTCACCCAATGAGTCAAAAAGTAAATTCACTATTATAATCAAGGATATTTTTTACCCATATTTACCAAATATACTTTAGCCAAACTGAGACACATGTTTCAAACTAAAATACATACCCTGATCAGGCGTATCTTAAACAATTCGAAAAATAGATGTTAACTCTAATTTTATGTAATTGCATAATTAGGCCTATTTTGGGGAAGGCTAAATAAACTCTTAATAACATGTGTAGAAATATAATTAAACCATATGCTTTATGGTACGTTCCACTTGCATCCTTGCATTCTTCAAGGAACATCTGTCTTGATCCGCCATATCTGAGCTATAACCTAGTCCTAAAGAAAATGGATGGGCCTAAGTTTTACTACAATGACAATCCTTGAATAACGCAAATTAACACAATTGAAGACAAGTTATTAAAAAAATGAAGCAAAGTAAGTTTGTGATAATGATAAAATATACATTTTTCAGACTTACATTTGAGGAAAGCACTACTTTTTGTGGCAAAGATAAAATATAAATTTCTAATTGGTGTTCCAATAAAATTTTGCCCAGTAGGTGCTTCGTAAACTAAGCATACTGGAACGTTACACTAAAGATTCAAATTATGTTAAATGTAATAAGAAGCCTGCTTAAGCACGACTTGAAAGGTGATGTTTATGGATAGGATGTGTAAGGGATTAACCAAAAGCTGAATAGAAAAAAGTACAATCAATTGGGTTAATATTTGAAGAATATCAATTGTAGTGCATTCCTTTGTGAATAAATTTGGATGTGCAACATGATACGGTTCATAAGGTAACTAATTTTCGCAGTTCATTGAGTATAATCACTCAGCGAAAATGAGTTATGTCTATATTTGTTGGTAGCCTAGACCATGTGGTGCTAACGCAAACTCTTCTACAGCAATAGCCAATGCAGCAATATTTTATCTCGCTTTCAACACATCATCAAAATAAGCTGTGTGAACCCTTGAATATTTTAATTCATATAAATTGCGATGATGTGTTATGTTTATATTTCTGTATTTATTTTTATGATATTTTCACTTCCTTGAAAATATTGTAATCGTGAAAATTTTCTTTTATTTTCCAGATATCAACAGAAGTATCCGGTTAAGGACTACCTGGACCTATTTGGACTCAGTATCTGTCATATCCCAAAAACGACTAACTTTGGTATTTCATATCTAGACTTAAAATTGCACATTTGGACTTTCCTAGATTCTATTTGTGCATCTCCCCTTTTTATCTAAATCGACTAAAAGCGGTGGGGTTATTGAAGGGTTATTTAATTTTCTCATCACGACGAGTTTTATAGGACTTGAGACACAATCATTTTGATGGCTTATGTTTATGATAATTATATAGTCAAAATAATTACTTCTTTATTATACCATTAAAGAGTAAATAGTTTAATAATATTCTTTATTATACCTATAACCCCGCTACTTCATTAATGGCTTTAAGCAACCAAGCCAGTTATAATTTATCAAGGATGAATTCCATCTAATTCTCCATGGAAATTAATTTTCAACCGGCTTGCTTATTTCGTGTGTTCATCTCATAAATAATTATGGCAATTATGATTTCATGTCGGAGGTTATTTAGGACCTTTTTAATACCGTCCGCAGGAGAGGTTCTTTTCTTTTTATGTCGGTTTGAAATGTATGAAGAATTTAAAATATATTATTTTCGAAAACAATCAATAAATTATCAATTTGGTCTGATGTAGTGGCTTAGTCAAACTGCATTTACCCTTTCCGTCAGATAAGTTGACTAATGGACTAGGAACATTGATTGCTGGGTTATGAATAGACTTCTTAAGATCTGTTTTCTATCTTAAACATGTTTAACATTTCTGGGGGAAAGTTGGTATTTTAAGGTCACCTACAGTGTTAGTTCGGTTTCTAACTTTGATTCAAGTTTAATTAAGGTTCAATCCTTTATACTAATGCCAATCATCGCTCATATGGGAAATTGCCATATTACTCCATTCAACAACATTGCTAATAAATAATTGGAGAGTGGAGAAAGCTATTGGTGTAAGCCACTAGGAAAAATCATTAAGAATGTGAATTTTCATGAGTGTTGGGTCTGGTTTATTCCTATACACCTGAGGACGGATTCAAATCTAAGTGCCAAGCAAGTCTAAATTCGTTCCAACTAACCTTTTCTAAAAACCTAGTCTAAGTCGTCCATATCTTCAGGGTCTCCGGAGTAGTTTTGCCCATGTCAAGCTGTAGTCAACATCTTCATCCGGCAGAGCTAGTAGTCTGTCAAGTAGAGAGTAATTGAGAAATGCAGATCCCTCTCTGTTCTACATATATGGTCCAAGGAACTTTGGACAGTGGACACCTTTGTCTTGTAAAGCTTACAATCTTACTCCAGTTGTTTATAGGTGTACCATCGGACAAAGCGAAATCAATATTTGGTATTCAAACTTTAAATAAAGCGCTTCATAATATAACAGCTTGTCGTTAATATGACATGCGTAAGAGTTAGAGTTTACTGAGGGCTAAAAACTGAAAAATGCAAATATCTCGGTTAATAATCAAGATAGTGAAAAAACGTACACCACGACATTTACAGAACATTACGTTTGTAATGAGATTGGTTTTATACAATGTTTTGTTCTAACACATAATAACGAAGATATTAATAATTTTCGAAATACTCATCAATACTCCCTCCCACTGGTCGGATTTCAGCCACCAATGAACTTTATCTTTAGTTTCATATAAAACGTTTAAATATCAAGTTTGGTAACGATCAAACAAAAATTGGGACCCACAGAGCGTTAATAGACATATATATTAACGGACCTCGAGTTCGTCATCTCCTGGCTAGGACCAATGGAGATTTGACGATGTTTTTTGAAAATTTCATCATGAGTACCATCTGAATACCCGATTTCCCTTAAAAGAAATCTGCTAAAAATGACGCGTAATTACGAACGTTATTCCGTACAAGTTAACGAACTAGGTCTTTAGTTTTACATGAAACTCATATTTGTCGAGTTTGTTAACGATCAAACAAAAAGGGCTACTGATAGAGTGGTGACAAACAAGTGTATGTATTTAATACATAATTTTGAACGGATGGTATTTTCGTTTACTCCTGCGTAGGATCGATGGAATAAGAGGATATTTGTTGAAATCCAAGTCATGGGTTCAACCTGAATAGCTGATCTTCTTTAAGGAAATCTGCTAAATGACTGCTTTAGACGTTGTGTTGTACTAAAGGAAATCTGTGTTTCATTTTCACTACTTTCATTTCGAGGTACTTAAACACAATGAACACTTAACCTTTTCACATCTTGACCTCAATGACGTTTGCTTTTATTTTTGAATAGCGGAAGATTCAAATGAGTGTTTGGCTTATGCAAGTACATATTCTAAAATACTATGAGATGTGACTATTCTTCATTATTGCACTTTCTTTATTGCAATTAACCTGCCAGTCTTTCTGTTTGCTTGTCAAATGTATGTCAGTAGTAAATGAATGAATACTGCATTTCTGCGATGAAATACACTGTCATTAAGCATACCTAAGACTATTTTATTTCTGTAGTATATCTTATGAAACCTTTCTTTGTACACTGTTTAAATTCATGTCGTTCAAATGTGAGTTCGATTCAACCTTCGCTGATAAGGACTGAGATAAGGAATTTAAATGACATATTTATCAAAACATTTAAATAAACATCAAGTCGATTAAATGCAGATGAATCCATGCTTTCTCTGGTATCGAAGAATTTTATTTTTAGTTTTATACCGATGGGGTTTAGCAGATTTCCCATTTAGGGTAATCAGCTATTGAGGTCGTACTCATGACGCGATTTTCGAAATTTCTCTTCAAATATCCATCGATCTTACCTAGGAGATGACGAAAATGAGGTCCGTTCATAACTGTGGATATATATATATATATATATATATATATATAAATATATATATATATAAATATATATATATATATATATATATATATATATATATATGTCTGTTACCGCTCTAGCGGTCGCAATTTTTGTTTGATCGTTACCAAACTCGATATTTAGTCTCTTTATGTAAAAAGAAAGATCAAGTTCGTTAATGACTGAAATCGGACCAGTGGGAGGGGGGGGGTTAAAGGGGAGGATTTTCGAAAATTCGAAATATCTCCGATACTAAACGTCGGATTGAAAACTTGTATAGAACCAATGTTATTGAAAGATTGATTTACTATAAATATTTTTATATACATCTATTCTCTATCTTGAATATTAACCGAGATATTTGGATTTTTGTTAAATCTGGGCAGCTAATGCACGAGTGAGTCACTTTCCCGCCAAAAGCTAGTTTGGCCGTTTCCTTAACTGCTCGACTCTCGTGTGATTTCGTTATTGTAAAACTTCACGTGGGAAATCTGCTTAGTTTACGCAGCCACTGCGTGACGGACTTTTCTGGAATCAAAGAATTTTATTGTAAAACTTCACGTGGGAAATCTGCTTAGTTTACGCAGCCACTGCGTGACGGACTTTTCTGGAATCAAAGAATTTTATTTTTAGTTTCATATTGATCTGTTTTATATTTGATCTATTATCAATTTAGTAAAAATTGTTACCCCTTGAGATTTATCGTTGTATCTGACTCAGTGAAGGATTCACAAAAACGCTATTTTGTACAAGCTTGATAGAAATATGAGATGAGTTGAAGTGAGGACTTGCTCAGGGCTAAAACACAATATACAAATACTAGTAGCTCGCTTAATATTCCAGGTAGCATAAAACCCCAATGAACGTTATTCCATTTTAAACAAGAATGGTTTATGGATTTACGGTTTAATAGCTAAACATTGAACACTGACTATGGAGGTTTTAAAAGAAAAGAATCAAGTATTACTAATATCTTCATTATTGGGCTTTGGGTCAAGAAAATATTACAGAACAAATCTTGCCAATACAATTGTGTTCTACAATTTTTTAGAATATTTTTACTTACTCAAAAATGTATGAAATTATCTTATTAATTTTCTCTCTCACTAGTTTTTTTAGTATAGTTTTCATTAGAGTGTACTTCAAAACATATTAACCTTGCATTAACCGAATTCATATAATGAATTTATTTTATTTTCTATTTTACTCTTGAAATAAGGCAGATGGGTGTTTTAAGTCAAATAAAATTTATGATAAGAATTGTTTTAGACTCTTTTAAATGTAATGCAGTATCTAATTTGCAATTAGTGCACAGATCTTATGAAAATAAATACTGAAATAATATTTTAAAATTCACGCCTACAATATATGACTCAACTTAACTCGGAGGGTTTAGAAAGCATATAGAGTTAGCTTTGAAAGGATTTATAAATTAACACTTTATTTGGCGGTTCCTGAATCTTCATTGAATAGATAGGTAATGAAAGGAGCCAGCCATGACACTAGAGCTTTCAGGAATGGAAGTCTTCATCAAGGAGCAGATAACTAACTATGGCCGATACATTAATCTTCGTTAACATGAGATGACTCGCAAATACTCCCAAGAAGAACTAATTGACTAGCCGAGCTAAGTTAGTTTGTAGTTACCGTATTATCACAATCACTCAACATTTTTCGGACTCACTGAATAAAAAACTTGGTCTCGCCCTAGAAAAGGGTGCTAACCTGTGGATAACCCGTTTCGAGCAGGCCTAGGAAACATATAGACTAAATAGTTGAATTACTGAAAGTATCTGAAGATGTCTTTCGAGAGCACCTGTCTCATTTTTGGGACCTAATGAAATTAGTTATAAATACGTAAAACGTCCGTCACGCAGGGGCTGCGTATACTAAGCAGATTTCCCACGTGAAGTTATACAATAGAGAAATCTCCACACGAGAGCCGAACACTTAAGGCCGAATTAGCTTTTGGTCCCCACCTCTAAAACCCCCCTCCCACTGGTCCGATTTCAGCCATTAACTAACTCGATATGCCTTTATGCATAAAACGTTTAAATGTCGAGTTTGGTAATGATTAAACAAAAATTGCGACCGCTAAAGCGTTAATAGAAAATCGTGTCATGAGTACGACCTCAATAGCTGATTCCCTTAAGGGAAAATCTGCTAAAAAAACATATTAAGGATAGCAATAAAATCCAATGAGATTGGTTAATTTAGCCTTTTTCGACCAAACTCATGATAAAGGAAATACTTGGAATTATTGTTTTTCTCATGGCATCCCAGAAAATGACTTTTCTTTTGTACAGAAAAGGCTTAACTATCGGGATTATTGAGGATCAGACAAAAATGAGTACCACTAGAGCAGCTAATTAGGATATTTTTTTTCTTTTAGCATTATAGATCTTTAAAGATTTTTAGCCGCCCCTAGCTGGAAAAAATAAAGAAAAATGAAAACTAAACATTAGGTACAAAAAAAAAATATCTTCTAAAGTAACCAGATAATAAAAAACTTAATGACTTATAAATTACGAAAACAATTATATATGTTCAATGGTTAAAATTAAAACTAAAAACAAATATTCTTTTAAGTACCTTAATTGAATATATCTGGCTACATATAACAACGGTTTAACTCGTAAGGGATTCATTTATGAATGCCTTAATAATTTGTAAGAAATATTTTATAAAATACTAGCAACTCGATGTAATCCATAAATAACCTCCTTCATCTTGTAAAATAAAAGAAAAAGGTAGAAGGCAAACTGTTTATTATTATTTCTAGAAGAAACACCACTAAAGGGTGCTCATTCTCACCTATCTGAAGAAAGCAATGAGCAATGAATTAGAGAATTAAAATTATTTAAGAATTTAAAAAAAAAAATGATAATGAAATAATAACTAGAGACAACTAATACAATTTTAAAATGACATTTAGTATATAAATTACACGAGAAAAACCCATACGACATGCATGACTCCGGAGTAAGTCATGCATGACGTAGGATCTGTAGGTGGTCACGTTTTCTGTTTTTAGTCATTATGCGCTTAATAGAGGTTACTACATTATACTCATTGTATGTTGGGCTATAATTTTTTTAGCAGATTTCCCTTAAGGGAAATCAGCTATTGAGGTTGTAATCATGACGGAATTTTCGAAATTTTTCTTCAAATGTCCATCGATCCTACCTAGTAGATGACGAAAATGAGGTCCGTTCAAAACTGTATATATATATATATATATATATATATATATATATATATATATATATATATATATATATATTTGTCTGTTACCGCTCTAGCGATCACAATTTTTGTTTGATCGTTACCATACTCGATATTCAGTCGTTTTATGTAAAAAGAAAGATCAAGTTCGTTAACGGCTGAAATCGGACCAGTGGGAGGGGGGGTTTAGAGGGGAGGATTTTCGAAAATTCGAAATATCTGCGTTACTATACGTCAAATCGAAAAATTGTACAGAATCAATCTTATTGCAAATTAATTTTACTATAAATATTGTTATATACATTTATTCTTTATCTTGAATATTAACCGAGATATTTGCATTTTTATTAAGCGTAACGGACGCGCTATGGTTCCCGCCAAAATCTAGTTCGGCCCTTTGACGTACCTGATTGTCACTCGTATGGAGTTTTCTCTATTGTAAAACTTCACGAGGGAAATCTGCTTAGTTTACGCAGCCCCTGCGTGACGGACTTTTCTATTTAGTGAGAAGATTCGTTAGGAATGAGTGCCCCATTCGGACCCCTATATATAGGGCAAATATTTTCGATATAGAACAATATCTATTGTTCAGTCAGTTCATAGTGCACTTGTTGTTTTCGAAAAGTTAAATTTACATTGATTCTATCAAAGAGATGAAGAAAATGAAGTCCATTCAAATTTATATATATATATATATATATATATATATATATATATATATATATATATATATATATGCACACTGGTCTGTTGCCGCTTATCGTAAAACTATAGATGAAGTGGTTTTAGTTGTCAGTTTTTAGTCAACCCACACTTCAACTCATGAGTTTTTAACTTAATGTATATAAATAAATAATCATCTTATATCTAATATAAATTTCATATCTTGGTTTCACACTATTCTTATTATTTGAAAAATTGATAATAGCATATATATAGAAACATTTGTCTATTGCGGCTTGTCAGAAAAAAATCAGGAACCTTATGAGTCTGAGGAGCCAACTGAAATCTTTAAGTTCCGTTTCCAGAAATGTATATAACCAGCATGAAACTCCTGTGGGGTAAAAAACCGTAAGAAGGTTTAAGCACTAAGGTGTTAAATTTTGGACATGCTGGAATGATACTTTTTTTTTACTTAGTCCTCACGTCAAAAGAAATGTATTTAAATAGAACTTGTAACTTATGTTTCACTTAAGATGGATAGCGATGCACTGGTTACAAGTGAATATAGCATGAGAGATTGTGAAGGGTTAACTAAAGGTTAAATAAAAAATAAAAAAAAAATCAAATAACACGGTTAATGAATATCTTGATTAAGATCGTTGGAACTCAATTATTTCGGTTAATAACAAACTTAGCTTTTAGTTTATTATGAAAAGGTTGAATATCGGGTATTATATTGATCAAATAAGAATTAAGCTTCCGATAGCAAAGAATATTCTTTGATGACATCTCATTTCTCTTCTCAGCTATTGTAGTTGTACTCATGATGCCATTTTCCAAAAAATTCGAAAATGAGGTCCGCTCATAATTATATATATATATATATATATATATATATATATATATATATATATATATATATTTCTCTGTTAGCACCTTTCGTTACCAAACTAAATATATAAGCGTTTCATGTAAAACTTAAGATCAAATTCGTTAACTGCTGAAATCAGACGAGAGGGTAGAGGAGAGGAAATCAACAGTTTAAATATCTTTGTAATTAAAAGTTGGATCGAAAAGTTGTATAAAACCAATCTTATTGAAAATTAAGTTACCTAAAAATGTTGTTATATACATATTTTCTCTATAATGAATTTTAACGGAGATATGAGGATATTTTAGTATTTCAGCCTTTAGTACTCATCTGACATATTAATAATTAACTTTCATGCCTTGAACCAATTTATTCTAATCCTAAATACAAAAAATGTTACGAGAGACCTTATTAAGTGAGATTTGCATGTTCGTTGAGTGGTTGGCTCAAAAATGTTTATTTGACCTCACCCACACTCGATTTTTAACCGTTTCATGCAACACTTAAGAAGTTCATGGTCGTTAATGGATGAAATCGTGGTAGTAAAAAGGAGGGGTTAGGCGGTGGGGAGGGGACTGGAAATTCAAAATATCTTCGTTATAATGAGTTGGGTCGATAATTGTTATAGAGCCATTCTTATTAAACTGTTCATGGTCTACATTTGTTGTTCAATGCATTATTTTTTCGTAACCCAAGTATTAAGCGAGTTATTAGAACTTTCTTGTTTTCTGTCTTCAGTTACCCCCCCCCTTTTTAGTCATCAGGTTTTTACATAGAAATAGAGAATATGTGATGTGATGAGGTCAAAACGTATGTTGTACAAGCACACGGGAAATCTGCTTATCTTACGCATCCCCTGCGTGACAGACGTTTTTTTCCCTTTCAGTTTACTGAGGGTAGCCGTAAATGTATCTACGCCTTAACCCGCATGACCACAGGTGCCCTCATATAACACATTCAACGTACCAATTTACGTATTATAGAACAGAAAAAATTATAGTGTCTTAAATAATAAATCAAATAATCAAATTTAATATTTCAAAATAAATTTAAAATAATAGTTATTTATTATACAAGTGACGAAAGTAGATCATTTTACAACTCGAGTGAAACGTCTACCCACACGAGCGTAGCGAGTGTGGTAATTTCACGAGAGTTGTAAATTTCTACTTTCGTCACGAGTGTATTATTAAATTTTTTCTGTAATCGTGTAATACATGATCAGATCTAACCAGAATATGAACCAAAATTAGGATGTTGTGAAGATTATGGCATGTTCTTGGTAGGTTATAAGCATGGTTGTGAAAGGTTATAAGCATAGTTATAAAACAACTAGTGATGATTGTGAAGTAGTGGAGTTATAAACAAGTGCAGGTTATAAACAAGGAAGGTAATTATTATTATATTTAAATTTTAAAATATATTGATTATTTCCACCAATAATTCATTCACATTTCAATTTATTTTGTTAAAATAAATTCTCACAATGTTAAGAAACATTTAAAAGCATTTAATTTCCAATTTCAAATTATTTTTTAATTTATACTTATTACTAATTAAGGAGGCAATTCACTTTCTTCACTTGTGAAGGAAGTGATTACTTTCTTCACTCTATTGCAAAATGTTTCACTTTCTTCACTCATTTCAGTTTAGTAATGTTACCATTATTCAACGATTACAGAAAAAATAATATTCTTTAAATAATGTTACGATAGTACCATTCAATCATTTTCTATTTTTTTTAATAATCATTTATTTTTTAAATATAATGACTTTATTATACTCATTTGTATTTTTAACAATATTGCTTGTAATGAAGTTTTAAAGCCCAGGCCTCTTAAGGGAATTATTCTTCACTTTCCCAGGTGACCAAATCTACAGATACACACATTTATACTTATATTTTATCAACAGTCTTACTGTTCAATGTTTTCAAAAAAGAAATTTCGTTCTAAACCACTTTCAGATCAATAATAAACTGGTATTTGAAGCACAGCTGTTATCAGAATTTTCGAACATTTGGCTGGGACATACTTTTCACCCGGACTGCTGAGGAGAGTGGCTGAGGACTATCGAATATGATGCCACTGACACCTGATGACTCAAAAGATTTGCTCCAAGAAAGCTGAACGATCAATCATCCCGCTGTCTTCGGGTGGATTGGAATTTTAATGATTGGGTTTCGAGAGCAGGCACCAGTGGGCAGACTATTGCAGTCAATGATATGTTTTACAGTAAATGCACCATAATTTACTTCTGCAGTGTTCGCTCCACAGCCGTCATTATAGACAGATGCCCAAGTCCTAAATGAAGTAATTAAGCCTCTTTGACTTCTTCTTATTCTGCTTTTAAGTGTTTCTGCCGAGTCCATCAGTACCAATGCCCGTTCAGTATATAAACTCGCAGGAATTTCATATCATCATCGTGTTCGTTACGATCATTTCCAGTAAATTTATGGGTTCCCGTGTATTCTTTCATTTTATTTCCATCTTCGTCCCCTCGTATGCTCTAATGGTCATGTTGAATATTTAATTTCTGTACTTAGCCTGACAGTGAAATAGTTCTTCCACTACTTTAATGATTCACAAGTAATGATACACCAGTGACAGAAATTCTAAATACTTAGCTCATTTCGTATTATATTTCTCGCTGTAAACGTTACTACCAATAAAATGTTACCTAATATTTGGAATTTTTGAGAATAAAAATTAGCGTTTAAAATTCACTGTATGACAATATTTGCAGTTTTCCAAACCATACGGGACTTGAAATAGGAAATTCTTCTGTATGTCAGAAAAACATAAGTTCAATTTAAGGTTTAAATTAGGTTACTTCCTACTAAATGTAATATATGATCCTTGGAGCTTTACAAACAAGAAATATTATAACACCCACTCTTCACAGCAGAATCACATCATCTGCGCCTATTCATTTGATAAATACACTCTGAACAAGATTAACACACATTGTCCAATAACTTAGCATATTCATTCTCATTCATCTTACCCATACCTGACAAATCATATATTTTGTGATTGCACCCACGACAAAGCGATTTTGAATAACCTTCAATTAAATAAAAAAAAAAAATATGGCAAATGAACAGCTAAATTAAGGCAACAAAAAAAACGGGTCTTTTTTACTTTAGCCACACCAGTTACTCTTTGATATTATAAGTGATTTATCATAACGTTATTTAATAAAATATTTCTATTTTAAAATAAAACAAAATTGTATATGAAGGCGGTTACCTACATATTACCTCCTAGATTTTAAGAAGCGTTGAAGTTGTTTTTGTTAATAATGAATATGATACAAGTGAGCCGTGTTCTTAAATAAGAAGAAGTGGCATTTAAGACATTTCAAAGGTTCGGAATATTGCATAAAACACTGAAATGTAGAAGAGGACGCTTTATGAAGCATGCTTTTCACCAAAGAATCTCCAGCATTTAAATACAGTTTGAGAAATTGCAAAGAAAAAAAATCAGTTGTTATAAAAGTACCTCGTTCAAACGCTGTAAGTCATCAATGAGGAAGTGTATTTTGTTTATTTATACTTACGCGAGTGGCTAAACAACCACGAAATGTTTCAAGAAAGAGTTGAAAATCCCTTCTTGACTCGTACCTTTGTGATTTTATTTAGAGAAGAAAATACAAGAACGAGGATATATTTGATAATATTTTAAAATCATTAAAATGAATAATTCAACGAATTTTATATTAAACTGTCATTTATGTTTACATTTGAAGCTTGTTAAATACATTACTTTAATCATCTGTTCTTCACTAGCATTAATTTAATAATAAGATATTGTAAATCACTCTTTTAGAAATAAATAACTGGTGCAGGTAAAGTAAAAAAACCCAATAAACATTAAACACAAGTAATAATTACAAAATATTAACATTAAACTCAAGAAAATAAAGTTGTATTAACAGTGCGATATAATTATAATAATAAAATCAACAGTACTCAGTGTGATTAAAACGAATGAGCTACAACTGTAATAAAATAGACTACATTTTTATTCAAAATGTAATAAATAAATTAAAAAGGAAATAGCAGCTAAAATAGTCTTAGTCAAAATTGCGTATATCAAAGTAGTTATACGAATTAAATTATTGAAAAAAAGGTTAAATTTTTAACGTGTGGAAGATGAAGTCCAAGTATGGACTGTCGTCGGTAAGTAAATCGTGAATGCCATGTGGTATTTTATTTCCAAGTCTGCCCGTGTCCTGTAGTCAGTCAGAAAGTACTTAATAATCAGAAGCGCATAACACTTCTGACATAGGCTTCTGTTTCCTGTTCGTGTAATTTAAGGAAAGTACGTCTTATGCGGTCTTTCTAAGTTTTCTGTAGTCTACTAGTAGTCCCTTTTATTTCGCGGATTAGTAGGTGTACATAACACAGAATATTCTTACAGAATGGCTTGACATCTATAGAAAATCAAGGGATAATCAGTGGCGGAGAATAAATTGTAAAACATCCTTGTTGTAGATCTAGCTGATGCTCTAGACCAGGGGTCTCCAAACTACGGCCCGAGGGCCACATCCGGCCCTCGGACAGATTTTGTCCGGCCCGCGGAGAGCTAGCATACTTGAAAACTCCTTTTCGAGAACTTATTTTTTATAGCAAATTAAATTTAGTTTACTGAAGTATTCTAATTTTATGTTGAATAATTATTAATATGACATCTACATTGATGTGTTCATGGGCTAACTACTCATAACATTGTTGTAGGCGTATTTTTATTGTTTTTGTGATAGGTTGGATAAAGAAACACAGAATTGTAATGAGTAAAGACATGTATAATATGCAGAAAATGTAACTTCAGTATATAATAACTAACAAATTATTGAAATGAATCCAACTAACATTTTATACATTTTAAATAAAAATATAACTTATAACAAGTATAATGGCATATGAAATACTAATGAGATTTATGTAATAGAGATTTTCCACTGATATAGTTTGTAGTTGTGGACTAATTTTACTTGTACCAATTATTAAAAGAGATTTAAGATGCTCATCAGTTAATTTAGATCTGTATACATTTGTGTACTTCAGTTTGGAGAAGGTCTTCTCACACAAATAAGTAGTACCAAAAACAGAAAAGTCCGTTTTGCGGACTTTAGTCCGATTTGCAGCCTTTTTTAAACGTTGCGTATTTTTTCGGACTTTTTTTTTCATCAGTGGACTATTTCACTTTTTACCACCGGCAACAATGATAATATGATTTTGGCCCTCGGAACGTACTGGAGTAATCAGTATGGCCCTAAGGCTGGAAAGTTTGGAGACCCCTGCTCTAGACAATAATTAGCTATGCTTGCTAGACTTAAAATTACTACACACATGCCGCTTGCAAATACACACACACACACACACACACACACAAACACACACACACACAGATATATATATATATATATATATATATATATATATATATATATATATATCTCGAAGTTTTTGTTTGATCGTTATCAAACGTGATATTTAATCGTTTAATTCAAAATATCAATATCAAAATCAAAATATATCATCATATCCGTTATCATGAGTCGGATCGAAAAATGTTATTGCACGTTCTATATTTTTCAGTTATTGTTATGTAAACTTTTTTCTTCATTCTAATATTAGTTATTGATTTCCTCATATTGCTACTATGGCTAATTTGTACTGGCTATCTAGAGGTTTCCACCCACTTCTAGCCAAGGTTAGACTAAGGACTTTCTTTAATGAGTTCGTCACTAATGAAATTCATATTGCACAGGTGGTGAAAAAAAAAAAAAATATATATATCTCCGTTATTATGAGTTGTAAGTTATGATACTTTGCCAATTTTGTTGATAATTTAATTATGTGCAGTTGTTTTCAAAACTGGTTATCCTACTACATTAACCGATATACCCGTATTTGTAATTTTGTATCACTCTCCTGTAAACCATCAAATTCTGGAGGGAAGCCATCAAATTTTCATATCGATTGTCTGGGCCTCACCAAAGGTCCAATGCCCAGCTTAAATTCCTTTCTGCTTGGAATTTATATTTCATGAGTACTGAAGAATAGACGGTAGTTGCGGAAGCAACATATGGAAAATCTACTTAGTTACGCAGCCCCTGCGAGACGGATTTATCAAAATGTTAATTGATCAGAATAAACCTTTTCAGGTCGTACTCACGACGCGATTTTCGAAATTTGTCTTCAAATGTCCATCAATCCTACCCAGGAGATGACGAAAATTAGGTTCATTCAAAACTGTATATATATACAGGTATATATAGATATATGTCTGGTACCGCTCTAGCGGACGTAATTATTGTTTATTCGTTACGAAACTATTTATTTAGTTAGATATTTAGAACTAGATATTTAGTTGTTTTATGTAAAAAGAAAGATCAATTTCGTCAACGGCTGAAATCGAATCATAGGGGGGTTTAAAGGGGGAGAATTTTGAAAATTAGGAAATTTCTCCGAACCTATACGTCGGATCGAAAAAATGTAAGAACCAATCATATAGCAAATTAAATGTACTATAAATATTGTTATATACATTTATTGCCTATCTTGAATATTATCCAAGATATGTGCATTTTTCAGTTTTCAGCCTTCATCATCATTCGAATCTTACATTAGACATTTAATATACGAGATACATGGAAATATGTTCTGGTAACACTCCCCCCCCCTCCCTTCTTAAGTTTTTGGACTACTTAAATTTGATTGATTGAGGTAAAAACTATTCTGATTCATAATAAATTACAGTACTAGATATAGTAAATAGTTTTCAATCAAATTAACACATTATATTGAGATATATTACAGTAATTGTTTTTCTTTCCGGTAAGAAGTTGGCAGAACTGTTTGTTTAAATTTCAGATGCTTTCCGTCGGGAGGTTTCTTATTATCGTTTGTAGTAATTCACGGTGGTGTTGTGTTAGCGGTATGTAGATTTATCTATTGTTAAACTTCACGCGGGAAGTCCGCTTGACGGACTTTTCTATACATGACAGTATCATTTCTTGGTTGATAAATAGTATCATTGGAAGGGATGAACTTTGTTTTAATAATTCTATTGTAGCCTAGTTTCTCTTCGTATCTTTTTGTTGTTCTCCTACTTAAGACTAATGCTGTAAGTGTTCTGAAGGAGTAGTGGCTATTGCAGGTAGCTGGTGCAACAAAAGCAAGACTCCTTTCCCTTGGAACAGGTGATGCTCCACCTGGGTTTTAAGACAATGGCAGTGGACTCATGCAGAGATGACCTCTTCTACTTCAGCTACCTCTCTGCATTCCTCTTTGGCCAAATGGTTGTCAGGCCCTTAGAGAACTTTTTTGAATAGAGGCTGAATTTGTCTTTGAGAACAACTGTGTCCGGCTAATATAACTTTAAACTGCTTAAGATGAGTTCCATTGTTATTGTCAAATTTGAATTAATCTGTATTGAATTTCGAGGAAAAACCCCCTAGTTGAAGTTGAGTCTAGAAATTTTCAACGTTACAGTATTTAATATTTCTATGAAGTGCTATACGCAACAGCACCTGCAACCGTAAATCTACGACTCTGATAATTCCATTCTGGAGTCGTCTCCTTCAATGCTTCAATATTTAAAAGATAATTCGCTAAACTTGGTTTTAGACTTAAGTGAAAAAGTTTAGAAAAAAAGGACCGAGTACACTCTACTGGAAGGAGAAGTAAAATCAATTGTTGTCTATATTGTTTTTTAGATCTCCCTTACAACATTGGTTGTACGGGAGATAAAAAAAAAAAAAAAAAAAAAAAAAAAAAAAAAAAAATTTGAAAGTATTACGAAATCTTGCTCCCCCCCCTCTTAATTAACTCAATTAAATTTAGTTATGGCAAAATTTCAACACCATGAAATAAAGAAACTAAATATGATTAATAATCGATTCCAATGTAAATCAGCTGAGTGATGCGACAGCTATCTTATTAGCAGATTTTCCTTAAGGGAAATCTGCTATTGAGGTTATACTCACGACGCGATTTCCGGAATTTTTCTTAAAATGTCCATCGATCCTACTCAGGAGATGACGAAAATGAGGTCCGTTCAAAACTATATATATATATATATATATATATATATATATATATATATATATATATATATATATATATATATTTGTCTGTCTAGTGGTCGCAATTATTGTTGTTCGTTACCAAACTCGATATTTACTCGTTATATGTAAAAAGAAAGATTAAGTTCGTTAACGGCTGAAATCGGGCCAGGGGAAGGGGGGTTTAGAGGGGAGGATTTTCGAAAATTTGAAATATCACCGTTACCATAGGTCGGATCGAAAAATTGTATAGAATCAACCTTATTGCACATTAAATTTACTATAAATATTGTTATATACGTTTATTCAATATCTTGAATATTAACCGAGATATTTGCATTATTTAGTTTTCAGCCACCAGCAAACCGCCACTTCTACTCATTAACAGATCACACCAAGTAATTTTATGCACAGACTCTTTAAGTTCTTTACTTTCCATGGGAAACATCTACTCCAATCCCACTACCCACTAATTACAAAAATACTAGAACTAATTCACGCACTAAACACTTGCAATTATAAAATGTTGTGGTTACCCGGACACCATTCATACAAGGACATTAAACAAATGACTGATATTGACAAACATGCAAAACTAGCAACAAAAATGACTACTGCCGACATAATTACACTAACACCAACAGACATCAACAAGATTGTACAAATAAAAATACTCCAAGACTGGAAAATACACTGGTTACGTACTGACAACAAATTATTGGAAATAAAACGCAATGTTACTGGATGGACAAAGACACAGAACGTATATTCAAGAAGAGACCAAGACGTGCTCACAAGACTACGTATTGGACATACCTTACACATTCTTACATAATGAACAGAAAAGACAAGCCTACTTGTACTCATTGCAACACTGGACTAACTATAAAACACTTACTAACAGAATGCAGATTACGAGCTTACTTAAACATTCCACATGACTTGAACGAACTCCTGACTGAGGGTAGCCCACATATTGCCACGATTCTGACATATTTAAAAACAATAGGGCAGTTTGAGAATATTTAATTACATATTTTAAATTTTGTAATGTGTGTGCGTGCTTATATGTTTGTGTGTGTGTGAGAGAGAGACCTATTTAGTTTTTGTTTCAAAGTTATCAAGCTTTCTTTTCACTTATTTATTTACCGACTGTTTTTATTTCTATGTTGTGTTCGTGTTTCTTCTTTTGTTTTGTGTTGCGTTCCCTTAGTTTTGTTCTATATATTATTTCGTGTTCAATTTTCTGTTATTTTGTTTATGTTGTTTGTTTTTGTTTTGTTTTCCCCCATGTCTAAGAAGAGCAAAGTCGCCATAGTTGCGGAGCTCTACGTAACAAATAAATAAATAAATATTCGAAGTTTAAATACCAAAAATTGTATTGAAGAGACCTTTATTATACGAGATACATGCAAATATTTTCTGGTGATCCCCCCCCCCCGTCTTAAGGTTTTGGACTACTAAAATTTGATTGATTGAGATAAAAATTATTCCTACTCATTATTAAGATCTCCAGTAGAGTGCTAGATATAGTAAATAGATCTCAATAAAATTAATATGTTTTATTCTGATATATTTCAGTAATTATTTTTCTTTCCGGCGTGAGGCGGGCAGACCCGTTTGTTTACATTTCTAACCTAACGCTCCCTGTCGGCAGTTTATTGAAATTGGATGAAACATTTCTTATTTCCGTTTGTATTTATTCATGGTGGTGTTGTGCTACCAGTATGTATATTTATCTATTGCTAAACTTCACGTGGGAAATCTGCTTAGTTTACGCAGCCCCTGCGTGACGGACTTTTTTTGGTTAGTCTTGTCTTGGACAGTGAGGTCCTATCTCTAATGTAGTGACGTACACTTCTTAATATGTTGTCCTTTGGCGTGAAATACGTAGAGCCAATTAACACGATATCTGTGTATATATGATAATGACTTTTTGCAACAATTGCAGTTTATCAAATGGTACTTATATATCACCGAAAAGTTTCGAGACAAAAAACTTGTGATGTACAAAAAGTCCGTTACTCAAGAGTTGCGTAAACTAAGCACGATTTCTACATTCTGGCATAGAACACTCTTGAACTCTCAACACCTTATATATTCCATATAAGTAAAAATTCGATTAATATAAGTGGGGTTTACTGAAGGCTGAAAACAAGAAAATAATAATAGCTCGGTTAATATTTAAGTTACGAAAAACGAAATCTTAATCTCTTCTATTATTATATTTGTTTTGTAAAAAGTAACTGTCACATTGTTCTACTATTATGTTTATTAATAAAGAATGCTCATAAAGACATTTTTGTTTTATTTTAGGGCTCCGTCACGTATTTTGCCTTCCAAAAAAGTTCCGTCTCCAAAAAAGTTAGAGAACTGCTGGTCCAGACCAGGGGTCTCCAAACTTTTCAGCCTTAGGGCCATACTGATTTCTCCAGTAAGTTCCGAGGGCCAAAACTATATTATTATTGTTGGCGGTGGTAAAAAGTGATGGATTCATTTAAAAAATTTGTTAGTTATAATATACTGAAGTTAAATTTTCTGCATATTATACATGTCTTTACTCATTACAATTCTGCGTTTCTTTATACAACTTATCACAAAAACACTAACAACAAGCCTACAACAATGTTATGAGTAGTTAGCCCATGACCATATCATTGTAGATGTCATATTAATAATTATTCAACATAAAATTAGAATGCTTCAGTAAACTAAATTTAATTTGCTTTAAAAAATATGTTCTCTAAAAGCAGTTTTCAGTTCTCTCCGCGGGCCGGACAAAATCTGTCCACGGGCCGGATGTGGCCCTCGGGCCGTAGTTTGGAGACCCCTGGTCTAGACCATTACTCTAGATGCCTGTGGCTTAAAAGGATTTGTTACAAACATTATTGTTAAAACTACAAATTATTATGATAAAATAAACAATTTAAAAAAATATTATAAAATATAATTAGATTATGTTTAAAATGAATATGGTAATAAATTGTTGTTAAAAGAATAATATATTATTTTGGAAAATTGGAAAATTTTGAAATTTGATTTAATATCTCTGGCCCAATAAATGCTTAATCTCTTCTATTCTAGAATGATTGTTTATATGAAATTGCTGCACTTTGACAACCGCTACATCTCCAGTTTGACAACCATTCGCGAAGAGGTAGAGACTAAACAACGGGTGCATTGTCACCTGTGACCTGAAGAGGGAGGGGCCAGCCAGATTATGCCTCCTTATCGTGATGTAGTGCCCCGGACAGCTAGAGGTGGCATAACTGATCGAAGGCACACATCCAGGGACAGAGGCACAAGACAAGTTACAAATTAGGCACGGCATCGATAGAACTCTATGATAGTTGTAATGAGCCCATCATTTGTTGGCCACGTTTGACATCTGTATAGTCCATTACTTACACCAATATTGTTCTCATTGACACGACAAATAATTCTTTAAATAAATTGTTCTCAGTAGAGCTGAGATAAGACAATTGAAACAATAATGGAAAGTAGAAAGTTGCCTAATATAGCACTATTTTAGTCATTTGTAACGATTTTTTTTGGCCCAGATCTCCAGGGACTTCGTTCTCCCTAAAGGCAGAAACACCCGATTTATTTGTATTTTTTTTTTTTTTTTGGTTTTCATCCTTCATAAACCCTCAATTCTACTTATTTCACGTTTTCAAGAAGCAAATGTTGTTATTACTTACGAGACTACGTATAGGTCATTCTTTCCTTACCCATGGTTACCTATTTCAAAAGAAAAGAATGCCTAACTACAATGTGTGTAATGCTCTGCTTACAATAAAACACATACAGACAGACAGCAAAAGACGTGTCCGTCTAAAGATCTCTCATGACTTACTTACCGAAGGTAGAATTGTTACATTTTAAAATCCTTTTTAATCCTTCTTAAATTAAATATTTTAAATTCCAACTAAACTGCTTTACTGTTTGTTTATGTGGGTGTATGTGCGCGCGTGTGTGTGTTTGCGTGCGCGCGCGCGCGTGTGTGTGTGTGTGTGTGCATGTTTGTATGCTTGATAAAGAAAGTGAGAGCATATTATTGTAAATATTTTAGATATTAAAAATCTTCATTTTATTGTACATACTAATTTATATTTATTTGATTTTAGTTTAGTTTTTATCCATTGAAAGTATATAATTGTTTACGTAATTTTATTAGTATTCATAGTTTTTAATTATCTAGTTTCCTTACAAGATTTTTTGTTTTTGAACTTAATGTTTTGTTTTTGTTTATTTATTTTATTTGTTGTTTTGTGTTTATTGTTGTTTTTCGTTGTTTTGTTATTTGATTGCGTTCTATTATTTAGTTGAGTTTTATTTAGTTGCGTTCCATTATTTATTTGTGTTTTGTTATATTGTTGCGTTCTGTTATTTAGTTGAGTTTTATTTAGTTGCGTTCCGTTATTTAGTTGTGTTTTGTTATATTGTTGCGTCCTGTTATTTAGTCGTTTTGTTATTTGTTTGCGTTGTTAGTTTGTGTTATTTAATTTTTTCTTGTTTCTATTATCTTTTTTGTATTTTGTTTATATAAATTGTTTTTGTTGTTTTTTTTTATGAGCAATATCGCTTCACTGAGAACACTCCAAAATAAATAAATAAATAAATGTTGTTATTAATCACTTAAATAACATTAATTTTTTTTCAACGGATCGTTACTAGATGAGATACAGTGAACATATTTATGTGAGACGTCATCAATTAATATTTTGCATTCTATACACGAAACTTTCAGTACCATAGTTCATCAGTACCATACTCGTCGATTAACGGTATCATGCAAGACTGAAGATCATGCTCGTTAAAGGCTTAAATCGTAACAGGAAAAGGAGGGGGAGGATAGTTAGTTACAGAATCAATCTAGTTCCGAATTCAGTTTTCTACAACCACTGTATTATTAATGTGTTAGCTAAATCTGGAATACCAGTTTAGTCTTTGGTATTTAATTGCAACTCCGATGAAAAATTATGGCAACCTAAGATATGGACTACATATATTTTATCTTTAGAATGTACTTTATTACTCTCACATTTTTAAATTAAAATAATGGCTTTATTTCAGCCCGAAGAAACATTTGAATTTTGTTTACCCTCATCATATATGCTTCAAACAATAACTCCATTGTTAAACAGGCATATTTCAAAAGACCGGAGATAAAATCAGGAGATAAGTTATATATAGAAAGACTGTGTATGTTGGAGGAAGTTTTATGAATGAAGTGTAAAATAGAATAGAGGAATATCCGTATTTTTATTTGCCCGTTGTGACTGGAAGATGAATGCTAAACAAGGAACGGAGCAAGAGGGCGGAAAGAGAAACAATAACGGTTTACATTCGGCACTATTTAGAGTTGGGCCTCTGAATGAAGGGAAGTTTAATATATATGAGGCAGTGGTTTATCAGGCTTGTTGCTGGAGCCTTCTTGATATGATTCAGACCTCGTTGGCACGTGTCCAGCTGGTCCTTGTCTAGAAAACCCCTGTCGATCTGGCTTTATTATCGCCTTTTATATATGGTGATGGTAATGAGTTATTAAACAAACAGAGCACAAATGAAAAGAAGTTGATTGCATGGACTAATCAGCATTCTTTCAGGTGAGAAAAAAAACGCCTCGATCCTTCACTGTTGTTTATTCGCGGAGTCAAAGGGAATCCTTGGTTCCTGTCACATCTTTGTGAAGAGGGCACTGATGATGAAGTGTATGCTCTGAAAGCGCTCTGTTGCAACGAATAAACAATAGTGAAGGAACGAGGCGTTTTTTTTTTCTTACCTGGGATTTTTTCACCATCCAGCACCTCAAAAATGGATAATCAGCATTCGATATTTATCGTATGAATAGTATTTGGTATAATTTACTTTATTATTTAAAAAAAAATTCAGTCACGCAGGGGCTGCGTAAACTAAGTAGATTTCCCTCGTGAAGTTTAACAGTATATAAATCTACATACTGGTAACATAACAGCACCGCCAATATTAAATGATTAAGTGGAATCGTCTGAAATGCTAACAAACAGGTCTGTCAACATTTTACCGGAAAGAAAAACAATGACTGTAATATATCAGAATATAACTTATTAATTTTATTGAACACTATATAGTAAATAGTTTTCATCAATAATTAAAGAACTCTTCAAAACAATATCTGGCATTTAAGCTTCGAGTAATTTGGTTTATTACACAACAGAGTATTGTTTGTGTAACATAAAGTAGCAATGCAATGTTGAATTTTCGAAAATCCTTCCGTCTATACTCCCCCCCCCACTCCCACTGGCCTGATTTCAGCCATTAACGAGCTTCATCTTTCTTTTTTACAAAATATTATTAAATATCAAGTTTGGTAACGATCAAACAAAAATTGCGACCGCTAGAGAGTTAACAGACAAATATATATATATATATATATATATATATATATATGATTTTAACGGACCTTATTTTCGGGAACTCATGGGTAGGATCGTTGGGCATTTGAAGAAAATCGTGTCATGAGTACGACCTCAATATCTGATTTCCTTCAATCTCACCATGTATTCTCTATTTCTGTGAAAAAAAACACCAATGAATAGATACGGCGGTTTAATGAAACATGAAAACGTGAATGTAAAAATAACTCGCTTTCTGTCTGTGTTACGAAAAAAATGCATAGAATAACGGTAGACCATAAATAGTATAACATGATTGGTTCATTTATTCGATCCGACTTATACCATTGAAGGTATTTCATATATTCGAAATCCCCTTTCCCCCATTGTATAAAGCTAATCTTATAGCAAATTCAATGTTTATAAATATTTTTAAGTATGTTTTTTCACTCTTTTGATTATTAACCTACATATTTACATTTCTTAGTTCTCAGCCGCCTTCTTTAACAATAAGCTGTTATATCATGAACGATATATTACTCGAAGCTTAAATGCCAAATATTGTCTTCATTGAACTTGTTCTGCGTCTGATACATTCAAATACGTAATTTGATGACGCAATCACTTAAGATTTTTCCGTTTTACCTCGAAAATGGTCATTTGATCTATACAATTACATACTTAAGAATTTAAATCGACTCTAATGTTCATAATCTTTAAGGGCTGAAATCAGCCCAGTATAGGGGGTTTGGAGGAGGGAGGGTGCTCAAAATATTTCCTTTATGTTGAGTCGGATCGCAAATTTTATAGAACCAATATTGTAAACTATTAATTCTATTACATTTATTCGAATCTCATATATTAAGTGAATTGTTTGTACTTTCTTGTTTTCAGCCATCAGCAAACTTCAATTTTTAATCAGAGGATATTCGCTTAGAAAAATATTATATATGGTGAGATAAGGCAATAGTGTGACATATTCGCATGTGAGAAGCGAACTTTTAGCGGATTTCCCTTGAGGCTATTGTCATAATGCGATTTTCGAAAAATTTCTTCAAATGTCCATCAACCCTACCTAGTAGATGACGGAAAATAAGGTCCGTTCAAAATTGTATATATATATATATATATATATATTTGTCTGTTAACGCTCTAGTCGTAATTTTTGTTTGATCGTTACCAAACCCGATATTTAATCGTTTATACAAAAAGAAAGATCAAGTTCTTAATTGCTGAAATCGGACCAGTGGCAGGGGGGGGGGCTGATTTTCGAAAATTCGACATATCTCCGACACTATAATCGAAAACTTAAATAGAAATAATCTTATTGCAAATTAAATGTAATATAAATATTGTTATATACATTTATTCTCTATATTGATTATTAACCGATATATGGGGCTCAGGTTAGCCATGCGAGTTAAAGCGTTGACCTTTATCTCACACCTAGAGTGGCGAGTTCGATTCTTTCCAGGGCAAAGGAAATTATTTAATGACGAAATTCATTAAATAACTTCCTAAAATCCCACCCTGGCTAGAAAAGGGTGGTAACCTGTAGATAACCCGTCCCGATTAGCCTAAGTTGCACAAAGTGGACGTTAATAAATAATAATAAATAACCGATATATACGTGCAATTCCACTGAAAGTTAGTTTGCCGTTTCCGTAACTATCCGGCTCTCGTGAAATTGGGTTAGAGACTCGTTACTACTGCTGTTATTAGTAAGCCCCTCTCTCTTTAGTCCATGGACTACTAAAATTTGAGTGATTGAGATAAAAGTATATTTCGTACCAAGGGCCGAAAGTGGGCGTTTGCCGGCCCGAGATATTTTTTCTCGACTACGTCTCGGTCATGAAAAGTTCGAGGGCCGGCAAAAGCACTTGGGCCCGAGGCACGAACGCTATTTTTCACCATACTACAATAAATATTAATACGATATAACATTAATCAAAAACAAGATTTTCTTTTGGTTAAGTGTACCTCTTTGTTAGAAGATTATCTTGTGGTTATGGGGACATGATGAATGTTTAATGTATGGATTGTTTTACGTTATGTTATTATGTAAGTTAATAAAGAGAGATGAACATATGTGTGTTTCATTTAATACAACTGATATATTTCAAAAAAAAGTTAGTTCGTTTATTTTTGATTTATAGAAATGTTAAAAGTACAATTTTGGTTGTTTGAAAACATAATACCCTTTGAAGATTCTATTACTTGTTTTTTGTTTGACACATTCACACTTTTACTCGTAGTTGGACTGTTTCTGATTAAAATATCCTCTTATATATTATTAGCCATAATTACTAAATAACTAAACAATAATACGAGCAAAACAAACTAATATAATGTATATAATGAAATGAATGAATTAAAATAATAAACAGCTGATTTTGCGGCCCTAGGCCGAAATATTCATTTTCGGCCCTAGGGCGGCGAAGTGTAGCTTGTACAGCACGTTGAAGTGTAAAACAGGTGATTACATCGTAGTATGGTGAAACATTATTCTGATTCATTATAAATTAATGTACTAGATATAATAAATAGGATTCAATTAAATTAATATGTCATATTCAGATAAATGTCATTAATTTTTTTTTCTTTCTGGTGAAGAATATGTCTATCTATCTGTTCAGCTGTGAGTGGTTGACAGACCTATTTGTTTACAATTCAGGCGCTTTCCGTTGGGAGCTTATTAAAATTGACTGAAGGATTTCTCATTGCCGTTTGTATTTATTCACAGTGGTAAGTGTTACCTGTATGCAAATTTCTCTATTGTAAAACGTCACCTGGTAAATCTGTTTAGTTTACGCAGCTCCTGTGTGACGGCCTTTTTTGAATTGATCCATTAAGTGTCCTTGTGTTAATTTTGAGTAGCCGATCTTTAGGCTGCTTAACACGCCCTCATCTCCTCTATCATAGCGGTAGTATTAAATACTATTATCTGCTTCTGAGGGGGAATATTTAAACACCCGGACCTAAGTGTGTAGTAGGATAGGACAGTAGATAGAGCGGTGGCCACTGGCCGGTAGAGACCTGCGACACTGGATACTCTTCCGAAACAGGAGACCCCTCGGGTTAATAAAACGTGTAAAATGGCTGCGGGCAGAACGCTAAGCTGTATTAAACGCACCTATTTCGGGTAATACGATCCCAAACCCTGGCTTGTGCCTCCGAACAGGGTTCTAGGGTTACAGCTGTAATCCCGTTCATCCGACCGACAGCAGCCTTTTTTACAACTAGTTTTTTGTCTAAGAGCCCCGTTTTTCCGTTGCCTAGGGGAGAATTTGAATTTTTTGATTGCTTATCAGATTTGCTGTGATTTTGGTTACCAATATATATGCAATAAAAATCAATACTCTCGCTTACAATGGCTTCTTTTTAACTAATATATATATATATATATATATATATATATATATATATATATATATAGAGAGAGAGAGAGAGAGAGAGAGAGAGAATTTTACATGTCCAGTTGCCTTTTAATTCTATTGGCAAAATCTATACGGAACAGTCTATTTTGGGTTACTAGAACTCATTAAATAAAATCCATTTGTCCCATTTCTCTAGAAAAGGGTGGTAGCCTGTTAATAACCCGTCCCAATGAGCCGTATTAGCACAATGTGGACGTTAATAAATAATATTTAACTATTTTCCGTCATGTTACGAGTAGGTCTCAATTGAGGTTTCTAGGACTAGAAAAAAAAAGTCCGTCACGCAGGGGCTGCGTAAACTAAGCAGATTTCCCACGTGAAGTTATACAATAGAGAAATCTCCATAGGAGAGCCGAACGGTTACGGCAAAGGGCCGAACTAGCTTTTTGCGGGAAATTCAAAAATCCGGTATCGGCCCAAATTTCATAAAAATGCAAATATCTCGGTTAATATTCAAGATAGGGAATAAATGTATATAACAATATTTATAGTAAATTTAATTTGCATTAAGATAGATTCTGTACAATTTTTCGATCCGATGCATAGTAACGGAGATATTTCGAATTTTCGAAAATCCTCCCGTTTAAACCCCCCCTCCCACTAGTCCGATTTCAGCCGTTAACGAACTCGATCTTTATTTTTACATGAAATGACTAAATATCGAATTTGGTAACAATCAAACAAAAATTGCGACCGCTAGAGCAGTAACAGACAAATATATATATATATATATATATATATATATATATACAGTTTTGAACATTTGAAGAAAAATTTCGAAAATCGCATCATGAGTGTCCCTTAAGGGAAATCTGCTAATAGCTAATGGGTTTGGTAATATGACCCAGTGAGAAGTAAATTTGTGCCAAAGGCATTATAAATTTATGTACGTGTGAATATATATATATATATATATATATATATATATATATATATATATATATATATATATTCCGTGAGATACAAAACAATTGAATGGAATGATTCCTTGCGATACCAAAGAATAGAATAGGATGATTTTGGGAGGTACCAAAGAATAGAATAATTTCGGGAGGTATCAAAGAATAGAATAGGATGATTTCGGGAGATACCAAAGAATACAATAGGATGATTTCGGGAGATACCAAAGAATAGAATAGGATGATTTCGGGAGATACCAAAGAATACAATAGGATGATTTCGGGAGGTACCAAAGAATAGAATAGAAAAATTTCGGGAGGTACCGAATAATAGTGTAGGATGATTTCGGAAGATTCCAAAGAATAGAATAGGATGATTTCGGGAGATACCAAAGCATAGAATAGGATGGTTTCTGGAGATCCCAAAAAATAGAATAGGGTGATTTAGAGAGATCCCAAAGAATAGAATAGGATGATTTCGGGAGATACCAAAGAATAGAATAGGATGATTTCGGGAGGTACCAAAGAATAGAATATGATAATTTCGGGAGATACAAATGAATAGAATAATTTCGGGCGATGTCAAAGAATAGAATAAGATGATTTCGGGAGGTACCAAAGAATAGAATATTATAATTTCGGGAGATACAAAAGAATAGAATAGGATGATTCCGTGAGATGCAAAACAATTACATAAAATGTTTTTGTGAGATAAAAAAGAATAGAATAGGATGGTTTCTGGAGATCCCAAAAAATAGAATAGGGTGATTTAGAGAGATCCCAAAGAATAGAATAGGATGATTTTGGGAGATACCAAAGAATAGTACAGGATGATTCGGGATTTACCAAAGAATAGTACAGGATGATTTAGGGAGGTACCAAAGAATAGAACAGGATGATCGCGGGAGATACTAAAGAATAGTATAGGATGATTTCTGGAGATCCCAAAGAATAGAATCGAATGATTTAGGGAGTTACCAAAGAATAGACTAGGATAGCTTCGGGAGATACTAAAGTATAGAATATGATGATACCACACACTCGCCAACGTTTGACCGTTTGAATAGGCTCTTATTTGAATAAAAATTAAATTAATATTTCTTGCTTTTACAGTAAAAATATTGGGATTATTGATATCCAAAATATGTAACTGTACTCTTTATATGTGTTAAGATGTATGGTTTCAGTAATAATTATATAATTGATTTTGTTTTTCTAGACACCTTTCTTATAAACTATGGATACATACTAATTCATCATTAGAAATGATCAATTCTTTAAGGGACCAGATAGGGATGACATTCAGCCCTGATGTTGAGAGAGTAGGAAAATTTGACTCGGCCAAGACCAGGTTTGCCAAAGGCAGAGGTAGATACACCTGTCGACGGACAATCGGCTAAAAAACATGGCGGCTACACATGTACAGGGGAGAAGGACCCATTGTTCCTTGGTGACTCTCTATCACCGGAGACTCCCCCCAATGCCTTCCCGATCCCCTGGAGGTTCCCTACTGCCCCTTCATATGTTAATTAGTCTAATAAGGGGGCTGTCTGCAGTATCCGATATCAGCTTCGAGTCACTCTCTCTACTACAGTTACACCGGCTTACATAAATCAAGGAAGAAACTTATTAAAAAGAATAACGGTCGGGAAGGATTTTTTTTTCTTTTTTTGGGAGGAGGGCAGGATAGCTTGAAAAGTGGAATGCGGTCGGATTAACACCTGGGGGAAACGTCAACATCATCCATGTACAAACAAAGGTATCTTCGATACGATGACGAAGTATCAACTAAATCATTTATGAGTAGTTTGAGATATGGAGTCAGTGGTTGCGTATCTCAAGGATTTAAAACGCACGCAGGGGCTGCGCTAACTAAGCATATTTCCCCTATACACCACTTCAGTGAGTCCAATATTTAGTATTTAAGCTTCAAATAAAGGGCTTCATGACTAAACGGCTTATTCTTAATATAACATGTGGATGAGTGGGTGTTTAGTGAAGCCTGAAAATTTAAAAAATGTAAACATCTAGATTAATATTCAAGGTAGAGGAAACATGTACATGTTACAAATTTTGAGAAATTACATTTGAAATAATATTGGTTCTATACAATTTTTCGATCAGAGTTATAACAACGGATATATTTTGAATTTTTGAAATTTCTCCCACTTAATCTTCCCCACCCCTCCCACTGATCCGATCTCAGCCGTTAACAAACTTGATTTTTAGTTTTACATGAAACGTTTAAATATCGATATGGTAAGGATAAAACACAAATTGCGACCGCTAGAGCAGTAACTAAATTTTATACATATAATTTTGGACGAATCTAATTTTCGTCATCTCCTTGGTAGTATCGATGGACATTTGTGGAAATGTTTCAAAAATCGTGTCATGAGTACGGCGCCAATAGCTCATTTCCCTTAAGGGAGATCTGCTAATTGCAAAATTATGCACAATTCGACCATAAAGTTTTCTTTATGAGAGTCGATTGAATTTTTCATAACTTTTTCTCTTTCAATATTCGAAAATTATGACCGGAATATTATTCACTTGTAAGCTGATACTGCAGAAGGTTTTGTTTGGGCTTCTCTGCAAACCCCTTCAAAAGTAACTCTTGGCTTTCTTCTACTTTGAGCAGAAAAAAGATTGTGTAAATAGAAAGTCTGTCGGCGAAGATTGTCGTTCTCTTGTCGAGTCACCGCAGAAAACAAGAAGCCATTCATATGATTAAATGTTCTAAAAAACAAACAGGAGAAAAAACATCTCGATCATCGATGTTTCGTTGTGATTGCCGATGGATTGTTACAAGTAATCGATTTCAAATTTTTATTTATCTGTATATGAAAACCAATTTAAACATAAGACCAAGATCAGCACACTACGAGAGATGGCATCTTAGTTTGAGCAATTCGCCCATTGAAGATGGTCCCATGACGAAGGTTTCTACAAATGTACATAAATCCTAACTAGGAAATTATGATAATGTATATATATGCGGGCGTTCGTGCGTGTGAAATATCACAGTTATAATGAGTCTCATCGAAAAATTGTTAATTTCATCTGTGCTACTCCCTTTGTTGTTTGAAACAAAAAAATAATGATATTTCTCTTTGGGATAAGATGCTCTTAAATAAAAGGAGGTAGAAGCAGTCAATATGCCTATTTTCTCAAGATTTTATTCAGGTAATTATTCCTCGAACGAAGTAAATGGGAGTCTTTATGCTAAGCTCAAAAAAAAAAAGACAAGTCTAAGTATGTTAAAATTTCTTGTTTCTGACTATTCCAATATTTAGTTATGGGACTCTTTTAAACGAAATCGTATGAGGAGGAGGGGTTTGAAGAAGGTTAAAAAAAAAAATTAAAATTTTTCAGTACTCATACTGGGAAATCAGCTATTGAGGTTGTACTCATGACGGAATTTTCGACATTTTTCTTCAAATGTTCATCGATCCTACCTAGTAGATGACAAAAATGAGGTCCGTTCAAAACTGTATATATATATATATATATGTCTGTTACAGATCTAGCGGTCGCAATTTTTGTTTGATCGTTACCAAACTCGTTATTTAGTCTGTGTAAAAAGAAAGATCAAGTCCGTTAACGGCTGAAATCGGACCAGTGGGAGGGAGGGTTTAGAGGGGAGGATTTTCGAAAATTCGAAATATCTCCGTTACTATATGTCGGATCGAAAAATCGTATTGAACCAATCTTATTGCAAATTAAATTAACTATAAATATTGTTCTATACATTTATTCTCTATCTTGAATATTAACCGAGATATTTGCATTTGTATTATGTATGTGATCGGCAGGGGTCGGCTATGTTCGGGACGTTCCGCCGATAGCTCTGGCGGCCGTTTCCATAACTCCTCGTCCCTCTTGAATAGGCTTAGAGATACCTTACTACATCAGTTGTTATTGGGCAGATTTATCTACTGTATAACTTCACGTGGGAAATCTGCTTAGTTTACGCAGCCCCTGCGTGGCGGACGTTTTTGTTTATCATGAAAAAATTATAAATATTGTTCTATGTCATTTTCTGGTTCGATGCATTAGAACTGAGATATCGTATATCACTTTCAAATGAACTAATTATAAAATGAAATGTATCCGAACATTTTGTTAAGTTAATTTAATAGGAGTACAAGGAAGGCATTTGGATGCCCACTTCAATTTTTTTCTTTTATCTAAGTTGGAGGAATGTGGCTGGTTAATTGGAATATTATTATTTTTATTCTTTCTGTTTACAAATCCTGAGCATTCCTTGAATATTGTGTAGTGATAAAACGCAGTCCTTAACATGGCTTCCTTATCAGACATAAGCTCCTTTATACCCGCATATAAAAGCATCATAATTGAGACCGTTCTCGGGTTAGTAGTGTTGAGGCAGCCCGAGGGCCGGTAAGGAGATACGGTGGGGCGAGGAATAAAAAAAGAAAAAAAAAAGTAAAAACACAAAAAACCCCGAAGCTGTGATGGGAAAGGGTTCCTAAATCAAAGCGGTCCATGAGGAGGCTGGAGCACCTTGATGTGTTCATTGTAGCTCGGAGGGCCCCTTAGCATATACAAGGCCGGGAAGGGGGCCTATACCTTATTCATGTGCGCTCTCTCCAGCATTCTCCAGCAACTGGGATTCCAGGACCCCTTGTGACGATTTGCTCCTGTCACACGCCCGCTCCTCGGGAGTGCTCTAATAAGGAAAGCCATTACAATTGGTAATCCTCCCCTTCGCCATAAAGGGGGTTCGGTCACAATGAAGCGGCTTTGGGGTTTGGGGTTCGGTAATTGGTCTCATGTTTCCCTCACCCTGATCCCTAGTTAGCGATGATGGAGGGGATGATGCATGGAGGGCCATCCCCTTCTGTCATTAAGGTTTATCATTTTTTTTTTAGCAGAGTTAAGGGAAATCAGCTATTGAGGACCTACTCATGGCGCAATTTTTGTAAACTTTCCTCAAATGTCCATCGATCCTACCCAGGAGATGACGAGAATGAGGTCCAAAAAAAAATATTATATGCTCTAAAGGTCGTAATTTTTGTTTGATCGTGAAGTTCGTTAATGGCAGAAATTGGACCGAAGTGCGAAGAGGGTTCAGAGGGGTAAATTTCGAAAATTTGAAATATCTCCATTACTATACTTTGAATTGAAAAATTTTACATGCTCAATCTTATTGAAAATTAAATTATGAATGTTGTCATATACATTTTTTCTCTATCAAGAATATTACCTGAGATATTTGAGCTTTTTAGTTTTCAGCCTTAAGTAAACCCACACTCCTAGTAATGACATATTAACAATGAGCTGTTATATATTGAACCACTTTATTCTAAGGTTATATACTGAATATTGTTTTCAATATAACTTTATTATGAGATATATATGCTAATTCGTTGGGTGATGACTTCATCAACTACGATTTTACGATCTAACTTGGACATGTTTATTTCGTCGATCCCATATTGTACATTTAAGCTTTTCTTTCAACACTTAAGATCATATTTGTTATTGGCTGAAATCAGAGATGGAATAGTGCGGGCTCAGAATGGGGTTTCTAAAGTTAAACATATTTCCGTTATTGAGTTGAATCGTAAAATGTTATAAAACGTGTTCCCAAAAGTTATATCTTCAATTTTTTTCTATACATTTTTTCGTAAGTTAAATACTAATTCACTTATTCAGAACTCCTTGTTTTCAGTCCTCAATAATCCCCTCCCCGCCCCCCTCCACGCCACTTATACTAATCGTTTTTTTAACATTGAAATAGAGAATATTTGGTGAAATGAGATCACAAGTATGCTATAGGACATCATATGCACATAGGAAAACTGCTTAGTTTATGCAGCTCCTGCGTGACGGACTTTATTTATTTCAGGTCCTGTAAAGATAGGCTTTTAATTTTAAAAACAAATTGAGAATACATAGTGTCAAATCAGTAGGGTGTGCAGCATTTGGAAAATCTGATTACTTTACGCGGTCCCTGCGTGACATCCTAC
This sequence comes from Riptortus pedestris, assembly GCA_019009955.1. Taxonomy (NCBI): domain Eukaryota; kingdom Metazoa; phylum Arthropoda; class Insecta; order Hemiptera; family Alydidae; genus Riptortus; species Riptortus pedestris. The sequence continues at coordinate 47,101,622 of CM032228.1, forward strand.
CTTTGAAATAAAATAATAAAATTGAGATGAAATCCAAAATATATTTTCTTGAGACTTGTTTTTTGAGACACAAAACTAACTTTCTTCATGGTAGAACGGTGTGAAGATTGACAAACTTAATATAAGTATTATAAGTTTGAACGAGACTACAAGGAGAGGATGACTCCATTTTGATGAATTCAAAGTGTTCAGAGGGAGGGGGGGGGTGAATTATCATGCTTTAAGTCTAAATAAATAAATATCTCACAAACTCTTAAACTTAAGTAAATAAATTATTTTAATGAGCCGCAATTTTAGTTATTCCGTCGTCGAACTCCTTTGCAACGATCACTCCAGATGTATAACCTCAAGGAAAGATTGTTTAATCAAACTGAGCTTTAATTGGGTTGTTTACAAAACTTAAAGGCAATATGGCTTAGGAATTACGTACAAGCGAGGTATATCACTAACGCCGTTCCCTAAGTGTTACATTCCTGAAGGTCTAAAAATGATAGTGACTCATTTTCGTCCGAATAAATTTATAAAATGTATGTAATTAACAATTGTTTAAACATTCATATCTTAAAGAAACACAGTCCAACTATATTCTGAGTTGGTATTCTGCCAGGTGGAAGTGACTTCCAATGTAGGTAGGATGAAAGAAAGAAAGCTTCCATCTACCTATAGTCCAACTATAGTTGTGAATAAATGAAAAATCAAAAAGTGTATACTTAAAAATAAACTTACATTTCAAAAACAACTTGCATTTCAAAGCAAAAGCTATAAGATATTTAGGGGAAAAATCAAAAATGTGTCTACACAATTGGGCTAAAAAGGAACTCTACAAACGCTTGGTGCTAATAAGAAGATTAGTAACGAAAAACGTGTTTCCAAAAACCCTAGATGAGATTCTTGAACTGAAAAATTTAAGACTTAGGACTCAGATTCAATTATTTTCAGCGCGCAAGTTATTGCACCTGCTAGTAGTTCCTGTAAATCGTGAGGACCATTTTTTTAGAGTAGAAGGCAGGCGAGACTCTGGAATTCCAGATCTGGAACAATGAAGACTAGTTCGATTTAGAAGGCCTTTAAGAAAAAACTAGTGACAGGTGGTTGCAGCTTTTTGAGCAGTGTTAGAGCCTGAAAAATGTTGTGATATCTACAGAGCGGCAGGATGTTTACTTGTTGTTAATCGTTTCAGACAAAATAATAACACGGATTTCGATTTTATTGTAGGCCCAATTAAAATTAATAATGTGTTCATTAGTGCATCTATTGTAGTAAGGGGAGAGAGATAGAGTAGTGTTGGGCTGTGCAGTGACCCCAAGATGAAGACGGAACGCCTCAATTAAGGGTGGTCCCTGAGCAAGACAAAGGGAGCCATCTTGTCTATTAGAAGGACTTTTGTTTGCTCCCAACTAACCAATTGACCCATTCGATTATTCAAATGCGGCTGACAAAGCCCGGGGCAGTTCGCCCCAGCATAGAGATATCATTTCAAGATGGCGCTCCACCACACAGAACAATCCGACCAATGTACCGGCAGGGTTTAGAATCTGTAATTGTTTTATGTCAATTCCCTTTGTCGGCTCCAGCTCCTTCTAATCAGGATTTACAGGGGCTTTAATTAAGACTGACTTCTTGGAGAAGCGATACAACTTCATCCTTACATAGCATTGTATAGATGCGTCCTTACATTTTTTTTCTTAATAATCTCCTAGCTTTTACAGGTGGTTTTACAACTTATTACGAGTTCTTCAAAATGAATGTCTTTTGTTGAAATATTTAATCAAGTATGTAATTAGTACCATTGAACCAAACACTTTTGGGTCCTTGGACGTAAGAGAATACTGTATTAAATCAAAACGTGACCATCCCTTATGATCTTTAGAAAAGTAGCTGATGAGAAAATTAATTATTTACTTTGTTTATAGCCAACATCAAAGGTGATTGGACCTCTCTCTCTGCTTAGAGTAATCTATTTATTTCTTCATGTAAACATTGATATTTTATTTATATAGTATGGAAAATATTCCTTAAATATCTGAGGTATTCTCGTATCCGTACTTTGCCTATTAGAATATAATAAAAGTAACCCCTTTTAAATCTTCGTACGTATGATGTAGAGCTATTGTCTTTAAATTCAATATGTATTGGTAAATGTTTTTATGTTTTAGATGCTTATGTATGTGTGGAATAAATTGCTGCTGTCAATTAGTAGTTCCGTCATGTCGTGGAGTACGTCAAAGTTTTTTCGTTGGATGCAGTCTGTCAGTGTGTGTTTTATCGTTAGATTTTTGTTGCAGTATATGCATGTGGGGTTATCAGTCCTTGTCATTAAGTGTCTATGTGTCAGTTATGTGTGGCCGATCCAGAGTCTGGCAAGAACTACTTCCTCCCGTCTAGAGCTCCTATGGCTCGATGGCCACTCCTTAATTGTACTTTTTATACAGCGGAGGTGGCTGTTTACTTTCACCCATTTTGATTGCAATTTGTCTAGGATTCGGTGTTATGTCTCACTAGGTCTTGTTAATGACAATCCTCACTCATATGATACATAAATATGTCACATTTAAAAGTACAAAAAAAAAAAGAAGAAGAAAAGAAGGGGCATTTATTAATACGCTAGATTCTTTGAAAAACGTTTAAATATGGAATCCACCTCACTTGCACAATTTACAGAAATATGTCAAAAATGAATTCTTAATTTTGCGATCGATTCCATTAAAAAAAAAAAAAAAAAAAAAAGAAGTTATTTATTAACGTCAATTTTCAAAAACTAAGACAACGGGGGGCTTATCCACAAGTTAACACCTTCTTCTAGCCAGGGTACAAGAATTTTATGTTGTGAGTTCGTTAATAAATAAAATTCCTATTGTTCACCTGGGAATCTAACCCATGACTCTAAAACTAAGTGCATTGAGGCATAAGCCTTAATTTGCGTACAATAAAAGTACATGTTAAAAAGATTTCTAAACACCGAAGTAATTAAAAAAATAATTGATTATGCAGTGACAATACGCTTTTATTAATTGAACTCTTGAGAATTTACAATGAATTATTTAAGTTTGTAATACAAGAATTTACTGTCGAAATTTGTTATGTGCAATATGTTGTTCTTGTCGTCATTAAAGTTGACAAAAAATGTTTATTTATTTTTACTTATTCTGTTATTATTTTGGTATTTATAGGATATATATATATATATATATATATATATATATATATATATATAATATATACTAGCGGACCCTACAGACGTTGTCCTGCATGATATTTCAAGCGATTAGGATATTAAATTTAATAATATTATGTTTAAAACAAAAGCTACTTTACTATATCTCGTTTATACTTTGTTATACTACAAAAGTTACTCTAAATAAAAAAATAAACAACTTTTAGCCTGTGTATATTTAAAAACCAATAGGAAACGAAAGATCGCTATTTTTATTTTTAAGCCTCCTTAAGACCCCCACTCCTGCTCCATCTTCCAGGCTGATTTGAGAATCTAAACCATCCAGGGCGTCACCCAAACTCGTAAAAAAAAAATCATTCTAATTGGTCCAGCCGTTTAGGAGGAGGTCAGTGACATACACACGTACAGAAGAATTATATATATAACGATATATATCTTTTTCATTTAATATTATTCGAGGCTTAACGTTATCATTTCTTCAAATTTCATCAGTCAGTATTTTGGAACCAAAGAATATTTCAAAACACTTTACTTCGTCACAAATTTATTACATGAGCTGTTTAAGGCAAGGCTTTTTAGTGACGACAAATATTATGTATAATACTTAGTTACTGTCAGGCTCTAATGTCTTATTGCTCAAACAATATTTGGCAAATGCGACCTACACAGCTCAATTTCTGCACTTTCATGCCATGTGTTGAGCTGTCAGGCTATTAATTTTGGGTAAATTAATACGGTAGCTTTGGAGAAAGGGGACAGCTCGGGCTGTAAAAAATGGCCAGGGAGGCTTGTTGTGGAAGAAGGCCGCTGACACAGCAGGAACAAGTCGCCCTGACCTCACAGACCTATGCTCCACTTTTCGCCACACCTATCGTTCACATATGGCCCGTTCAATTTTACCTCATAATAGCGCTCATAAATCAGTGCATCGATACCTACAAAACTCGATTGCGTTCACCAATCGAAGTCGAATACATCTTAATTGAGCGCTTTAATTATACGACTCGTTTGGCGTTTTCATTACATAACTTTGTCTTTTGGCCATGTGTCATTTATCGAGGTCTGACTCTAAATTTACCCTAACAACTTAACTTTTCAGTAGATAACAAGATAATTAACTTCTTTTTTCCATAACCCTTGGTTTTACGTAAGCCAGTTCTAAATAAATATTTTTAAATTAAATTAGGTCCACTTCATAAGGAAAAGTAATAAAAATAATCTCTTACACAGAGAAAATAAAAGCCATGTTAGGCTAGTATTATACATAGAACATATCACGCAGGCTTGTAGTATTGCTATAGTCAACTAATTGAAAGTACAGGGTCTTTAAAAATGAATGAACCAATTTCAATAAGCTATATCTTATTAACAGATAGTAATACAAGGTTGCAAATAAGACACATTTATTTAACCGATGTTGAAGTTTTAAGGTGTCATCAACATCATCATCATCATCATCATCATCATCATGTTCCATTTCCAGCATAGGATGTATTCTTGTATTACTATCTGTTAATAATATATAGCTTAAGGAAATCGTCTCATTCTTTTTGAAAGCCCCTGTATTTAATTTCTTGAAATGGTCGTAAGACAGAGACAGTCTTCTTAAGCTCGGTATGAAACTAAACATGTTCATAAACTCTTTTTAAATCGTTTCTCTTTCGGAATTGGTACGGCAGTTTCGTTGATACTTAAAGTACTTAGAAGTTGACTTTAATTTAGTTCGTCAGAAGAAAAAAATATGTTTCAGTAAATTGATGAAAAAAATGAGTAATGTTCTTTCGAATGTTCAAAAATTAATCAAAATAAAGAATCTATTTTTATTTTTCGCAGGTTTCGAATGATATTACATATGCTGTGAGAATTTCACTAAACCATCTACTAAATATTATATATCACAGAGGCGAAAATACCAAGGAAAATGGGATTCTTAATTTTTTTATATATTCGCCAGTTCTATTCCTTCCTACACTCAATACGTTTATAACTTTCTTTTTTTTTTGTTAAACAGAAAAAGCAATGACTTGAATTAGAGGTTACACTAGATTTAACGCGCTTTTGGACGTTGGTTAGGTTCTAAGCAACTGGATCGCTGAGTAGTGGCCGGCATTGAAATTAGTCTTTGAATCGAAGTCAAAGAGACATTAATGTAATTAATTGCTGAGTAATTATCACAGATCGGAAGCGGGCATAGTAAAGGAGATACGGGGTAACCATTATTCTGAACATGTCCAAAACAACGTTGAGGAATGGAGGTTTTGTTGGGAAAAACCATTCCTCCAATTGTGGCAAATCAGATATTAACTTTGGTCTACGCCGACCTCTAAGTCTTCTCAACAGTAGAAATGGTTGCTTTGCTCAAAATAACAGTAAGAGACTCGAGTGCCATGGTTTGGAGTTAAGCCCTTCAAGTGTCAATCCCTTACACCTACGATATGGGTAAGTCGCCATGACTTGGAGCCTCCGAACAGGATATTGGTTACATAGAAATTCAAAGTAAACGGTATTGACATGTCTTCTGAGGAGGAGTATTCAGGAGAGGTAGTCTAGTTTTGACCTTGCAATGGTTTTTTGTCCTAACGTTTTGCTGGTTGTGCTGCTAGCTTCTTCAGGTTATGTCAACAGAGAACGAGGATCAGCTGCTCCAGTGTATTTATACAATAAGTCTGGGTCGGTGGGCGTAGACACCCTACTTATGAGCCGAGGTTGGTTGGATACTCCACCCGGAGATGTGTTCCTCTGTACTTCTTTCCACTTCTTCAAGATTAAATACTGATCTTTTTTGGGGGTAACAGGTGACCACAATTTGCAATGTCTAGAGCCATTTTCTCCATTATAATTATTCTGATCTCCCTCAATTTCAGTAGCCTCACAGATAATCCTTTTACCGACTGCTCGTTACTCCAGCCAAAACTTTGGCTTCTTCAAATTTTAACAGGTGGTTTGATCTGTGGAAATGGTATGCCCATGCGGATTGAGTTACTTCTGACTTGTAAAAGGTTTCAGAAATTCTATTGTTTATTCATCTTCCAGCTTGTCCAATGTATCCTAATCCATACAGGTTGTATATAAGTCAGTTGTTCTTAACTGCAAGCCAACCTTTGTACTAAGTATCATCTGTGTATAAAGGAGTCAAACGCAAATCTCTGTCCCGAGCCTATGCCTTCCTTTGAGAACTTTGGTGATAACGAACATCCCCAAAGGGGAACGAACCCCCTTTCGTTTTGTTTCCTAAAGGGAAATACGATAACAAAAATCTTGTGTGATCCTATGTTTCCTTGCTGGGCCCTATGATTCTCTGTTGAAGTATATGACTTAGAAACTTATGAATAAAATTAGATTAAGTTATATTTCTTATGTCATCCTCCATTTTCGATTGACGCTGGTAGGAGGTAGTATCCAGGATGAGACAGGAAGATGGTGGCTTAGACACGGTCCTTCTTCAGCCCGCCTTCCTACTTTCTCACACCTCCGACTATAGAAGAGCCATAAAAACAATAACGACATTATCCACAGCCTCCAAAAGACTACATCTCTCCCTGATTACATTGTTAAGCCCCTCGTATCCCTTATGGGTGAATGGTTTCAGTCCCGTAACTCTGGTCACCGTTCAAATAAAAAGTGATGCTTCTTATGGACATTAATTTATTATGTTAAGAGGTTGAGAGTTTTTCAGGGAACTCCGAAGAGTGTGGACTTTTCGGAATAAAGACACCACATGTTTCATGCTTCAGTAGACCCCTAACAAAAATTACTTAAAAATAATTTTTAATATTCTTTCTTCTGCAACGGATTTAATATTACCTCCTTATTCCTCTGTTGTATAAAAAGGCGTAATACTGTTGTTTTTTTGTTTTTTTTATGCTTTGTAGGAAGTATTATTAATACCTTCAACATTTGACGTAAAGGCGACATTGGAATAGGACTACTTATTGATTTTATAATGCTAGGTTCTCCATGGTTAACTAGAGTTATAAGTACTTTTAGCAGATATCCCTTAAGGGAAATCAGCTATTGAGGTCGTACTCATGACGGAATTTTCGACATTTTTCTTCAAATGGTCATCGATCCTACCTAGTAGACGACGAAATTGAGGCCCGCTCAAAACTGTATATATATTTTGTTCGATCGTTACCAATCTCGATATTTAGTCGTTTTATGTAAAAAGAAAGATCAAGTTCGTTAACGGCTGAAATCGGACCTGTGGGCGGGGAGGGGTTTTAGAGGGGAGGATTTTCAAAAATTCAAAATATTTCCGTTACTATACGTCGGATCGAAAGGTTGTATAGAATCAATTTTCTTGCAAATTAAATTTACAATAAATATTTTTATATACATTTATTCTCTATCTTGAATATTAAGCAAGATATGTGAATTGTTATTAAATCTGGGTGGATAACGGATGAGTGAGTTTCCCGCCAAAAGCTAGGTCGGCCGTTTCCTTAACTGTTCGGCTCTTCTAACGAGTCTCTGAAGAATGAACTCCAGATGTGTCCAGACCATCATTAATAAGAGTTGTTTGGATTTCCCAGGGAAACCGATCCCCACCTGTTGGAGTCCTATATCAGCGTAGGAGTGTAGGCGATCATTACTCTCTGCGGGCTGATAGATTCGGTCTGGACCAGCCCTCCGGCATTCACGATTTACGGGATACGTGGGAGAGGCTCCCGCCCAGTACAACAACCACGGCCTTCAGTATTTAAAGTATTTATTTATTAATTACTGTTTCTATTCTCATTATTACCTGTATGTTCAGGCACATATAAGAAGTCCACATGTTATCAGGGAAAAAAAGGACTTACCATTCCGTCATCTTTTAAGTATGGGTGAATTTGAAAACATTGAGATAAATACTTTGCTAATCGGGCATTGATAAATCTGGGCAAAAGGCAATAGTCTCAGCAAACTTTATTTTTTTCGTTTTAGATGGCATGCAAAACGAATCCAATTTAGAATTTTAGAAATGACTCTGTTCCAACTATTAGATTAATTCTGGATTCAGTTCATAAGGGGAATGCAAATAATAACTGCAGAGCAAAATCGCAGCCAATAATATCTCAGGTTAAAAGTAAGAAAAACTGCCTTCTACAAAAACAAAAAACAAATTAATAAATAAACTTTTTAAAGCATAAAAATAAATTGATATTCACTAAAACATGAAAAATAAATTCTTGCCTAAGTTTTAAGCACATGCCTGCTTCATTTTCATCAATATTTTTAATGAAAAATGCTATCCCCAGGTTGTTTTCATTGACAACATTAGCCCCCAACTGGAGATATAGAGAAGCCCTTTGGTATTAATTTCCTAATCAGGTGAGTAGAGTGAATTAACTGTATTAGATGTTATTAAAAAAAGATGTTCAATAAGATATGAAATAAAATATTTTAAGCAAAAACAACACAGAAAATCTAATATGTGTTTTAAATGAAATTATTAACTTATGAATTTCCTTAGAAATTGATTTAAATATATTCAATAAATTAAATTATAATATTCAAAAAATTAAAAAAGAAAGAAATGTTTTTCCAATTCAGATATTATTATAGAACATTTTACAATTTGAAAGGAATATATAAGTCAATAGAATTTTAATAAATACTGAATATTTTAGGAATGCATGACCTTCAGGAAAATCATCTATGCAGACCTTAGGCACTCTGGACATGATCGTTCCTGTTAATTAAAGACAATTATCTGTTCAGATTTGTGTGAGTATGTAATATACATATTTATGTGTGTCTGTGTGTGTGTGTGTGTTTGTGTGTGTGTTTCACTGAAGGCCAATAAACTTTAAACATATACAATACATTATTTAGCCAAGCTTATCTATTTTAGAGAACATGAATATACAACGTAATTTTTATTTTTCTTCTTTTTTAATCCCCCCCTCCTTATGTTTTGTACTATTAACCAAAACAAACGTTAGAGTTAAACGAACCGGTTGCATACCTGTGTCGTATTCATCAAATAAAGATTCAAGCCACTTGGATGAAGAATGTTCATTTCCCCGAATTTATTCATTATATCATATAGTAACGGACCAATGAATATAAAAAAGTAGCATTTCGCTTGGAATAAGATTTCTTGTTATATTTGCTTTGTATTAATGTTTAGTAATCAATAGATAGGAGTCAAGAACTTAAGTGGCGAAAAGAATTAATCCTTATAATTGAAAAAAAGAAAGAAAAACAAGAGTTAATATTATAATTAGAGAACAAAAGAAGCCTATAGAACTGAAATCGTATTTTCAAAAAGATTGTTTTTATACAATTTTTCGATCCGTCTCATAGTAATGGAGATATTTCACATTATTTATTTTTGTCTATAAGCCCCTACAGCTTGTGGTCAGTTTCAGCTACAAGCCAATTGTTCCTTAGGTATACAAACACACTTAAATATCAAGTTTTGCAGCTATTTAAGATATCTTATGACCAGTTATATTTAATAAACATGCTTTTATCGATATTCTGGTGTGAGCTAGTTGTGTTCTAGATTATTTACTAATATATGGTATTATGTGAACATAAAAATGAAAAATGTGGATAGAATGTTGGTTACAGTAATATATCATCATTTCTATGAATATTTATTCAAAATTGTACATTAATCTATAGTCTGATTTCAGTAGCTGTAATGACTCAATCTCTCCTTTCCAAATTGTTTATTTTTTTTTTCAGAACAGCAGTATTCAGGTTGCCTTGATAGAGGTAATAATTAATTTTTTTTTGTTTTTTTTTTTGGTGTCAGGCAATTGGAGCTATTATTCACTCTTCATCAAATAACTAAATGGTAAAAATAATTCAAATTGTTAAATGTAATTCATTTTTATGTTTATAGTTGCTGCTGGGCGATATTATTTGTGGAAAAAGAAAATATAAAAAGTAGCAAGAACTAATTAAGCACAAACTGTTAAAACAAAGAAAACTATAAACGGGAATAGAAAACTCAAAATAACAAGAACAATCATCAAAAGAGAAAAACCTAACAGAAGCATAACATAAAATTACATAAAGAAAGATATTTTCTAAAATTATCAGATAATTAAAAAAAAAAAAAAAACCAAGGGTAATAAATTATACCGAAAAGTCGTAAGAGCTGATGCAGTTTGATTTCACAGTACAGATCCAAGGGCATAATTCTTCAAAATCATGTCTTGTGTTTTAGTGCCATCTTTGACCAGTCCTCTCCAGATGGAGTGAGTATCATAAGCCACAAGATAAGTTTCTCCTGAGCTATTGTGGCTTGGTGCTTGGTTGTTTGCTTCTTTATAAGCGGCGCTCTATTACTGTAGTTATGAGTGGCATTAATGACCTATCAAGAAAATAGCTTATCGACGAACATAGAGAGAGGAATCATAAAGATGCTCCCGAAGTGCAATTAAACCTAAAATCCGGCCGGTGCAGGCCAGTCAAGAAGATATAAGGCATCGGAATGCGATTGTTGTGTTGGGCATTGGCTTTTATTGCCCTAGAGGTCAGCGCCCTCTTCTGCTCGCCGATCGCAACTAGTATTGTTGATATGGATCAACCTTAATAATGGCTTATTAATATTGCACTCGGCTATAAAGTCTTCTCTCAATCCGCTCTGTAACAGTATTGTATTACGAGATGGCGGCTGTGAACCATAGCTTGTAGCATCCATCGTGTTGATTAATCAATCAGAGGTTAAACCACAAAATATGATACACAATTCAATAATAAACTCCTAGCTACACTATGGCATAGGGTGGTCAATAAACAAAAAAATAGCCAAGACATTGCAATAATAACCGTTTAACTACAGTGTGAGGGACGTGACTGAGTTAATTAACAAAAAAATAATCATATTCTTTTTAAATATTATCTCCTCACTACAGGACGAGTCCTAACACGGCATAGGTAGGTCAATTAACAAGAAATATTCTAGACTTTCTCAAAGTAGCATCCTAACTCAAGTATGGGGCAAAATATGGTATGGAATGGCTAATTAACAAAAAAATATCCTTGCCTTTTGCAAAATATACTCCTAGCTTCAGGATGGTCAATGATCGCAAAGTAACCTACCTATTTGGAGAATAAACCCCCTGACTTCAAGCTGAGACAAAATTTGGTATACGGTGGCCAATTAACAAACAAAAAAATGTTCTCGATTTTTCAATAAGGTACTTTTCTCGAATTTAACAACAGAATGCATTATACTATATTGTAGAGTCAATTAACAAAAAAGTAAACTTTCATACAGTAAACTCCTTTGAAGGGTATTACGCTGATATTGGTGGTAACTTGGTAAGATCTCTACTGAGGATCACTGTAAAATTAATTTTTACGACTCGATGTACAGATACACATGTTAATGTGTTACCTTTTCAGGGAAGAATAATACTCATAAAGTAAGCATTTTAAATAAAACTTATTTTCGTTAACTAACAAAAACCGTTAAGAGAATGGATTTCGAAGTGCGAGGTAGGTTATTAGTGGAAATGCTATTATAGTATACATTTCTATTATTATTATTATTATTTCTATTGTAAATAAATTCAGTTATTTTCAAGGGAAAATAAATAAATGAGGAGGGGGCTACAGAGATTTATAACCTAACTAATCCGAATCATATTGAGTTCCTTCTTATAACGTTTGACCTTTGGTAACGAAACGTTAAAGCAGATAGGAAAGAGCATCTGCATTTTGTAAAACTAAAAGTTTACTGTTTTTATTGGATAAGACACAATGTGTGTTGTGGCTAACAGGTGCACTGCTAGGCTATACACTACAGGATATTTAATACACGTACCATACTTGTTATTCGGCGATAGGTTTTATATGGATACACCTGCTGATATAAGCCAACAGGAACTAATCCATAGAGGTACTGGACCCCTGCCACTATCCTTGACCAATCTTCATGGTAAGGGACTAGGGTCATTATTAGAGAAGTATTAGTTCAGCAGGTCCAATCTCAGATCTTACATCCTCTTTGGTCCATCCGCCTTATCGCCATTTATGGTGAACCGCTAGTGTATACAGTTTCATTGCTGGAAAGTTCGGTGGACCCCAGTGACATGAATCCTATTAATGTAATTATCCCGTGTCCATAAACAAATAATAATTTGATGATGATGATGATACACATTCATTGAAACCAAATCGTCTCCAGCCCGATTCCGGCTCATCTTACAATTAGTCAGGCGTTACTTCCTATCGCAGATCTGGTCTGATCATACGCAGCTTCGAAAACCATTCTTCAGAGATCCTTTCTACTAGCCCAGGATGACCTGATCTCCTTGGTTTCATGTGGTCATTCTGAACATTTACATTCCCTTGATCCCCCTAGATGAACTCGCCTGTACTCTTTTGAAGATCAAGTTGTGAATTTAAAATATCTTATGGCCATTTCTATTTAATAAATATACTTAAAAGTCCGCCAAGCAGGGGATGCGTAAACTAAGCAGATTTCCCAAGTGAAGTTTTACAATAGAGAAATCTGCCTACTAATATTAGTAATAGTAACGAGTCTCTAAACCAATTTCACGAGAGCCGACCAGTTAAGGAAACGGCCGAACTAGCTTTCGGCCAAAAGTCCCGGATAGATCCGGCTTCAGCCGATCTCAACTCAGGCACACACTTAATAAAAATGCAAATATCTCGATTAATATTTAAGATAAAGAATAAATGTATATAACAATATTAATAGTAAATGTACTTTGCAATATGATTGGTTTTATACAATTTTTTGATCCGACGCATAATAAAGGAGATATTTTGAATCTTCGAAAATCCCCCCTCCCACTGGTCCGATTTCAATCATTAACGAACTTGATCTTTTCCTTTTTTTTACATAAAACGATTAAATATCGAGTTTGGTAACGATCAAACATATTGCACCCGCTAGAGCGTTAACAGACAAATATATATATATATAATTTTGAACGGACCTCATTTTCGTCATCTCCTGGGTAGGATCGATGGACATTTGAAGAAGTCTTTCAAAAATCGCGTCATGAGTACGACCTCAATAGCTGATTTCCTTAAAGGGAAATCTGCTAACATGAGATTTGTTAATCTATATCCATATCGCAGTATACATGTCAATTTTGGCTTACCTCATTCAACATATCTCCCCGGACCAATGACCGTTGAATAAACTTCATCATGTTTACAACTTTCATAATTGTAGAAAATAGCTTTTATATTTCATCAAATAATCCTTTATTTCTTAAATACTTAAAAACATCATCTATAAATTGGCTACTGTCGGCCAATAGTCGCATACATTTGTGGGCCATGGGTACGTTTTCACTTGTGTGCAGTCAGTTAGTATGTGTTTTACAGTCAGCGTTCTGTTGTAGTAGTGATATTCATCTTCCCTGCTCATTAGATATGAATGTGTTAGTCGAGTATGTCCTGTGCGTAGGCGTGTAAGTCCAATTTCTTCTCTTCGAGAGTGTTTATTACTTGAAGTCCAGTTGAGCGTGTTTGATTTGATTTCTCTAAGTTTACTGCCAGTGTTATACCCTAAATTCTTCCAGTCATTAAAATTACGAGTTTTCTTATTTGAGAGAAAGCGTCTTGATGAGGTATATCCGAAAAATCTATTTGTTTAAGTTCAGTTGATTGTTTAGCTGCTTTGTCTTCTATATCACTTTGAGATATGTCCACATGACCGGGTAACCAATAAATAGTAATGTGCTGAATGAACACATTACTTACTATTTATTACTAACACACTCCCAGGTAGATGACCTCGCCTGCACTCTTTCAGCAGTATACACGCCTCACATGACATTCTGCCTTACACAGGTGGGCAATGGGTCCGTAGATGTATATATTTAGGAGAGATAAGCCAGCTGGGATATAATAGCACAGGGCGTGTGTTGGTGTAAGAGAGGACGGCAGTGGTTGTTTGCTGTGTACACATACTTGGAGGAGCCGCTCTGTAAGGAGTGTGTGAAGAGATTACACTCAGCAAATATTGTGCTTCCACCATCCAACGCCGTCTGTTGGCAGAGCACACAACTAATCCACTAACCAGCCACTGGACCTTATATTTACAATACTCCGTATCCATCTGCATCCGATCACTATCACGACTCGAATTGAGATTAGGACATCTCTCTCACACATCTCTCTCTTTCTCTCACTCTCTCTCTCACATCTCTCTCTCTTACTCACTCTCTCTCTCTCTCTCTCTCCCTCTCTCTCTCTCTCTCTCTCTCTCTTACTCACTCTCTCTCTCTCACACACACACCTCTCTCTCCCTCACTTTCTCTTTCTATTTCTCTCTCTCTGTCGTCACCTTATAGTTGAGGGAGTCACTTAGTGACAAATAAAAAGGATATTCCTTATTTTGTCTTCTTATCTTCAGAAGCTAAGGCAGTCAAAATACAAGACTGACTAATGAAGGCATCTGCAAATTATACGAGTAATTTTGTATAGAAATTGTTCTCACTTATATTCCAAATGTTTAATAGGCGAAAGAAAGAAATTTATGGAATTATTTTAACGTGTCTAAACTTATGACCAAGGTTGAAAAAAACAACACCTATACTAGGTTTTAACTCTTCATTCTACAGATAGGTTTTGTGGGCCTAGCCTCTTCATGAGAGCACTGTTTACATAATAATACACAGAAAAATATTGATACAGAAATCATGGACCATATTTTTCTATTTGTGTGTTTTTATCAGAGAACTGATGACGGGGCTAGGCCCTTTAATTATCTCTGGAATGAAGAGTTAAAACCTTGTGCAGGTGTTAATTTTTTTTTTTTTTTTATATACCCATATAGATCTACTCCCACCAGCATTCAAGTTGTCTAAACCTTTACTCTTCTAAAACTGACTTTTGTCTCACAGAAAAATGAACTTTGGAATGCCAGAGGAAGGTAAAATTTAACTATATAAGGTAAAACTTATAAAAGTAAATTTAACCCACATCTGCACGTCGTTGTTACATATATAATACAATTTCTTTCATTTTATTGTTTGGGAAAATATAAGAAATTGTAAGTATTTACAAACTAATGGCCAATGAGCATTAATACATTAATTTAATTATTAATTTAAGGAAATGACGAAAATGAGGTCCGTTCAAAACTGTGTGTGTGTGTGTGTGTGTGTGTGTGTGTGTGTGTGTGTGTGTGTGTGTGTGTGTGTGTGTGTGTGTGTGTGTGTGTATATATATATATTTGTCTGTTACCACTCTAACGGTCGCAATTATTGTTTAATCGTTACCAAACTCGATATTTAGTCGTTTTATGTAAGAAGACAGATCGAGTTCGTTAGCGGCTGAAATCAGACAAGGGGGAAGGGGGGTATTGAAAGTTCGAAATATTCCTTTACTATATGTTAGGTTAAAAAATTGTATTAAAAGAGTCTTATAGCAAATTAAATTTACTATAAATATTGTTATATATATTTATTCTTTATCTTGAATATCAACCGAGATGTTTGCATTTTTCAGTTTTCAGCTTTCACCAAACCCCCACTTCTATTCATGTTACATAAACAATACTCTGTTATGTAATAAACCACTTTATTCGAAGCTTAAATACCAAATATTGTTTTAAGAGACATTTATTATACGAGATACACGCAATTATGTTCTGGTGACCCCACCTTCTTATGTTTTAGGACTACTTAAATTTGATTGATTGAGGTAAAAATAATTCTGATTCATTATAAATTAGAGTACTAGGTATAGTAAATAGTCAATTAAATTAATATAATATTCAGATATATTACAGTAATTGTTTTCTTCACGGTGATGTTGTGTTACCGGTATGTAGATTTATCTATTGTTAAACTTCACGCGGGAAATTTGCTTAGTTTACGCAGCCCCTGTGTGACGGACTTTTTCATTATTTTTATGCTGTTTGCTTATTGAGCACAACTGGTTAATGAGTGAATCGCCGGTGTTGCGGAACTCATTTAAATAAAGGCATTGTCTTTCTAAGAAAATATTTTTCTTTTCTAGTACTAGTTTCACCTTATGATTCATAGCACGCCAGACATATTGGAGTAATATTTATATGCGGCCACCAGGAGCTCCCAAGAATTCGTCAAGGTGTGGCCTTATTTAGCACTTCCGCCGAAAGTGATTTAGGAGCTATCCATGAATAATCTTATAAATCAGCTGTCCGGCCGCCATGATTTTTACATAATCACTCTATTAGAGGTGGCTGGTTAGAGGAAGCTGACGTGTCACTGTCGGCGAGGTGCGGCATCGCCAACAATTTCCGCTGTTCTTCAACAACCAGGAGTTCCAAGAAACCCATTCTGAGCACCCGATCGTCTCAAGAATAGTGGTCGTTTGCCTTTTGTTTTAAATCATTTGTTTGAAAGTTGTCTCAAAAATAGCATTCGATATTTGTAGGAGATCGTTGGGAAATTCGGAGGGATTTCAATTGTAAACACGTTTTTATAGGCCCCTTTGAAAAGAAGAGTAGCCTATAAATAACCTCTCCCGAATAGCTACAGTAGCATAAAGCGGATTTTAATAAATAACATTTTTAAAATATATATACATATACACTATAGTAATAGCTTCTGCAAGTTATAAAGAGAGGTTTTGTACACCTGAGAATGCCCGTTGGGTATACCACTGCATAGTACCAAACTGGAATCAGGGAAGAACGTTGAAAATAACTTTTAACGTTGAAAATTTGTTTAGTTTACGCAGCCCCTGATTTTAGATTTGTTTTAAGGGAAATCAGTTATTGAGCTTGCACTCTTTTGAGCGATTTTCGAAAAATATCCTCACATATCCTTCGATCCTACCTCGGGGATCACGAAAATGAGGTCCATCCAAAATTTGATCATCTATCTTACTGTGTATATATACACTCTCTCTCTCTCTCTCTCTCTCTCTCCATATATGTATATATATATATATATATATATATATATATATATATATATATATATATATATATATATACTAGCTCAGATACCTGGCTTCGCCCGGAAATGATGGTATTTTTTTTTGCAAGGCTTTACTTTGTACACTATTTTGACATTTACCCGTCACAGTGTTTAGTGTAAATACCCGTCGTTTCTGTGGATTTGTTAATAATAAAATTAATTTTTTATGTAAGACTTCACTGTCCTCCATATTGTCATATTTCCCATTTTCTGTGCATTATGCATAGATTTAAATTATTAAGGACAAAATATTATAATAATATATTATAATTTGAATTAATTTTTCCAGGTGAGGTACCTGGTAATTCATATTGAAAATAATTGTTGAGCTAATTTCTCTAAATAACAAATTAAATAACTTTTGGTTTGGGCATATTTGCCGAAACCCCAATAGGAAACGAAATATCGCTATATTTAATTTCAGGCCTCCCTTATAACCCCCACTCCTGCCCGTCCCTAGAAATGTTAGTATGGCTAATTATAAGGAAGGCGTTATTGCTAATACACATACCGAGTGTTTTATTTAGTTCGGTTGAGTCTTTTGTGCCAAATAAAATTATTGACTCCCGCTATAATTGTAGCGTATAACGCCTTATTACTTCGGTATACGGCGATAGTGTATATAACAAAAGTTTCTCTAAACAACAAAATAAACAACTTTTGTTATGTGCATATTTGCCGAAACCCCAATAGGAAACGAAGTATCACTATATTTAATTTCAGGCCTCCCTTATAACCTCCACTCCTGCCCGTCTCTAGAATGTTACTATGACTTATTATAAGGAAGGCGTTAGTGCTAATTCACATACCGAGATTGATTTAGTTCGGTTGAGTTTTTTGTGCCAAATAAAATTGTTGACTTCCGCAATAGTTTTCAACGTATAACTCGTTTATACTTAGGTATACGGCAAAAGTGTATATAACAAAAAGTTACTCCAAATAACAAAATAAACAACTTTTGTAATGTTCATATTTGCCGAAAACCCAATAGGAAACGAAATATCGCTATTTTTAATTATTAATATTAATATAGCCTAAAGTCTAAGTTGGGTCAGTAGTAATATACATACCAAGTTTCATAAAATTCGGTTCAGCCGTTTATGCGTGAAAAGGTAACAAACAAACAAACACACACCAAAGAAACAAAATGCAGTTATGGTGTCTATGACATGTGAAACGAAAAGTTATCGTGAAATTTCGAGAAAAAAATCAATGTACAGACAGAGGTTACAATTTTATATATATAATTGATATATATATAAGAATATAAGAGAGAGAGAGAGAGAGAGAGAGAGAGAGAGAGAGAGAGAGAGAGAGAGAGAGAGATTTATGTATTTGTCTGTTAACAGTGAAGCGGTGTTAGGTTTCTTTTATCGTTGGCTAACGGGATATTTAAACGTTTTATGTAAAAATAATGCTAGTTAGTGTCTGAAATCGGACAGGGGAAAGGAAAGTTTAGAGAGGGGAATTTGAAAATTCAAAATACCTCCGTCAGTACACGTTGGATTGAAAAAGTGTAGTATAGATAAAATCCTTTTGCAAATTAAATGTTCTATAAATGCTGTTATACAGGTTTTTTTTCAGTATCTTGATTATTAACAGAGATATTTGCAGTTTTTAGTTTTCATATTAACAAAAAACTTTTATATCATGAAAAACTTTATTTGAAGCCTAAATACCAAACATTGTTCTCATTGAATTTTAACTTATTGAGATAACCGGGGGCACCAGGGAAATCTGCTTATTGGACGTGACCCCTTCGTGGCGGACGTTTTAGCAGATTTCCCTTAAGGGAAATCAGCTATTGAGGTTGTACTCATGACGCGATTTTCGAAATTTTTCTTATAATGTCTATCAATCCTACCCAGGAGATGACGAAAATGAGGTCCGTTCAAAACTGTATATATATATATACTAGCTCAGATACCCGGCTTCGCCCGGGAATTCATTTGAGGCTGAATGGTGATGGTACTTTTTAGTAGGCTTTACATTGCACAATATTTTGACATTTACCCGTCCCAGTGTTTAGGATTGATACCCGCCGTTGCCTTGGATTTGCTAATAATAGAGTATTTGTTCGATAAGGCTTCACTGTCTTCGATATTTTTATATTTCCCGTCTCTTATACATGTAAATAAGGTGAATTTTTATTTCAGGCCTTCCTTATAACCCCCATCTCGTTCGAACCTAAAAATCTTAATATAACTTATAATCATGGAAGAAATAATGCTAATTGACATACCGAGCTTTGTTAAGTTCGTTAGTGCCCAATAAAATTGTTGGCTCCCGCTAAAGTTTTAACGTAAATTTATACTTAGGTATACGACAAAAGTGTATATAACAAAAGTTACTTCAAATAACAAAATAAACAACTTTTGTTATGTTTATATTTGCGGAAAAACCAATAGGAAACGAAATATCACTATTTTTAATTTCAGGCCTCCCTTATAACCCCCACTCCTGCCCGTCCCTAGAAATGTTGGTATGGCTTATTACAATGAAGGCGTTAGTGCTAATGCACATACCGAGTTTTATTTAGTTCGGTTGAGTCTTTTTTGGCAAATAATATTGTTGACTCCCGCTATAATTTTTAGCGTATAACGCATTTAAACTTCGGTATACGACAAAAGTGTATATAACAAAAGTTACTCTAAATAACAAAATAAACAACTTTTGTTATGTGCATATTTGCCGAAAAACCAATAGAAAACGAAATATCGCTATTTTTAATTTCAGGCTTCCCTTATAACCCCCACTCCTGTTCACCTCAGAGAAAATTAATATAGCCTAAAGTCTAAGTTGGGTTAGTAGTAATATACATACCAAGTTTTATAAAATTCGGTTCAGCCGTTTATGCGTGAAAAGGTAACAAACAAACAAACAAACAAACAAACAAACAAACAAACAAACAAACATACACGAAAGAAACAAAATGCAGATATGGTGTCTATGACATGTGAAACGAAAAGTTATCGTGAAATTTCGCGAAAAAAATCAATGTACAGACAGAGGTTACAATTTTATATATATATAGATATAACTTTTCGTTTCACATGTCATAGACACCATATTTGCATTTTGTTTCTTTCGTGTATGTTTGTTTGTTTGTTTGTTACCTTTTCACGCATAAACGGCTGAACCGAATTTTATGAAACTTAGTATGTATATTACTACTAACTCAACTTAGACTTTAGGCTATATTAATATCCTCTGAGACGAACAGGAGTGGGGGTTATAAGGGAAGCCTGAAATTAAAATTAGCAATATTTCGTTTCCTATTTGTTTTTCGGCAAATATGGACATAACAAAAGTTGTTTATTTTGTTATTTAGAGTAACTTTTGTTATATACACTTTTTTCGAATACCGAATTATAAACGAGATTTACGCTAAAACCTATAGCGGACGTCAATAATTTTATTTGGCACAAAAGAATCAACCGAACTAAATAAAACTCGGTACGTGTATTAGGACTAACGCCATCATTATAACAAGCCATACCAACATTTCTAGGGACGGGCAGGAGTGGGGGTTGTAAGAGAGGCCAGAAATTAAATATAGCGGTATTTCGTTTCCTATTGCATATTCGGCAACTATGCCCATAACAAAAGTTCTTTATTTTGTAATTTAGACTAACTTTTGTTATATGCACTTTTGCCGTATACGGAAGTATAAATGAGTTATACGCTAAAAACTATAGCGGGAGTCCACAATTTTATTTGACACAAAAGACTCAACCGAACTAAACCAAACTCGGTATGTCAATTAGCATTAATTCTTCCATGATTATAAGTTATATTAAAATATTTAGGTTCGAACGGCAGGGGGGTTATAAGGGAGGCCTGAAATAAAAATTCACCATATTTACACATGTAAACATATACATATAAGAGACGGGAAATATAAAGTTATCGAAGACAGTGAAGCCTTATCGAACAAATATTCTATTATTAGCAAATCCACGGCAACGACGGGTATCAATCCTAAACACTGGGACGGGTAAATGTCAAAATATTGTGCAGTGTAAAGCCTGCTAAAAAATACCATCACCATTCAGCTTCAAATGAATTCCCGGGCGAAGCCGGGTATCTGAGCTAGTATATATATATATATATATATATATATATATATATATATATATATATATATATATTTGTCTGTTACCGCTCTAGCGGTCGCAATTCTTATTTAATCGTTACCAAACTAGATATTTAGTCATTTTATGTAAAAAGAAAGATCAAGTTCGTTAACGGGTGAAATCGGACCAGTGGGAGGGGTGGGGTTTAGAAGGGAGGTTTTTTGAAAATTCGAAATATCTCCGTTACCATACGTTGGATCAAAACATTTTATAGAACCAATCTTATTGGAAATTAAATTTACTATAAATATTGTTTTATACATTTATTCTCTATCTTCAATATTAACCGAGATATTTGCATTTTTATTAAATGTGGGCTGATAGCGAACGTTTCAGGCCAAAAGCTAGTTCGGCCCTAACTGTTCGGCTCTCGTATAAAGATTTCTCTATTGTATAGCTTCACGTGGGAAATCTGTTTTGTTTACGTAGCCCCTTCGTGACGGACTTTTTTAGTTCAAGTGTGATATAAGTGGTTGACCGCAGAGACCCCCCTCGCCGCTGTAGCCCTAATATAGTGGTCAGCCTGCCGATTGATCAGGTAAAGATGGCAGCCCTGCTCCAGACCTCACAGCTCCTCTCTAATCATCCCTTATTAGTATAATATATAATATTGCCTTCTAGCTATGATTACTCTATCAGCTATAATACTAGCAGCCGTTCCTTCTATATACAGCTTCTATTTATGGAGATTCCCCTCCGTCCAACTCATTTATTTTTCGGCTCGTATCAAATTTAATTATTGCTCCCAATGAATTATTAATTTAATTATACGCTTAATATATAACTTTCACCTCTTCATTGATAAGAACCTGTTATATACCTTAGAATTTACTTCTATTCTAATGGGCCATTAGATATACTTATAATAATGCGGTGGGGAAAATGGAGCATTTATCGTTAGTCCGTTAAGTCTTTTTACAAAAAAAGCCAAAACAACAGGTTGGTAAAGTACATCGCATTGACTTTTATTTATGTTTTCATCGTTCCACAGATTCTAAGAAGCATACCAGAATCATTTTTAAGCAGATTTCCCTTAGGGAAAATAAGCTATTGGGGTTGTATTCTTGATGGGATTTTCCAAACATTTTCTTCAAATGCCCATTGATCCCTCCCAAGAGATAACATTCAAAATGTATTATACATATTTGTCAACGCTCTAGCGGTCGCAATTTTTGTCTGATCGTTACCAAACACGACATTTAAATGTTTTATGCAAAAATAAAGATCAAGTTCGTTAACGGCTAAAATCGGACCTGGGGGAGGGGTGGGTTAGATGGGGAGAATTTCGAAAATTCAAAACATCTCCGTTGTTAAGAGTCGAAACACGAAAAATTGTATAGAAACAACCTTATGCAAATTTAATGTTCTATAAATGTTGAAATATACAGGTTTTTTTCAATATCTTGATTATTATCCATGATATTTTCATATTTTAGTTTTCGGTTTTCAGTAAACCCCCACTCCTACTCATGCCATATTTACAATAAGTAGTTATATTGTGATGCACTTTATTTGAGGAGTAAATACCGAATATTGTTTTCATTGAACGTTTACGGTTTGAGATAAATAATTTTTCATGCTGCAGTAAACCCCCACACCTACTCATGTCACATTAACAATAAGCCGTTGCATCAGGAACCACATTATTCGAAGCTTAAATACCAAGTATTGTTTTCAAGACACCCCAATAAATGTGGGAGGTACGTGGAAATTTGTAGCGTGATGACGTCACAAATTAAGATTTTTTGTTCTTTACTAGAAAATATTTATTTTATCTATAACATACTTGATATTTAACTGTTCCAGTCAACACTAAAGATTATATTTGTTATTGTCTGAAATTGGACATGGAATAATGGGGGGGGGTTTCGAAAATTCGAAATATCTTCGTTATTATTAGTTGGGTCGTAAAATATTAATGAACCTTTCTTCATAAACTGTTGATACTCTACAATTGCAGTTCAATGCATTTTTTTTTGTAAATCAAATATTAAGTAATTCGTACTTCCTGGTTTTCAGTCTGAATATGTAGTGAGATGAGATCACAAGTTTGTTATACTAGTAAGTGGGAAATCTGCTTAGTATTCGCAGTCCCTGCGTGACGCACTTTATTTACATATCAATGTGATCTCCTGGCTACTGAGAAATTATAATTAAATGTACAGTATATTTTTGTTTCACCGTATATTTTACTTTGCAAAATTAGTTTTTTTTTTATTGCGTATACTTTTATTTACATTTCCCATATTTTATAGGAATTTTTATTTTTAAAGAAATTATTAATATTTTTGGATTAGTTAAGTTTATTTAAATACGTTATTTTTACAACAAGTAATATTTATGGTGCTAAGAGGAATATACAAAGGTCACCACCCTTTTATGAACAAAGTTGGACTAAGATTTTTATTTAATTATAACTTCATAAGAAAGTCAAATTACAAATATTGTTTTCATTGTACTTTTACTTTGTGAGACGTATGTAAATACGGTGTGTTGACCCCCCAACCCTTCATTTGTTCTTGGATTACTAAAATGTGAGTGATTGAGATAAATCTGAATTTGATTCGTTACGAATTACAGCACTTGCTTTAGTAAATTGTTTTCAAAAAAATTAGTATGTTATATTCAGATGTATTTCATTAAATGTTTGTCTCTCCGGTCTATCTATCCATTCAGTGCTACGAGGCTGGCTGGCCTGTTTGTTTACAATTCAGCCGCTTTCCGTTATTGAGATTATTAATTTGTATTGTAAATTGTTTGAAAGATTTCTCATTACCTTTTGTATTTATTCACTTAACATTCACGGTACCTGTATGTATATTTATCTATTGTAAACCTTCGCTTGGGGAATCTGCTTAGTTTACGCAGCCCCTTCGTGACGGACTTTTATTATAAAGTTGTATTGAGGACAACGCTTTAACTCACAAAGCCAACTTGAACGAATGATATATTGGGGTTGAATTTTCTCAACCGGATGTTAACTTTTTTTTTCGGTGATATACATAAGTGGTAAATGAGGTCTACTCGTCTTGGATGGATGGAATTCCTTGAATATATAATGACGGTGAGAGGCCACTTGTTGCGCACTCTACTAGAAAATAATGGTGTCAAGTGTCCGGTATTATGCTTCTCTCTGACACTTTGTCACTGCCTTGTCATGAAAGCTATTGCACGCTTAGTCAGTGTCCGACATTGGAGATTTTTCTAAGGAGTCTTGAACTTTTTTATAAAAAATTCTATGCTATTAATATCCCTATTTATATACCTGTGGAACAACAAATCTGTGCACTCGGTGAACATACCAATTTAAAAAGTTATGTATAGTAGGAAATTCTTTCGAAATTTCCATTACTATACGTCGAATAGAAACATACTAACTGCAAATTTAATTTTTTTTAAATGCAGTTATCTAAATTGTCAATCTTTCTTGAATATTAACCAATATATTTGTGTTTTTAATTTTCAGTCTTCCATGTCAAATACCAAAATTAAAAGTTCTAAATAAACATTTTATAAATGAACATAGTATTAAATCCAAGTAATTATTGTCAGAAACAACTGTCAATACTACGTACATCAGACTTGTTCAGAGAAAATGAAATATAAAAACGAATAAGGCCAAAAAAAAAAATGGTTGATGTACATAGCTGGTGAATGCTTAATAGGAATTGAATGACTGAAATTGGTGCTTTTCCCATTGTTTGTCGCAATGGCTAATGCTATTTTTCGTTTTGTTTTGATTTACAGTTTTTGTATTACGTTCTTTATTTGTTTTCTATTTCTGATTGTGTTATTGTTGTTTATTATAGATTTGAATAAAGTTGTTTGTTAACGTTATACTGATCATTTATTGACCAACATATCCAAAGCATTGAATCAGGTTAGGACAACCTTTGACATGTTTGGGGCCAAACTTTAGTGGGCAAATACGTTCGTGGACCGCTTATAAAAATAGTACATTTTAAAGTAGTGTTCATAATTGTTAACGATAGATATCAGACATGAAATTATACGACAATGTATTTATAATACAATTTATTAAAATAACAAAATTAAATTAAAAAAAATAGGTACAACATTATAAAGAAATCGTAAAATTTGGAATTTTTACAAACAAAGAAAGTTATATAGCGACACCGAAATCAATGAGCCACTTGAGCTTGAATTTGGGAAACTTATCCATCGATGTTTGGATTAATTCTACTGATACTAAGTCTTAAAGAATTTTCTGAAGTATCGTTAGTCAGCCTTGTACGATGTTTCCCCGATTGATGTACGATTTATTAACTTTTATCATTGAAAAGAACTATTTGCATTTATAAGTACTGCCAAACGCACAAATCTCTCCTTATCTTCCTCATTTGGAGTATGTAGTGTAATATTTTCGTTTAATTGGGTTTTTCAAAATTTGTCGCGGGCCGGTTGTTGCCCACGTATGACTTACATCTGTCACCAATAACAATGTTCTGAAACATAAATTAATCCACTGAAAATGTAAAGAAATTCAGCTCCGTCTACCTAATCTATTACTGCAGTTTTACGACGAGTAATAATTTTTATTAATAATTATTCTGCATCTACCCAAAGGGTTATTTGGTGACAAAAATAATAGTTATATTAGATTATATATGATAGGAGTATTTAGATAATAAAACAGATTACTCGAGATTCCATATGCATAGCACTGACAAATGTACTGCAAATTGTGTGTTGCAATTTTGGATAGAGGGAGTAAACTTTTACCCGCAAAACCAATATATAAGCGTCTCATGCAAAACTAAAGATCAGCCAGATATGTAATTTAAGGTAACTTGGCCTGGTAATAGAGAAGTATGAGAAATTTTCATTCCTCATCGGATGAGGACGATTTCCTTCCTCGACGACCATGAATGTTCCTGACCGCCCTGGACCATACAAGATGGTCTCCACTTCAGCTGTAGAATAGTCAAAGAAAATGGTTATAAATTACCCTCACTTACAAGGACAAGCAAGGCGAGTCCGAAAGAACGATTAAGTCTGTCACGCAGGGGCTGCGTCCACTAAGCAGATTTTCCACGTGCGTCACGTATTAGCATCTATATCAAACGTAAAAGTTCAATGAGAACAATATTTGGTATTTGGTCTTCAAATAATGTACTTCATAATATAACAGATTTTTCTTAATATGACAAGAGTAGGAGGGGAGGGTTTACTGACGGCTTCAATATTCAATCCTCAACGGCCGGTTAATATTCAATTTTGAGAAAACGTTCATATAACAACATTTATAGAACACTAGCGGACCCGATACACGTTTTCCTGCATGATATTTCAAACGATTAGGATATTAAATTTAATAATATTATTTTTAAAACAAAAACTACTTTTAATAACACAGAAAACAACTTTTGTTATGTGCAAGTTTGCCTAAAATCAATTAGAAAATGAAATATCGCGTATTTTTTATTCAGGTCTCCCTTATAACCCCCATTCCCGTTTGAACCTAAAAAGTTTAATATTGCTTATAATCATGGAAGAATAAATGCTAATTCACATATAGAATTTTTTTAAGTTCGGTTCAATTGTTGGTGCCCAATAAAATTGTTGGCTCCCACTTTACTTTTTTAGTGTATATCTCGTTTATAGTTTGTTATACGATAAACACGAGTTACTCTAAATAACAAAATAACCAACATTTGTTATGTGCATATTTGTCGAAAAACCAATAGGAAACGAAATATCGCTATTTTTATTTTTAGGCCTTCCTTACGACCCCCACTCCTGTTCCATCTGCCAGGCTGATTTGTGGCACTTAAACCATCCAGAGCGTCACCCAAACGCGTACAAAAAAATTCATTCAAATAGGTTCAGCCATTTAGGAGAAGTTCAGTGATATGCACACGTACAGTAGAATTATATGTATAAAGATAACATTTGCAATAAGATTGATTATATACAATTTTTCGATCCGACGAATAACAACTGGGATATTTCGAATTTTTGAAATTCTCCCCCTTTAAATCCCTTCCCACCGGTCCGTTTTAGCCGTCAACGATATATTTTGATCTTCATTTGGATTATCATCAGATAAATTATAATTAATCAGATAAAATAATTATCGACTATATAGAACGTTTAAATATCGAGCTGCGGGTTCCCCTAGGACTTTTTGGACTTAAACTAAATCTCCCAAATGTTGCACTTTAATGCTTAGCCGTGCTCGGTGAGTTAGGCTAAGTTACCTGGCCCAATTTATGTACTCAAAATTTTATATCTCTTATTAAATGGAGACCGCTGGTATGGGGAAACCCAAAGGTACAGCGGGGGCAGAGGTGGGGAAAAAAAAGAAAAAAAAAAAAAAAGTTTAAATATTGAGTTCGGTAGCGATCACACTAAAATTGCGACCGCTGGAGAGTTCACAGACAAATATATTTATATACAGTTTTGAACGGACCTCATTTTCGTCATCTACTGGGTAGGATCGATGGACATCTGAGGAAATATCTCGAAAATCGTATCACGTCCTCAATAGCTGATTTCCCGTAAGGCAAATCTACTAATTGCCGGGTTTTATCATATTTCGTTTCCTCTTTCGAGTTGTCAATTATCGATCTCAATGTATCGATCGATTATGGCAATTTCTGGAATATCAATTGTCACAATATATAAATGGGAATAAGCTGGCTATAATTTACATTAAAATAATTACAAATTATAAAAAATTGATTATCTGATGACTATCCAAATTTTAAATAACCACAAATGTTGTATTTTAATTTTCGATAACTATTGTTATCGTATAGGTTAACTCTGTCTAGATTATTAACGGAGCTATTTGTGTTTTTATGGTCTCAGTCTTTTGTAGACCCTCACTTCAACTGATCTAATTTTCACTTTAAGCACCTCAATCCATAAACACCTCCCAACTAACATTTTTGAATCCTGTTCTCATGGGCTCCTTACTACCTACAATAGTTGGTGAAGATGGAACTGCGTGACAGACGTTTTATAAAGGTCATTTCTTCTTTCAAGTCAGGTGTCAGTTAAGTTGCAATGGAATTGCATTATACTAATGACATCAGCGCTGAAGCGTTTAAAGCTGGACTTCCTCTATTCGTATTCCCTATCGTTCCTGATTGCTTAGTTCATTTGAGGAGCGAACTGAGTGCAAATGGGTGCCACGTCATCACTTCAAAAAGGCAGCGCACGTACTGGAGTGCAGTATTTTCGAACCAACGAGGAACTAGATATTCCAATTTACAGTAAACCTGTAACTCTACTATAAATATATCTACTAGAGTTGAGGTTTCTTTAATCTAGTCTTTATTTTTAACCCAACGATCTTATGCTTGACCTAATGTACAAAACTAATTAATTTACTTTTTAGTTAAACCAGTTAAAAGAAATGGATACGCAACACACACACACACACACACAAACACATATATATACACACACACACACACACACACACAAACAAACACATATATACACACACACACACCCACACACACACACATATATATATATATATATATATATATATATATATATATATATTGTAATAAAAAAATAGATGAGTTAAGAATGTATAACTGAACTTGTGGAAATCTTAATAACTGTTATTATTAGCTGGTTGAACTCATTAAGCGATTTTTGAAAGTTGTCTTCAAATGTCCTACCTATCCTACCTAGGAGATGACGAAAATGAGGTCCGTTAATATATATATATATATATATATATATATATATATATATATATATACATATATATATATATATATACATATTTATTTATTTATATACAGCCACACACATACACACTGAGTAACTCAATCACTGGAATATTGTCCTCTTAAGAGCTTTTAAACGTAATTAAATGCATTTTCGTCAATATTGCACCAAAAACTCCTTCTCAATAATACATTTTCTCAATATTGAAACCCCCCAAAAGCTAGTTTATTAAAGAATTGAAGGGTGTTATAATGATTTTGGTATTCAAGGTTCTGTAGTGTTTAATTCGAATGGATGGATTGAAGGTGAAAAAATTATTTCATTGATGTTAATAATATTCATTACATGTCTAAACTACTGATATCTAAACCAGGACAACATAGGACGATAGAACGTAAAATCCTGACGCGAGAATTCAATTTATATATTTATTTTATCATGGACATCACATCAAAGGTGATTTGCCATTTAATAATTCAACAATTATACCATGTCAAATAACAAAATTAAAAGTTTAAAATATTATATTATATTTATTCAATCATGGACACCACATCGAAGGTGATTTGCCTTGGTATTAAATCCAAGTAATTATTATCAGAAACAACTGCCAATACTACATCAGACTTCAGAGAAAATGAAATATAAAAACGAATAAGGCCAAAAAATAAATTGTTGATGCACCTAGTTGGTTAATGCTTTATAGAAAGTAATGAAAATGGTGCTTTTGCTAATGTTTGTCGCAATGGCTAATGTTATTTTTTGTTTTGTTTTGATTTACAGTTTTTGTATTGCATTCTTTGTTTGTTTTCAATTTCTTATTGTATTATTGTTGATTATTATAGACTAGAATTACGTTGTTCGTTAACGTTATACTATCATTTATTGATCAACATCTCCAAAGCTCAAAATCAGGTATGGGCCACCTTTGACATGTTGGGGACCAAACTTTAGTGTGCAAATACGTTCGTGGGCCGCTTATAAAAATAGTACATTTTATAGTAGTATTCATACAATTTATTAAAATAACAAAATGAAATGAAAAACATTATAATTAAGTCGTAAAATTTGAAATTATTACAAACAACGAAAGTTTAATAGCGACACCGAAATTAATGAGACGCTTGAGTTTGAATTTGGGAAACTACTCCATCCATTTTTCAGGATTATTTCCTCTGATAAATGTCTTAAAGAGCTTTCTAAAATATCGTCATTCGACCTTGTACAATGTTTTGATTTATTAATTTTCATCATTGAAAAGAACTGTTCGCATTTATAAGTACTGGCAAACGCCCAAATCTCTCCAAATCTTCCTAGTTTGGATTAAGTAGTGTAATATTTTTGTTTACTTTTTCTTGCTTTCTTTCAAAATGTCTTGCGCGCCGGATCAAACCATACCGCGGGCCGGTGGTTGCTCACATATGCTCTAAATAAATAAATTCAGAACCTACCATTTTTTATTTTTCTCGGTTTAATGCTTTGAAGAAATCGAGCCGGCCATTTTCTATCCATTCTTTTCATTTAGGTTTCTAGAGTCTGCGTCTTCTGGAGAATGTCTTCGGGTGACATAGTTAGTTGCACGCTGGACGTAGCCTTCGTCCATGTCTCAGCGCAATAGCTGCCTGGAATATTGGCCTCTTAAGAGCTTTAAACGCGATTAAAGCTCTTTAATAGTAGCTTTTATGCCGTAGCTATTCGTGACTGACTGGCGTAATGAGTTGGCTGTTGCTACGGTGGCGTGAAAGGTGCAGAAAAGCAGTCGCGGACCGTAATGGAGACGTAGGGGGGTGTATAGGTGGGGTGTGAGAGGGCGCGTGTGTGTAGCCGGCCGGGCAGGTATGCTAATAGGGAGCATCTTGCTTTTAGGGGTCCTTTAATATCCCTCTTGCCCGAGAGGGGCCGCTCTTGCTCAGATATTCATTATATACTAGCCGTCCGGCGGGCATCGGCCTCCAGGAGGGGGGACCATCACGCTGCTCAGACAGAGAGAGAGAAAGAGAGATAGAGAGGGAGAGAGAGAGAGAGAGAGAGAGAGAGAGAGAGAGAGAGAGAGAGAGAGAGAGAGTGAGAGAGACGAGAGAGAGTGAGAGAGAGAGAGAGAGAGAGAGAGAGAGAGAGAGAGAGAGAGTGTGAGAGAGAGAGAGAGAGAGAGAGAGAGAGAGAGAGAGAGAGAGAGAGAGAGAGAGAGAGTGATAGAGAGAGAGTGTGTGATGTAGCTACAAGAGTGAGAGAGATGGAGTGAAGAGGGAGGTGAAGATTGCCCGAAACCGGATCGGCCCCTAATGTCTATATCACTGGGCCTCATAGCAGGCTACTACCCGGACTGAAAACGTTCTCTAATGGTAACGGTCCCAATGGGCTATTGTGGTTAAAGGAACAAATAAATTTATCCAATTTTGTTCTTCAGATATGATTGATCAAGAACATTTTTTCTCTTTTTTTAATAAAACCTTGTTATTTAAAAGTATTTAAATACATTTTATAGACTATTCTTTGACTTTTCACATCCGGAACAAGCGATTACCTTCAATTTAATATCAGCCTAAAAACGTTAACGACAATAAGCCAACTGAGAGTCTGTAATAGCGAATACATTAAAATATCTTATATAGGTAAAGCCAATATCATAAAATCGGATGTAATTTGTAAGTGGTGTAAAAAATACATGTATAATAATGCTACATTGCGCTATATTTGTAAGTCACAAGACAGCAATATTTACAATCGTGTATAGTTAAAAGCTGGGACGAAAGTCACTGGAATATATGCTAAATAACATATTTTCCTTTGCTAAGAATATATTATTCTCATTATCTTAACATTTAATTGTCTGTTTATTTTTCCTCAGAACTGTTGTACTTTGTTGCATATGTGTTGTTATATAATAAGAGTGTTCGAAATTGTATTTATATCATTTAAGTAGAATACCTAAAGACACTAACATAAAATAGCCAGAGCCCTGTAAACGCCCACATATTTATGTCAAAATAAAGATATTTAAGAGTATTTAACCAGCAATATACCGAAAAAGTCCGTCACGCAGGGGCTGCGTAAACTAAGCAGATTTCCCACGTGAACTTTTACAATAGAGAAATTTCAGAATAGAGAGTCAAACAGTTACGGGAACGGCCTGAACTAGCTCTTGACGGAAACTCACGACTAGACCCGAAGTTAGCCGATCTCATCTCAGAAGCTGAAAACAGAAAAATGCAAATATCTCGGTTCATATTGAAGATACAGAATAAATGTATATAACATTATTTATAGTAAATTTAATTTGCAATAAGATTGATATCTATATAATTTTTCGATCCGACGTATAGTAACGGAGATATTTCGAATTTTCGAAAATCCTCCCCTCTCCCACTGGTCTGATTTCAGCCATTAACGAACTCGATCTTTATTTTTGCATAAAACGTTTAAATATCGAGTTTGGTAACGATCGAACGAAAATTAACAGACAGACAGTTAACAGACAAATATATATATATATATATATATATATATATATATATATATATAGATATATATATATATATATATATATATATATATATATATAGATATATAATTTTGAACGGACCTTATTTTCGTCATCTCCTTGGTAGGATCGATGGACATTTTTCGAAACTCGCGTCATGAGTGCGACCTCAATAGCCGATTTCCCTTAAGGGAAATCTGCTAAAATGATTAGAAATCAAGAACACACTATCAGTTTAATTTTTAAAAAATACATTAGTAATTAAATGCTAATAATTAACTCCCACTTTGTGCTCTATGGCTGATTGGGATGGCTTAAATACATGTTACCACTCTTTTGTAGCCAGAGTCTAGGATTTTATTTAATGGGTTCCTCACTAAATAAATTCCTTTTGCCCAGGTGAGAATAGAACTCACGACTCTTGGTTTACCAAGTGAGATAAAGACCACACCCTTAACACACATGGCGAATCTAAGACCCTTGCATTAATACTTAATATTTATTTAGTAATAGTAACAAGTGCATATAATACGAGATCAATTATTTCTTTTTTTGTAATATAAGTTTTTATCATTGTAATTGATAATAGTACACTAATAGATTACTACTAATAGAATATTATTAAAATATGGCTATTCAGTTAAAAATAATAAGACTTTTCAGTATTGAGCCGATTATTTTATTTGAACCTAAGAAAACGCTTACTCCGAAAATGAACATAAATGGTACATCAAATAAATAGAAAATACTTACCGTGCAGACAAAAATTGAAAATTATCATACTTATGGACATGCTCATAGATAACTATTTCATAAATTATTTCATTCGTTAGTAAAGAAACTAATGATTAGTGTGATAAATGCTGGAATAATATATAAATGCCATTTAAATAAATACTGATTCATAAAAATGTCTGTCATGCAGGGCCTGCAATAACTAAGCAGATTTCCTATGTGCCTCAGGAATGTTTATTTATCTCAACAAGTAATTGTTCAATGAGAATAATATTTAGTATTTAAGCTTGAAATAAAGTGTTTCATGATATAATAGATTATTGGTAATATGGCACTCGTAGAAGTGGGGGTTTATTAAAGGCTGAAATCTAAAAATGCAAATATATCGGTTATTAATCACGATAGAAAAAAAAGTATAAAACAACAATTACGGAACGTTTAATTTGTAATACAATTTTCCTATACACGTTTTCGATTTGACGTATAGTTAGGGAGACATTTCGAATTTTCAAAATTCCCCCTCCTCCGGTCTGATTTCAGCCGTTATCGATCTTGATCTTCATTTTTACATAAAACGTACAAGTATCGTAACAATTAAATTATCGTAAGTAAGTAGTAAGTTAGTATCGTAAGTAATAATTAAATAAAAATTATGAACACAAAAGTATAAATATGTATGTATATATATAAAAATATTATATTATAATTTTGAACGGACTTCATCATCGTTATCTCCTAGGTAGGATTTATGGACATTTGTGGAAATTTTTGTAAAATCGCATCGTAAGCCTCAATAGCTAATTTCCATAAAGAAAAAGTCCGTCACGCAGGGGCTGCGTAAACTAAACAGATTTCACAAGTGAAGTTTTACAATAGAGAAATTTCATGAGAGCCGAACAGTTAAGAAAAACCTAGCTATTGGCGCGAAACTCACTCATCCGTTATCCCCCCCCCCGATTTCATAAAAATACAAATATCTCGGTTAATATTCAAGATAGAGAATAAATGTATATAACACTATTTATAGTAAATTTTATGTGCAATAAGATTGATTCTGTACAATTTTTCGATCCGACGTACAGTAGCAGAGACATTTCGAATTTTCAAAAACCTTCCCCTCTATACCCCCCCCCCCTCCCACTGGTCCGATTTCAGCCGTTAACTAACTTGATCCTTCTTTTTACATAAAACTACTAAATATCGAGTTTGGTAACGATTAAACAAAAATTGCGACCACTAGAGCGGTAACAGTATATATACATATATATATATATATATATATATATATATATATATATATATATATATATACAGTTTTGAACGGACCTCATTTTCGTCATATACTAGGTAGGATCGATGGACATTTGAAGAAAAATTTCGAAAATTCCGTCATGAGTACAACTTCAATAGCTGATTTCCCTTAAGGGAAATCTGCTAAAATCTCTAAAATGCTATGATTTTAAATGAATATTTTTAGATCCAAAATTTGAAGGAATACAAAGATTTTGGGCATGATTTTGTTGCAAGAATTTAAGCTAGCTTTTTAAATTATATTTATGATTCTTGGGTATCAGTTTATGTTACTTCCGTGATGTTCTTTTTAAGTTACTATGGCTGATTGGAATTATCTAAAGGTTATATTGAGTTCGTAAACAGCCTACAAATCCAATCAAACATAATGATTTGCATTTACAGACGATACCGACAGAAACAAGTATGAATAATGGATCAACAGTTACTTCACAGGATGTTTAAACAACTGTAAAATCATAAATCGAATGCGCACTCCCCCCCCCCTCATATTTAGATAGCTTATCCTTGTTTTTTTCTGTTATCTGGAGCAACGGAAGTTTTACATTGCCGGCATCATTTGAATGTTTAGTTTAGCTACGAATTACAAATGAGTCCCTGATTTTGGGACGTTCTGTATTAATGTTAAGTTGTATTGTAATTCGTGTAACCTCTTACTTGAAGGATGAACATCAATAAGTAATGCACAATCAACTAATAAATGAGTTCAAATCATTCCCATATATGTTTCTCACCTCGTAGGCGTATCATCAGGAGCTAATATAGTTATTAAATACATAACTGCACACTGAAGACTTCCTTACATGGGCGGGAGGTCGAGCAGGCTACTGAAAGTGGATTCTCTATGGCTGAAGAGGTTGATGCTTACTATAGCCAGACTAGCATTCAGGATCTGGTTCGAATCCGGCCTGACGTGGTAGTATTTTTCCCAGCGGTGGTTTCATGAAAAGCCATTACGTCTCGAAAGGGTGATTAGTAAGGATTAGCAGCCTATATATTTATGTCGCCTCATCCAAGTGGAATGTAAAAAGGAAGGATGCAGAATGAGATTGGCTATGAAAGCTTCTAAAACGGATCTTTTTCGTTTTGTCCGCACCAGTTACTTTTAGCATTATCGGTTACTTATAACATGTTTATATATTATTTATTCTCGTGTTTTCAACGTAACCTACTTGTAGAAAGCTCTTTATATTGTCAGGACTTTGTTTAATGTCTGTATACAATTACCTGACGTAAACCAAACAAGTTCCGTATTAAAAGAAAACGTAATCATAAAGTTAATTCATAAAGAACGTAATAGTGAGTCTTGTAATCAAATGAAACTTGTAAAATAAGGAATCTACTCGACCTGGCACCATCATCAGTTCAGGTCTATGGAAAGCATAGTCGAAGATTAAGGTTTTTCCTGGTAATGCAATTACACTGGAAATCACAGTGATCATTTTGTAAATTCAATAACTGGAGCACATACTCAAAGTATAGAATCACTGTGGGCTTCTGCAAAAAGAAGAAAAACATCGAGACTGGTACAAATCGTTAATTATTAGACTCCTACCCGGCGAACATATGTGGAGGTAAAGGCATGAAGGAAATGATGTGAGCAGCTACATTGATCACATGTGCTCGATGAAAATAGGAAAAAGGATAGTGGCATTAAAATCCGTAGCTAAAAAATCACGGACTCTTCTTTCAGATTATTTTTTGGTGCTAGTTGACACTTAGAGTAAGTACTTACATTATAATACTAAAGGTCAAACTTAACTTCAAATGTCATTGACACTGAGTTGTCACCAGTAATGTGAGTTGCGTACTTTATTTATGGTTATTGAACAATAACATATCCAAAGCCACAATAAGTAGCTACTTGAATAAAAAATCTACTTTAGAGAAAAGTCTTAACATATCAACTCGGTAGATAAAAGTGGTCTTCATACCACCTCCTTATAAAAGTTCTTATTGACAAACTGTGGTTGTTGCTCAATCAGTCATAGTTTACTAAAGTAACAATGGATTGAGTTTATGATTAATTGTTAATGAGGTTGTTGGACATTGGAAAAAAGGACATGGAATTCAGGTCGACTTCCAGAAATGAACCAACTTCATAAGAAATTGCAATTCCTGTTCAATCAGAAGTGAGCTTGCAAAGTTAAGTTGTGATAAAATGACTTAATTCTACGAGATAAAGATAATGATGAGATAAAATTGAAAGATAATATAGAAATGTTGTGCTGGGAAGGGGCAGGGAGTGAGGCCGGTAGGAGGAGATGAAGAAACACCAGAAGTGACGGAGTGCATACTAAGCGATGCACACTCAGCCTTACACAGCTCAACACATTTCTTATGCACCTCCTTTATCAATCTTCTTCTTATTATTAAATACATAAGAAGTCAAAACAGTCCTCACATCATGGATGGATCATTTGTTTTATCGAACCGAATACAACTGGAAACAAATGAACTCTTCTTCAAAAAAAACAAGAGCCACGGTTGGACTGAACAAAAAAGTTTTGAATGTTGGAGGAAAATCAACCTCTTTGTGGTTGTTGAGAGTTAAACAAGAGAATTACAAGCGCACAGAGAAAAGAAATGTTTAGTTACTTAGTTATTTGTTTACGTCCACTTTTAGCAGATTTCCCTTAAGGGAAATCAGCTATTGAAGTCGTACTCATGACGCGAGTTTCGAAAAATTTCTTCAAATGTCCATCGATCCTACCCAGGAGATGACGAAAATGAGGTCCGTTCAAAATTATATATATATATATATATATATATATATATATATATATATATATATATATACAGTAGAGCGTCGTTTATCCTATATATATTTGTCTGTTACCGCTCTAGCGGTCGCAATTTTCGTTTGATCGTTACCAAACTCGATATTTAAACCTTTTATGTAAAAAGACAGATCAAGTTCGTTAATGGCTGAAATCGGACCAGTGGGAGGGGGAGGTTTAGACGGGAGGATCTTCGAAAATTCAAAATATCTCCGTTACTATACGTCGGATCGAAAAATTATATAGAATCAATCTTATTGCAAATTAAATTTACTATAAATAGTATTATATACATTTATTCTCTATCTTGAATATTAACCGAGATATTTGCATTTTTCTGTTTTCAGCTTCTGAGACGAGATCGGCTAACTTCGGGTCCACTCGTGAGTTTCCGTCAAGAGCTAGTTTGGGACGTTCGCGTAACTGTACAGCTCTCTATTCTGAAATTTCTCTATTCTAAAACTTCACAAGGGAAATCTGCTTAGTTTACGCAGCCCCTGCGTGACGGACTTTTTTGCAATTGCGGCAGATAGGGATGGGTAGCCACCTTTATGTAGCCATGGTGGGACTAAGGATTTTATTAAGGGGTTTATCACTTAATAAACTATTTTCCAGGTGAGATTCGAATCCACGCATGACTCTAAGTTTACCTAGTTCATTAAGGCCAGCGCCCCCACGGCTAATCTGAGCCCTGAAAGAAATATTGATTACTTTGCACAATACCAAACTCTTATGTCAGGATAAATGCCTTGATGAATCACTGCTAATTCACGGTGTCTGGAAATAGAAAGTGTGTGATGTTTCGCAGGAACGACAAAGACATGAACTGGTTTCTACAACGCCTTCTGCATGCTACGGCCAAAAAAAAAAAATGGTGTGTTGTGAGCAATGGGACTTCAAAGCCACACAAACCTCAAAATAAGCAACACCAGCACATAATACCACCCTGATAACGACGTCAACTGCATATTCCGGCATAAAGTTTCTCATGGTACCTATATCTACAGGACGTGGGATCAAGAGAAGTTCCTAAATCTTGTCTCTCTCATGTGGCTCAGCTTCTTCGGCCTTCTCATCATTACATTAACCTATCCGAGTGGTAATCTACCAACCTTTAGCAGAAGTCAGCTTGTCTTTAATGTATTATGCCAATTTACCCTTAATTTAACCAGTTTCTGCGAGAAGGTTAACTCGTCTAGACAGAGCTCAAGGAGTTCTGTCACTCAAATAGAACTTCACTGAATCTTGCCATACCAGCTATGCTACTTCATTTTACCTCTTTTTTTTCATTACAAAGCAATCTCTTAGGATTCCTCACTTTCCGTAGAATTCATGGTATGTGTGCTTTGCTTTGGAGCAATTGCAGTCACATCCAATGGCTTTTCTGATGTACATACTCAATTGCAAGCCTTGGGACCTTTTTCATGACTATTCGTAGACCGACTCATATTTGTTAAGTTCTCAGTCTTCCCTGCATATCTCTGCATTTAAACCTTCCAGATGCAGTTTGCCGATGAACTTTGGAGCCTCGTAGTACGCCTTTTGCAGACACGCTCTATCTCGAGCTTCAGCTTCCCGCAAACTCAACAAAGAAATATTCGGAACCCTTCGGTTTAGTCTGATTTGACAAAACTCGTCCATGATATAGTAGCATCTCAATTTAGTACGTCAGAGACTTTCTTTAACCCATAAACCCAGTCCCTAGTTCAGTCAGCCCAATAATGGTATTTATTAGGACGTATTCAAAAAGGCAAGTCAGTCGATTCCACTCTACGTCATCTCCTGTCAGTTTATCTATTTATATTGCACCAGTGTTATTGCAAAGCTCTGTTCCCTTTTGGATGCAATGTACTCTACCAAGTTACAGGTTCCAAAATTGAGTTCAAGTTCTATCCCGTTCTTTTTCATCTCCTTTGTATTTTTTTCGTTTACGTTTCAAAACCCATTGTTGGTTTGGATTTTCACGGATCAGATTGAGACCCTCCGTCAGTGTTTTTTACTTCCTTGTACGACGTAAAGGACCAACTGTAAAGGAATTATCCTTTTTGACAATACTCAGAACAGCGTACGTACGTATGTCGCTTAACACAAAAATTATTATCATTAGAAAATTGAAATTTGTTATTTAGGGATGTTGTAACGTCCATTTGTGCTCACTCATCTCTCAACGTTTTCGAAATAGACTAAGGGAGAAGGTTTCTCCGAGCCTATTAGAGTTAGTAGAATTTCGTAAGATATTTTTTTTTATCGTAAAAATGTCCGTAAATTACGATCTCTGAGGCTACTTGGAGAGAGAAAAAAACGTCCAATTCTTCACAAGTTTTAGCAGATTTCACTTAAGGGAAATCAGCTATTGAGGTTGTGCTCATGACGGAATTTTCGAAATTTTTCTTCAAATGTCCATCGATCCTACCTAGTAGATGACGAAAATGAGGTCCGTTCAAAACTGTATATATATATCTATCTATCTATCTATCTATCTATATATATATATATATATATATATATATATATATATATATATATATATATATATAGATCTATCTATCTATATATTTGTCTGTTACCGCTCTAGCGGTCGCAATTTTTGTTTGATCGTTACCAAACTCGATATTTGGTCGTTTTATGTAAAAAGAAAGATAAAGTACGTTAACGGCTGAAATCGGACCAGTGGGAGGGGGGGTTTAGAGGGGAGGATTTTCGAAAATTAGAAATATCTCCGTTACTATACGTCGGATCGAAAAATTCTACGAATTCAATCTTATTGCAAATTAAATTCACTATAAATATTGTTATATACATTTATTCCCTATCTTGAATATTAACCGAGATATTTGCATTTGTATTCTGCGTGTGGTCGGCAAGAGTCGGCTATGTTCGGACTTTCCGCCGAGAACTCTGGCGGCCGTTTCCGTAAGTATTCATCCCTCGTGAATAGGTTTAGAGGTTTTTACTACTTCAGTCGTTATTAGGCAGATTTCTCTATTGTATAACTTCACGTGGGAAATCTGCTTAGTTTACGCAGCCCCTGCGTGACAGACTTTTCTATTTCAGAGCTAAGCGCTTTCGAAGACCATTGTCTCCATCTTCAGAGTGGCACACTTGAGATTTTTCTGAACGTGCTGTCTCTAGTTGTGTGGTATGTTGATACTCCAACTGAAGCCTGACTAGCCATACTGTTTCACAGCAGTGTTGTTGGAAGTGAAAAATATTGTGTACTTGGGGAGAGAAAAAGACGCCCAATTCTTCACAAGTTTTATATTTCCGCGCTAAGCGCTTTCGAAGGCCATTGTCTCCATCTTCAGAGTGTCATGCTTCTCTCGTCGTTTTCTCTCTCCGAGTACACAATATTCTTCACTTCCAACAATACTGGTGTGAATTCTCTGAGACTATCAGATCCAATGTTTTGGAATGGAGATACCCATTTCATATTAAAAATAAGCCCATATATTATGAATCGTCATATATCTGGCTTAAATATCGAATATTTCTTTGAATGGACCATCACTATATGAGAGCCACGCAAATATGTTCACTGTGACGTCATCAATAAAGGTTGTATTTTCTAGAGAACTCAATATATAACCGGTCGATATCGTTCTCAATATTTAAACGATTCCTGTAATGCTAAAGATAAAATTTGTTGATTGCCTTAATCGGACCTGGTGTACGGGGAGGGAAAGGAATTAGAGGGGTTAAATAAAAACTTCAACATTTTGCTGTTATTTTGAGGTGGATCGAAGAATGTTTAAATAATAAATCTTTTTAATCAATTATGTTTATACAATGTTTGCTTTTTCACTATCCTTTTTCTTTAATTTGAATATTAAGCGAGTATTATGTAGTTTGTTTTTTTTTTCATTCTTAAGTTAACCTCCATTCCAACTCATGGGATATTTTTTTTTTTTATTGAGCAATTGTATCAGTAACCATATTATGCCCAATCCTTTTTTGAAGTTGACATATTTTAAATGAAGTGGAGCGAAACATGTATATTTAGTTGAAGAGGAGTACCAGGAAGTCATGTGGTACCCACAATATTTTTTTATTCCCAAACGTTGTAGTACATGAACTCGCGCCAGTCGGTTCATGAATAGATACTAAATAGTTAAGCTTATAGTGGAATCTAATGATGAAGTCATTAAGCCAGCATTACCTACCTGGATCCATTGTTAGGCTGAGTAAGATACCCCGACTACCTGTGGCCACATGACGTATCCACGGGCAGAGGAGCCTGCCGATCAGGGCCCTGCAGTCATTATCGCATTGAGACATTAAGGAAATGCTATCATTATCGCAGGTGTCTGATGTCTTGATTTCGAAGGGCGAGGGGATTACGAAACTTGATTTGGGGTACTCTTCCTCAAGAAGGGTAACATAATAACTCAATCAGCGAGAGCGATAGATTTTTTGACAACCAACCATTAAAACTCCGTTAATATTTTTAGCAGATTTCCCATATGGGAAATCAGCTATTGAGGTCGTACTCATGACGCGATTTTCGAAATTTTTCTTCAAATGTCCATCGATCCTACCTAGGAGATGACGAAAATGAGGTCCGTTCAGAACTGTGTGTGTGTGTGTGTGTGTGTGTGTGTGTGTGTGTGTGTGTGTGTGTGTGTGTGTGTGTGTATATATATATATATATATATATATATATATATATATATATATATATATATAAATATTTATGTAGACATAAATGTATATCTATATGTTTGTCTGTTACTGCTCTAGAGGTCGCAATCATAACCAAACTTGATATTTAGTCGTTTTCTGTAAAAAGAAAGATCAAGTTCGTTAACGGCTGAAATCGGACCAGAGGAAGGGTGGGGGGTTTAGAGGGGGAGGATTTTCGAAACGTTTTGTTTATAACTTTCGAAATGCAACACCACTATTTAAGTATTAATTCGTACATGAGTAAAGGAACAATATTTCACAATGCCAGACGGGGTTCAAGCTTAGGGGTGGAAATAGAACAAAAAATATTTTGTATGGTGCACGAAGAAATATCTATCCAAGTGTGATTTAATACTATTCAGTTAAAAACTCGATAGTTTTAGATACAAGGAATGAATTATTCGAATAAAAATGAGTTGCAGATCATAAACATATTATAGCTAATTCCTGATAGCAGTAAATAGAAATAGAAGAAAGAATATGCAGTAGGTATACTATGTAAAGTATTTTTTCTGTAATCGTTGAATAATGGTAACATTACTAAACTGAAATGAGTGAAGAAAGTGAAACATTTTGCAATAGAGTGAAGAAAGTAAATTGCCTTCTTAATTAGTAATAAGTATAAATTAAAAAATAATTTGAAGTTGGAAATTAAATGCTTTTAAATGTTTCTTAACATTGTAAGAATTTATTTTATCAAAATAAATTGAAATGTGAATGAATTATTGGTGGAAATAATCAATATATTTTAAAATTTAAATATAATAATAATTACCTTCCTTGTTAATAACCTGCACTTGTTTATAACTGCACTACTTCATAATCATCACTAGTTGTTTTATAACTATGCATATAACCTTTCACAACCATGCTTATAACCTACCAACAACATACCGTAATCTTCACAACATCCTAATTTTGTTCATATTCTGGTTAGATCTGATCATGTATTACACGATTACAGAAAAAATTTAATATTACACTCGTGACGAAAATAGAATTTATAACTCTCGTGAAATTACCACACTTGCTTCGCTCGTGTGGGTAAACGTTTCACTCGAGTTGTAAAACTACTTTCGTCACTTGTATAATAAATAACTATTTTAAGCGAAGTATAATAATCCTTGACATTTTTAATACAACGTATATTATTAACTTTGAGGGCTTAATTTTATTGATGATTACGGTAACCCGTAGATAACCCGTTCCAATTTGCCTTAAGAATATAAAGTCAACCTTAATAAATAACAATAAACTAAGTATAGTTTACTATAAAGGTAACTTTTTAACAAGATATAACCCTTGAATTTTTTTAATTGACAATATATGTGGTTTATATTTTAGAATTTTTTTTAAAAAAAGACTTTATTGTCTTTGACACTAAAATGATATATATATATATATATATATATATATATATATATATATATAGTATTTTTTTATACCATATTTCATAGTCCTTGACATTCTTAAAGTGTCATGTATAGTTTGTAGGTTCTTTTTTTTTACAAATACAATCTTTAGCTTCTTTAAGGGTGATTTTTTTAAATATGATTTCGAGGAATATGAAATATCGTTATCTTATTCCTTGACACATTCTAAATACCCTAAATTTCGTATTAGGAATATGAACCAGTATAGTATATAGAATATTTTAAAAAAATATATATATATATATATAGATATTTATATATATATATATATCTATGATTCTTGAATTTTTTAATATACCATATACATCTAATTAAAAAAAAAAGTAATCCTTGAAATTTTTAAAATCTTATACATTATACTACTTAGAATTTTTGTTTAGAAAACAATATTTCATATTCATTGACATTCTTAAAGTACCATATACAGTATACTTTTTAGAGTATTTTTAACAAACAAGTTTTCATAATCCTTGATATTCATAATACACCATACCTAGTAGAGTGTATAGAGTATTTTTGTTAACAAGATTTCATATTCCTTGACATTTTTTATGTGCCACATACAGTATACTATATAGATTATTATTTTAACAAGATTTCATATTCCTTGACATTTTTAATGTGCCACATACAGTATACTATATAGATTATTATTTTAACAAGATTTCATATTCCTTGACATTTTTAATGTGCCACATACAGTATACTATATAGATTATTATTTTAACAAGATTTTATATTCCTTGACATTTTTAATGTGCCACATACAGTATACTATATAGATTATTATTTTAACAAGATTTTATATTCCTTGACATTTTTAATGTGCCACATACAGTATACTATATAGATTATTATTTTAACAAGATTTTATATTCCTAGACATTCATATAGTACCATATACAATATTTTAGAGTTTACACTTCAGGGAATGTTTGCAAAGAATATTTCATAATCCCACACACACACACACACACACACACACTTAGTGTGCCGGATACATTACACTTATTCTAAGTGTAATGTATCCGGCACACTATGTGCCGGAATGTTTCTATTCCTAGACATATTGTGAGGATCTTGAGTGGCAAAAACATGGTTATTATTGACTATGGTCAAATGAAGCCGTTAATGGAGATGAAGTCAGGTACAGTCGGTGCCATTAGAAGCAGCGGTGCTATTAGAACCAGTGGTGCCATCTATTGTTGTAGAAGGAGACCCTAACTAATGACTTATGATGTGTTAGGGCGCCGCATTGTCAGCTGTTGCAG
Source organism: Riptortus pedestris (assembly GCA_019009955.1). Taxonomy (NCBI): domain Eukaryota; kingdom Metazoa; phylum Arthropoda; class Insecta; order Hemiptera; family Alydidae; genus Riptortus; species Riptortus pedestris. The sequence goes on from CM032228.1 coordinate 47,146,235, forward strand.
GCTAAAAAGCCGTCATGTATATCTTCCCTACCATCTCTAACAAGGCAGGGTCTCAACAACACCAACAAGGGTCATGGCCCACTCCAGTTTTAGTAGATTTCCCTCGAGGGAAATCAGCTATTGAGGTCGTACTCATTACGCGATTTTCGAAATTTTTCTTCAAATGTCCATCGATCCTACCCATGAGATGACGAAAATGAGATCAGATCAAAACTGTATATATATATATATATATATATATATATATATATGTGTGTGTGTGTGTGTATTTGTTTGTTACCGCTCTAGCGGTTTTGCCTTATTGTTACCAAACGTGATATATAATCGTTTTATACGAAAGTTAACGGCTGAAATCGGACCAGGGGTAGGGGTTTAGAAAGGGAGAATTTCGGTAATTCTTAATATATATGTACATGTTTTCACTATCTTGATTGTTAACTGAGACATTTGCATTTTTTAGTTTTCGGTCTTCAGTAAAGCCCCACTCCTACTCATCTCATATTAACAATATTATAAAGTTTTCAAATCTCATTATATGTTATGGAGCACTTTATTTGAAGCTTAAATACCAAATATTATTCTCAGTGAACTTTTAATTTTTGAGATAAATGCAAATACGTGGCCCACGTGGGAAATCTGCTTAGTTAACGCAGCCCGTGACGGACTTTTTCACTCTATCCCGCATTTGTTATTTTGCTAAATATCCAATAGTTTTGACGTACTTTACTCTTATAAATATATATTATTTCCTTAAAAAATGTATGTATCCAACTTCAAATCAAATTTATCAGTAGCACAATCTTCCTGTTGACATAGACCCCGGAAAATTCAAAAAGTCCACATGGAAAGAAAATTCTTTTCAACAGGTTCCCCTTAATCAAACTCCGCTAACGCGGGTGTAACAATATAGTGATATATATATATATATATATATATATATATATATATATATATATATATATATATATATATATAGAGAGAGAGAGAGAGAGAGAGATTATTACAAAAATAATAAACGTTGTTATTAGAGTTCTTTTGGATTTTAAAATTAAACACACAAGCTTTATCACTACACAATTTATTTGACAATGCACAACTCATTTGGTATAAAATTCTTAACTACTACTCAGAGTATTCACTGATAACTTCACTTCTTATTGCACAGTACAATAACTCACGGTCACTGATGATCACAAAGAACACGGCACTGCACTGTTCTTTACATAAACACGGCATTATACTATTCTTTAAAAAAACAAGGCAACACTGTTCTTTACTTAAACACTGTACCGAAACTAAAAGCACTGTTCACTAAAGCTGTACTGAACGCACTGTTATTCACTTGATGAGATCTGAGAACAAACTAACTCTCGGGGCGAGCTCGGCCGCTTTTATAGACGGGTGGCAAAGATCAAAGAGAAAGTGCCGAGCATAGGTTAAATTCCAGACGGACAAAGTCGAGACATTTCCGGAGCCAATGGTCCTTCCATCGATCGGCTATTTTCATTTACTTCCTACTTCTTAAGTTTGTGATTATTTCTGTTTAATTTTTTTATATACGTAGTTTTCGCAGCAATATACATATACTAGTGGCTGGTTAAGCCGGAGGGGGGAACTTTGAATATACGAAATGCCTTTAAACATATTTTATTGTAAATTTAATTTTCTATAATTATTTTTTTCTCTATTTTGAATATTAACGGAGGTATTTGTATTTTATTAGTATTCAGCCAGCAGTAAACCTCCACTTCCCATTACGTCCTATTAACAAACTGTTATCAAGAACTACTTTATTCGAAGTTAAAATAACTAACATATATAACATAGCATTGAACTGTAACTGTGTGAGAATGTGAAAATATATTCGGTGTGACGTCATCACTTAAGTTTTTACGTCCAGAACTAAATGGTTTTTATTTGATCATCAACACCACACAGCATAATCAACCGTTTCTCGGAAAACTAATGATTATGTTAGGTAAAGGCTGAAATCAGACTTGGGGGAGGAGGGGTAAGGGTGTTAGAGGAGGTACTAATTTAAATCTAAAAATATTCTCGGTCACTATGAGTCGGATGGGGAAAAAAAAATTATATAACCATTGTTTTTTTGAATTTTCTACATTGTGTTACACATAGTTTCATCCATTGAAACCCCCACTTCTAATCATCCGATTATGACGTAAGTACCTCAGTCATTAAACATCTTAAGTCCTAGTAAGATTTTTATTTCTTTTTACATGGGCTTCTTTCTGCGGGAGCAATAGAGAATAGATAGCGAGATCGTGGCTGATTACATTCCAGTGCCTGGGAAATCTGCTTATCACTTAGTAGTATTGACTTGGAATCAGTGAAGAACATGCAATTGAAGAAAATGAAGCAAATGTTTCATTATGTTTTACATTTATTTGACTTCACAGCTAACTCATTCCAATCAATGTAAGATACGAGAACCATCTGTCCGGTTTTATTTCTGTACTAGTTTCATGTCTAAATGACGCCCCATCAGGAAAAATATAACTTTATCTGTGCCAGTTAGAGAATGGCTAAAAAAGTATGGTGGGTCAAGTCAGATGATTTTATTTTTACTTCGTGATGTATCGATCTAAATCAGCTGACTTGACTTTATTTTTTATTTTATTTTTTTTCCTCATAGTAACCCTATCAGGAGTTATTTATTTGAATACATGTTCCATTACCACATGGCATATTACATGTATGATTATGTTTAAATGCATTTTTATTTTACAATGAATAAACGTTAATCAACTATCTACTCCAATATTATATTTATTTATTTATTTATTAACGTCCACTTTTTGCAACTTAGGCTAATCGGGACGGGTTATCTACAGGTTACCACCCTTTCCTAGCCAGGGTGGGATTTTAGGACGTTATTTAATGAATTTCGTCACTAAATAATTTCCTTTGCCCAGGCGAGAATCGAACTCGCCACTCTAGGTTTACCATATGAGATAATGGTCAACGCTTTAACTCGCATGGCTAACCTGAGCCCCTAATATTATATACAAGAAATAAAATACAACATTAAAATAAGCAAGATAATTACAAACAAAATTAATAAATGAAATGAAAAAGTAAATAAATATAATAAGAACAAAAACATCAATTGAAGTTAAACTCAACCAATATTTAATTTGCGAGTCTATGTAAGGTAAATATATTGAATTATGATTCCCATTCCTCACAATCAACTTTACATTCTAATGTATTTTTGCTACATCCGTATCTATACTTTTGATAAACTTTATAAGTTCTTTATTATATTTGTTAAATACAATATGAGGTGGTTCTGGCCAATTACCTCTTTTTAAAATTATATTCATTATTAAATTTGATCAATTTTGATTAAATGTTGAACAGTTATAAAGTATATGTAAAAACGTTTGTGTTGTCAGTGAGTCGCAAGTGCATTTGTCATTTTCTTGAATTTTAAATCTTGTTAAATAATGTCCTTTCTGTCCATTTTCAGTTATAATTTGTGTGCATTTGTGATGGTGACTCTTTATTGTGTTGTAGTTTTTGTGGGTTATATTTGATATGTATTGATGTAAGCTGTAAGATTTGTTACATGTCGTCCATTCTCTGTTCCACTTATGTATTGTGTCGGTACGTAAGTTAATGTATGAGAGTGGTACGAGAGAATTCTGGGTTTATTTTTTTATCTTGACTGAAGTTTATTTTTGTGGCTGACTTCACTTGCCATACTTTTTAAGCCATTCTCTGTTTGGCATCGCTAGTGGAAGGTCCTTTTTAACAATGTATTCGTTTTTGTAGTTGTCTCTTAGTTTGTACATTCACCTGATGAGGTGTCACGTGAGTGCAAAACTAGTAGAGACATAAAAATGGTTTAAATAATCATTTGATGTCTCCATTTTTGGTTGACCTTCCGCTATCGATTGGTTAAGTGAATTTAAATATGTCATTTTTTCACCATATTTGGATTTTAACTCTTATTATTTGTTAAGAATAATTTATATGATATATGGAGATACATTTAAATAATTATTAATATTTTTCTCTGAATTTCCTTCCGATTTTTGTGTAGCTCTGAAGATGCAGGCTGGAGGCACTGAAAGTTCTAAGCTTTTAATATCAAAATAATACAAAACTCTGAAGTAGATTGTTTTCCTTCTTATATAACTAGAGGTTATAAGAGTCCCTTCACTCCGAACACCACAAATGTTGGGAGTAAACAAAGGGAAGAACTAGCCGAGATAAGAGGAAGGGAATATATGGGCTGGCTGAGCAGTAAATAAGGAAGAACCAGGAGGCAAGCTCATAATTCCCAACAGCAACTCAAGGGAACAAAGTATGACGTCAGGTTAAAGACGACAGGCAGCCATGGTCCTTTATCGCCGGCCCGGGCCCAACACAGTCAAAGCCGCCAATATTATGTCCTTCTAATCCTCTGAGTTACTGTTCGGATAAAAAGCCTCCTCGTCCCGGGGCCGGGGAAAAAAGTCCCAAGAAGAATTCTCTCCCACCTTCCGTTTGCAAGGATAAAAAAGGATTTGGAAAAAAGAAAAAGAAAAAAAAGAGGAAAATAAAAAGTCGCCATTCCTTACTAACGTCTTACCCGAAGCTTCTTTTTCACACCTTATTGGTAGACTAACCACGTGAAGATTTGACTCACTAATTTAGTGGTTGACTAAGAAAGAGCGCTTCTACCCCAATGTGTTTCGCATTCAGTCTAAATTACCCACTCCATAATACTTTACATAGGGTTAGCCTCGAGTCGAGTGGCTTAAAGAGTGACGATTTACTTTCCACGGTTTTATGTCTTTTTTTCTCCTCCCCAAAACCGTAGGAGTGTATTCGCTACGGATCGGGCGAATCCATTCGATTTGGTAGAACTCACTCCGTCGATATTCTAATTTGGATAATGGTGCACTCAGAGATTTTCGGCCTGTTGATTGGCTCATGCATATTAAATCAGCAGGAATAAAATTATCCTACAGAGCATTACAATATAAATAAGACAGTCCCTTTCTAAAATGGTTCGAGTGCACATGTTACTGGCAATATCATTTTCTATACTTAATTTGCTTTAATTATTTTATTTTTAATAGAAGGTTTTTTTAGTGGAAATCAGTCATTGAGATTGTTCTTACTCATGACACGATTTTCGAAACATTTCTTCAAATGTGCAACCTCGGGGCCATGTTGTACCTAGGAATGTTTAACTTAATAAAATAAAAGTCCATAGAAATCCTTCACACCGGTTTTGAGTGATTGAGTAACAAATGAAATGGGTGGACAGAGACAATAAACGGGAATATAATGTATCCCCGCCAGATTCAAATAACTAATCAGAAAAAAACTAAGAGTTTTATGTATTTTGTGTGTTTATGTATTTTTATCTGCATACGCTCTGATAGTTGGAATTTCTATTTTATCGTTGCCATACGTAAACGTTTTTTTTATAACAATAAAGAAAATGAATTCATTAAAAAGCTCAAATCAGTCCATTGGGGTCAGATCGGGCTATTGGGGTTTAGAGGGGAATTTAGAAAATGTGAAATATCGTCGTTATTATCATTTGGACTGAAGAACTGCATAGAACCATTCTTACCACAAATTTAATTTCCTATTAACGTGGTTGAGTTCATTGTTTCTCTAGACTATTAACGGAGTTATTTGCATTTTTTTAGTTTTCAGTTTAGTCTTCAGTGAACCCCCACTACGGCTAATGCCATATTAACGATAAGCTATTATATCATTGTCCTCATAAATCAAAGCTTAATTACCAAATATTGTTTTCGTTAAACTTTTACTGTATGAGATATCTGCAAATATTTTCGGCTTAACGCCATCATATAATTTTGATTTGATTTATTTATTTATGGACATCACATCAAAGGTGATTTGCCCTTTCAAAAATTGCACAATAACAAAAGTAACAAATTGTTAAATAACAAAAGTAAAATAGATAACAAGAAGTAATAATAAGAAATACCAGAAAAAAACAATGACAAATAACAAACGTGAAATAGATAAACATTTTATATGTAAACATTAAAAAAAATATATATAAAAAAATTAGTGATGAGTATAGTTGGTGGATGATCAGTAGGAAATTAATGGCTGAAAATGATACTTTTTTCTAATATTTGACGTAATTTTTTCGTTCAGGGTAAACATATACATGTGTACAAAAGCATCTAAAACATGTGGCATGTGGGTAGTTCTAATATTTATTTATTTATTTAGTTTATTTAGGTGTGTCGCAATTTAAGCGATTCACACATTTTCTTGTAATGATTCTAAAATAGTAGAGGTAAAGCCACCTTATAAAAACCAATAAAAAAGGTTAAAAAATCTACAGAGGTAGGTAAAAATACGGTAATTTATTTTTTCTCCAGTGGATATTATTACAGTCTATTTTTTATTATTATATTATTTAATGTTATATCTGGTTGTAAATGTGTGTGTCTTTGAGGTGTTTCATGACTTTTGTAATGTATGGGCTGTCGTCGTGTAGTAGTTCAGATAGGTTGGTGGGTAAGTTCTTGCCAGTTATTAGTCTGCAGTCTGTAAGTAAGTGTTTGATAGTCAGTTGTGTATTGCAGAGTGTACATAATGGTGGTTCAGTCCTAGTCATGAGGTGTCCGTGTGTTATCCGTGAATGGCCGTGCCTCAAACGAGCAAGGACTTCAGACTGTTTCAAACGCCATCATATAAGATTTTACGTTCAAAATTCACGTGTTTTATTTGATTAATACCACAATTGATACTAAACCGTTCGATTGGAAACTGAAGGTTATATTAGGTAATGGCTGAAATCTACTGGGGGAATTGAAAATTCGTAATGTCTCGGTTAATATGAGTCGGATCGAAAAATTGTATGTATCCAATGTTGTTAGAATTTTAATTTTTACAACTACTGTTTTACATGTTTTCCCTAGCTCGAATATTAAAGGAGTAATTTATATTTTTTTGGGTTTTAGACTTTCATAAACCCACACTTCTACTCAACCTATTTCAATATTCAAGTACCTCAGTCGCTAACCATCTCAAGTCCAACTGACATTTGAATTGCAGGTTAGATAGGCTTCTTATTTCGGGAGAAATACAGAACGGTTGCTGAGATGAAGTCATCAACGTATCATAATTCATTCAGTCGAAAATGATTTTAGTTTAGGCAGCACCAGTGCAAGGGAATTTTATACACACACACACACACACACACACACAAACACACACTTCATATTTTCTTGGCAATGGTCACCAATAAAAAAACATTTTTTCGTGTAAACCTCATTGATACTGTCCTACATGTTTCGTAGACTACATTCCACCTCTTCAGGGGCTCTTCATTTCTGAAGTGCTCGTTTTCCTCTAACATTCGTTGCGACTGTCCTAACTGGGGAGGTTGTTGATACTGTGTATCTTTAGTGCGTATATATACTAGTTTTGTTATACAACCAATATAGATGTGATTTTAATTTTTAAAAAAATATATTTTTAAAATGTTGGTGTGATAGTGGACAAAATTTGGCAATGCTGGTTTACCATATAATATTAATCATAAGAATTAGAGAAAAAGAATCCCTTGATAAGGAGGGACAATGCTGAAAACGCATTTGGGATGAAAATAAAAAGGATTTTTTATGAAGAAGAAATTGTTTTTTAATTCTGACGGAGTACGGCTACACATTCAAACAATTTAAAAGTCCGTCACGCAGGGGCTGCGTAAACTAAGCAGATTTCCCTCGTGAAGTTCAGTAATAGATAAATATACATACTGGTAACACAACAACTCCGTGAATAAATACAAACGGAAATAAGAAATGTTTCATCCAATTTCAATAACCTGCTGACAGGAAGCGTTAGGTTAGAAATGTAATCAAACTGGTCGGCCCGCCACACCGGAAAGAAAAACAATTACTGAAATATATCAGAATATAACACATTAATTTTATTGAGAACTATTTACTATATCTAGTACTGTAATTAATAATGAGTCAGAATAATTGTTATCTCAATCAATAAACTTTTAGTAGTCCAAAACATTAAGATGGGGGGGGGATCAACAGGAAATATTTGCTTGTATCTCGTATAATAAAGGTCTCTTGAATAAAATGTTTGGTATTTAAACTTTCAATAATGTGATTTATTATGTAGCAGAGTATTGTTTACGTAACATGAGTAGAAGTGGCGGTTTGCTGAAAACTGAAAAATGCAAATATCTCGGTTAATATTCAAGATAGAGAATAAACGTATATAACAATATTTATAGTAAATTTAATTTGCAATAAGATTGGTTATATACATTTTTTCGATCCGATGCATAATAATGGAGATATTTTGAATTTTTGAAAATCCTCCCCTCTAAACCCCCCCTCCCACTGGTCCGATTTCAGCCGTTAACGAACTTGATCTTTCTTTTTACATAAAACGACTAAATATCGAGTTTGGTAACGATCAAACAAAAATTGCGACCGCTAGAGCGGTAACAGACAAATAATAGATATATATATATATATATATATATATATATATATATATATATATATATATATATATACACATATATATACAGTTTTGAACGGACCTCATTTTCGTTATCTACTAGGTAGGATCGATGGACATTTGAAGAAAAATTTCGAAAATTCCGTCATGAGTACAACCTCAATAGCTGATTTCCCTTAAGGGAAATCTGCTAAAAAGCGGGTAATCGTTGTGTGTGTGTGTGTGTGTGTGTGTGTGTGTGTGTGTGTGTGTGTGTGTGCGCGCGCGTGTGCATCTATGTATATGCAGCCATTTTAAGGGAACCTTTCTAAAACGGACTCAAATAAGAAGCTTGGCCTTATTAGTGAGGATTTCGCCGATGGTTGACCCCGATGATCCATGGTGCTCATGGAGATGCTGCAACTAGAGATGTGTTGGTGTACTTACGAGATGTGCATAGGACTGTATGCAGGTAGGTGTATACTATCCAGGAAGAAAACATGGCGGGACTAATCTAATTACGTGGCCAACAGACAGCCTCTCACATCTTTGTTTACAGTGCACCTATGATGTCTCCATTACTCACTTCCTGCACATCCAGCTGTAAACCCCGCGGTATTGGCTCTACTTCCATTATCCATTCGAGTCTAGGACTCAGAGACTGTGCAAACTATGTAGATTTCCCTGTTCGCCTGTCACACTGGTAATGCCATGCCACCTACAATCTCTATTTCTAAGGCAAAATTAGTATTAATGGGGATTTACTGGAAGCTGAAAACAAAATAAAGTCTGTCACGCTGGGGCTGCGTTAACTGAGCAGTCTTCCCACGTGCGTCACCTCAAAATGTACATTTACCTCAAGACGTACAAGTTCAATGGAAACAATATTCGGTATTTAGGCTTCAAATAATGTGCTTCATAATATAACAGCTTATTGTTAATATGACATGAGTAAGAAGGGGGGGGTTTGCTGAGACAAAAATATAAAAATGCAAAAATATCATTTGATAATTAAGAAAACGTGCATAACAACATAGAACTATATATTTTCAATAAAATTGATTTTATACAATTTTTTGATCCGACTCATAATAACGGAGATATTTTGAATTTTCGAATTTGGCCCCCTCTAAACCCCCCTCCACTTGTCCGATTTCATCCATTAACGAACTTCCTCTTTCTTTTTATATAAAACGACTAAATATTGATTTTGGTAACGATTAAACGAAAATTGTGAGTGGTAGAGAGTTAAAAGACAAATATATATATATATATATATATATATATATATATATATATATATATATAGTTTTGAACGAACCTCATTTTCGCTATCACCTGGGTAGAATTGATGGACATTTGAAGACATTTTTCGAAAATCGTGTCATGAGTACGACCTCAATAACTCATTTGCCTTAGTGGAAATTTGCTAAAAGGAAGTACGAATAACACGTATAATATTTGTGTACAAGTCACAACAATTTTAGGGTGTCAATAGTTCTACAAGTTTAACTCTATAACATTTTAGCAGATTTCCCTTGAGGGAAATCAGCTATTGAGGTCGTACTCTTGTCTTCAAATGTCCATCGATCCTACCCAGGAGATGACGAAAATTAGGTCCGTTCATAATTATATATATATATATATATATATATATATATATATATATATATATATATATATTTGTCTGTTAATGCTCTAGCGGTCGCAATTTTTGTTTGATCGTTACAAAACTCGATATTTAACCGTTTTATGTAAAAAGACAGATCAAGTTCGTTAATGGCTGAAATCGGACCAGAGGGAGGGGGGGTTTAGAGGGAGGGATTTTCGAAAATTCAAAATATCTCCGTTATTATGCATCTGATCGAAAAATTGTATAGAACCAGTCTTATTGCAAATTAAATTTACTATAATATTGTTATATACATTTATTTTCTATCTTGAATATTAACCGAGATATTTACATTTTTATGAAGTCTGTGGTCGGGTATAGTTCGGATTACTTCGGCCATCTTCGTCATTTCTCGGCTCAGGCGGAAGCTTTTTCTTACCTGTTGTTTTTAACCTTACCTTACCTTCGTTACTTATGCAAATACGTTCTGTTCATCCGCCCCCCCTTCTTTAGTTCTTGGACTACTAAAATTTGAGTTATTAAAATATAAATTATTCTTATAATTCAGAAGCCGTTTCAGTTGGGAATTTATTGTAATTAACAGAAAGATTTCCCATAATCTAATCACGGTGGTACTGTGTTACCAGTGTGCAGATTTCTCTATTGTATAACTTCACGAGGGAAATCTGCTTAGTTTACGCAGCCCCTGCGTGACGGACTTTTTCTATTATAAGGGAGGTATTTTGAACTATCGAAATCCCCCAACTTTAAACCTCCCTATTCTAAGTCCGATTTCAGCAGTTAACGACTATGAACTAAAATGTTCCATGAAAACGATTAAACATCGAGTATGGTACAGATCAAGTAAACATTTACGAGTCAATTCCGAAAATCATAATGTATGACGTCATGAGACAACATATTTGCATGTATCTGACGTAATAAAAGTCCGTTGAAAACCAAATTTGTTATTTAAGCCAGGAATAAGACGTTTCATGATATATTCGCTTCTTGTTGACGTGCGATGACTAAATGTGGTGGTTTACTGAAGGCTGGAAATTAAAATGTGCAAGTATGTATATATCGGTTAATATTCAAGATATATTATAATAGAATTCAGAGCAAAAATGTATAATAAATTCGCAAGTAGACTAGTATATTTGGAGTATTTCTATTCATGAAGATGATTTTGAATAAAATCAATGTGTATTATTGTATTAATGACTATAATTATAGTTCTGAATATGAATTAAATTCAGCTCATATATTAGATATGAATTTTGCCTTATTCAGATAAATGAACCTGTTATTCGGCCATATTCAATATTTTCACCATATATTAATCCTTAATCATTGTTTTTTTTTTTCACCTAAAATAACTTGCTCTTGAGATTTTCATCGATCATCAAAATTTTTTAATCATTTTTGCAAGAGATTCGAACGGACGGAGTTGAATTTATTCACATTTTCAGTAATTTAATTTATGTTTGGCCCAGTTGAACATTGCCATTGGTAAATGATTTTATCATGAAGTGTCACGAGGTTCGCCCACACAAAATCTCCATCACAGTTCCGAATCCGTGCCGAAATGGTCCTCACTTTCACAAGCCCTTCTATATGCATGAAGCATACAATTAGAATTTTAAATCCTCCAACAATTCTACAGCTCAGTGGGTTTATCCTAAACTTCATAGTCTTTTATATGTTGGAGAGTTTGGTTTGTAACTCTAAAACTCATGGCTAACTTTGGAAAATACTTATCTTGGAAATATCCCTCCTTCTGAAATTAAATCTTGGTTTAGCTCTCTGACAACTTCGATTGGTTTTGCAAAGAACCGAGAAACACAACCCCTGTTCAAACTGAGAACCTCTGGTTTTCCAATTCTACATGACATCGTTCCTATAAGAGAACTAACTAACGTATCCGTACTAACATTAACATTTAATGGAAATAAATACATTTCATTTCAAGTACTTACAAATAGATGATAACACATCTATTAAGAATAACAATCGAATTTACAGTTATTGCTGATTATAAGATAGCCCGAATAGTAGTAACGATTAAATCGTAATAGTTTGTAATTTTCGATAAGTATTATGTTACTTTATAGTATTTACAGTCCAACCAGATAATTGATCCCGTGAAATGGAAAACCTGATTTTTACGGGAACGTGCAAGATAATAAGCGAATCACGAGAAAATACAACGGTTTCCCGTTACATTTGGCATCAGAACATGCAGCAATAAAGGCGCGATTGGAGAAAATTCCACTCAAGGTCAGAGTTGTTAGATAACCATCCTTCCGAAGTCTGTAACCCGCATAAGCTGACTAATGATAGCCATAAGAGTCAGTATGAAATGCAGAATACAACTCCAATCTACCCCAAGATATAGTATCAGCGTCAACCAAATCTCTCAACGCGCTTAGAACTAAAAAAAAAAATACTTTATTCGTAAATATAGAGACTACATAGATGTGTATGGTACGGTGGTTGGATAACAATTGCTTGGGAGGAGGAAAGGAGGGGGTTTATTTACAGTGATTCATGTAAGATGCTGACTCTGCTGCTAGTCCTGAAGTCCTAGGATCTAAGTGTCCACGGTCTACGCCATCGAAATTGCAACATTGTCCACGATCTACGCCATCGACATAGTAACATCGTCCATGATCTACACCATCGACGTGGTAACATCGTCCATGATCTACACCATCGACATGGTAACATCGTCCATGATCTACACCATCGACGTGGTAACATCGTCCATGATCTACACCATCGACGTTGTAACATCGTCCACGACCTACGCCATCGACGTTGTAACATCGTCCACGATCTACACCGTCGACGTTGTAACATCGTCCACGGCCTAGGCCATCGACGTTGTAACATTGCCCACGAACTACGCCATTGACGTTGTAACATCGTCCATGATCTACACCATCGAAGTTGTAACATCGACCACGGTCTACACCATCGACATGGTAACATCGTCCATGATCTACACCATCGACGTGGTATCATCGTCCACAGTCTACACCATCGACGTTGTAACATCGTCCACGATCTACTTAATGGAAGTTGTAACAGGATCCACTGGCATGTTGTAAGTGAGAATGGAAACAAGGAGGCATTTTAAGATAGGAATATGATACTACATCTTCTAATATTATTAGTTTAACATATTATCACAAAATATTTTTAAACACATCAATTGTCCAATAATTAAGACGTTCAGTCACTTCTTAATAAATAAAATAAATAATACATTAACCGTATTACCCATTACCTAAAAAGGACGAGGAAACTGACTAAAATGTATCCAAAACTGTATAATAACTCGTTGAATAGAATATTTGTAAAATGGATGAGAGGACACGCCCCAGCGGAGGGATCGGTCCTTCCCCCATGAATATTATGCATCGATTTCCATACGATTTTTGTTCACGGCTCTCCCTTGGACCACTTGTCGATTCCCACCGCCAGGAAGGGGGTAGGTGGGGGGGAGGGAGGGATTAACAAATACTCTCTTAATCATAGGACTCTCCCCAGGACGACTTTGTTTATTATCGCCTCTCACTATAATCACTTAATATGTAAATAAAGTCATTCTTTATTTTCCAGACGTGAAGAATCATTAAAGCGGGTGACTCTATAAGATGGGACTGTTCCCCTCTTTTAGTCATTATTTTTAATTACTGGAATTTATCATTTTATCATCAATTCGATAAGTTATTGATTGCTTAAAAGTACCTCAATGGCTTTGGTTACACCAATTTTATATCCTAAATAATATATTATCTTCTGCAATAACTAAAATACTGCAGTATATATTAATTTACAAATAATATATCTTATTTATATTTTTAATTTAAATGCTGTCAGTATATATGTTCTGCCTCTGCATATGTCATGCACAAACAATTTAATTTATTTATAATGGAGTCATTTAAAACAAATAGATTTAAAATTATAGCCAATACTTTCTTGAGATTTAATTTATTCACTCGTAACTAAGGATAAGAAAACAAAGCCATTATTTATTTTCGAAACATAAAGGTCTGGACTTTCTCATCTCTGTCTAAGTGCGAATTTTTAATTGGAGGAACTATTTATTAAGAACATTGGCAATTTTTTCAGTGAAACGGAAGTACCTATTTTCATGGAAGTGAATAAGGGAAAGAAGAAATTCACAAGGACATGCAATGGCTTCTAGTTTATTTCTAAATTCTTAGTGGTTTATATTAAAGGCCTGAGGAGCGGCGAAAGAATTCCACTAGAGACCACAATTGCTAGAGTACCATCGCTTGGAGGCCTGAAGAGTGAATAAGCTGACAGATGATATGTGTTATTATGCAGTATGAGTTTGCAGACAAAAATTTAATTTACTATACTTATCTTATGTGGTTGTTGGTCACAAAGACTGAAATGAAACTACTTCAGCTTGTCAATGTTTCGGTAAAATTTATTACCATTGTGAAGGCCTGCAAAATTACACATACATTAGTAATAAATAAGGCTACGCGATTTTTTTATAGGTATTACATTTTTTTAATATAAAATGTATATCTGTGTGTATGTGTGTGTGTGTGTGTGAGTGTGTGTGTGTGTGTGTGTGTGTGTGTGTTTATGTGTATTTAATTATGGTACAAATGGCATTAATTAAAATTACTTACTAAATGTTAATATGTTGTACAAGATTTGAAGATATTAATTGAGTCCAAATGCTAAAAGAAATATTAAAAAAGTCCGTCAAGCAGGGGCTGCGTAAACTAAACAGATTTCCCAAGGGAAGGTCTACAACAAATAAATCTACATGCTGATAACACCACTGAGAATGTTAAGAGAATAAATACAACGGGTAAGAAGTCTTTCAGTCAATTTACAAGTTAATAATATCTACAATATCTTTCGTCTGAATTGTAAACAAACCTGGCGGCCAACATCGCGGCGCTGAATAGATAAAGTTACTCTAGACCAGAAAGACAAACAATTAATGAAATATATCTGAATATAACATATTAATTTTATTGAAAACAATTTACTAGTAGCTGTAATTTGTAATGAATCAGAATCAGTTTTATCTCAATCACTCAAATTTTAGTAATCCAAGAAAAAATAAAGATGTGGGAGAGTGTCAACAAAACGTATTTGTATATATCTCACAAAGTAAAAGCCCAATAAAAACTATATTTGGTATTTAACCATGTAATGACGTGGTTCATTATACAACAGTTCATTGTTGTCAAATACAAATATATCGGTTAATATTCAAGATAGAGAATAAACGTATATAACAATATTTACAGTACATTTCCTAAGATTGGCTCTACACCATTTTTCGATTATAAGTACAGTAACAGAGGAATTTCGAATTTTCGGAAATCCCCTCTAAACCTCACCTCCCATTGGTCCGATTTCAGCCGTTAACGAACTTGATCTTTCTTTTTACACAAAACGACTAAATATCGAGTTTGGTAAGGATTAAACAACAACTAGAGTGGTAACAGGCATATATATATATATATATATATATATATATATATATATATATATATATATATATATCGAAAATCGAGTCATGAGTACGACCTCAATAGCTGATTTCCCTCAAGGGAAATCTGCTAAAAGGCAGACTGTTTCTTGAAAATACAAATAAAAAAATCGTTGAGTCTCCTAGTCAATGGAGGGCCTAGGCCAACCATTCGCCATGAAGTTGGTCTTATATATAGTAAAGCATCGGAATTATACTCAAAATTTCATTTGCCCTTATGGATGGACTTCTGCAGGTAGCGATGAGCCTCAAATCAAAGTTATTATTAGGATATAAGAAATCCGAATGAAGGAAACCAGAGAGTTATTGATATACTTAGTGTCAGATAAGAAAAATATAAAATCTACTAATTTACATCTGTTCAATGACTTAATGAGAAAATAACTGTACATCAATGAATGATTCATCATAACAATAATAAAAAAAAAAAAACCAAAAAGACCAGTCTTAAAGAAATAAAAAGAAGACTAGTCGTGTCAAAACAGAGTAAAAATGATATTTTAATATCTGCCACTCTAAAGGTTGAATAATAATTGGCATTTATTATTACAGGCACGAGAGATTTACAGATAAATTATTTCTTCACACGAATTCATTTTGTTAAAAAAAAAAATCAATTTCACATTAATTTATTCTGGCTAACAGTATTTTATTGGATTTAAAATAGAGGTTAGTTGGCAACAAGACGGTGAATCACAAACATTAATTACATACGTGAGGGAATTCATTTCAAATGTAACAAATGAAGCAGTGATCAAGCCCACGCCAGCAACGACATGTCTTATTGTCTGTATTATTCATTCGAAATTTATATTAGTACTTTGAATATTAATGTACCAATTCTCTGCGTCTCCTTTTCAATTATTTCATTGTTCACAAATATATATTTTTTTCTCCTAAATTATTTCAAAAGACTTTTATTTGTTTTTAGTATGTTGTCATACATTCATTTTAAAATATTTAATACTTTCCGTCTTAATTAGAATTTGGAAAAAAAAAGTCAAAACACTGTTATCCTGGAACATCTGATTCATAAATTTACAATAGGGGAATTCATTGATATATCTGAATTTAAATTGTAAGTCGCATTGATTAATGATAAAACGATCTTCAATCTAACACATGGTTTCTTTAAATACCTGGGGATATTCATGATTTACTCCTCTGTATTTCGATTTTCGAAATATCTCGGTTATTATGCGTCGGATCGGAAAATTGTATAGAATCATTCTTATTGCAAATTAAATTTACTATAAATATTGTTCTATACATTTATTCTGTATCTTGAATGTTAACCGAGATATTTGCATTTGTATTGTGTGTGTGGTCGGCAGGAGTTTCTATGTTCGGTACTATCCGCCGAGAGCTAGTGCGGCCGTTTCTGTAACTATTTGTCCTCTTGAATAGGTTTAGAGATACCTTCCTACTACTGTTATTAATAAGCAGATTTCTCTATTGTAAAACTTCACGTGGGAAATCTGCTTAGTCTATGCAGTCCCTGCGTGACGGACTTTTTACGTCCCAGGTGCTTCCCGTCTGGAGTTTTCTTATTATCGTTTGTATTTATTCACTTGATGTTGCTATTGTTACCAGTATGCAGATTTATCTATTGTTAAACATCACGAGGGAAATCTGCTTAGTTTACGCATCGCCTGCGTGACGGACTTTTTAAACGATTTAATACTGACAATGTATTTAGTCATATGAGAAGATCGAAGTAAATGTAAAGATAATTATTAGCACATTTGTCTCTTTAACATATGCTCAATATTGCCCAAAGCTTTTAAAATTCTTTCCAGCTTATATTCTAAGCTAATTTTGTCCAATTGTACCTCTCAGAAATGGAAAATAAATATTCATTATTGCACATGAAATTCTTGTCCGAAATCCTTGAAATATTGAACACTTGAAAATGGAATTTTTCACAGTATCCAGTATTTGATGGTAAATATAGCCAGCTGGTTATCCTGTATTAATACAACTGTACTCTCTATTCGGCAACAGACAAACCTTTGAAGACAAGTTAAACATATAAGTTCCTGGAATGGGAATCCTAGAACAAATTTACTGTCAGCCAATTGTTTAAACAGCAGTGAAAATCTATGATTTTGTGGATTGTCGGAACTATGAAAATCTTCCAACGAATTTTAGACCAAATATAAAGAAGTCAAATGCTTTGTGGATTTATGAATTAAATACCCGAGAGATTTCAAAGTCTAAAATAGCCTTCAGTAACTCCTCCTACTCATTGCTTTTTTTTACAAAGACAGAGAATTTATGGTGAGATGAGATCACAAGTGCTGGAATACAGATGGAAAATCTCCTTAGGTTGCGCAGCCCTACGATACAAACTTTTTCTCCCCCTTATTTTGGACCGATTTTGGCTATCGGACCATATACATTAGTTTTACATAAAATTTATAAATTAAAAAGTAACAATAGATAAATTTACATACTGGCAGCACAATAGCACTGTCAACATCAAGTGAATAAATACAAACGAAATAAGAAACCTCCAGACGGGAATCGCCTGGAACGTAAAAAAAAGGTGTGTCACTTCTTACAGTAAAGAAAAAAAAGTCCGTCACGCAGGGGCTCCGTAAACTAAGCAGATTTCCCACGTGAAGTTTTACAATAGAGAAATCTGCCTAATAACATCTGTAGTAGTAAGAAACCTCTAAACCTATTCACGAGGGACAAATAGTTACGAAAACGGCCGCCAGAGCTCACGGCGGAAAGTCCGAACATAGCCACTGCTGCCGAGCACATGCAGAATACAAATGCAAATATCTCAGTTAATATTCAAGATACAGAATAAATGTATAGAACAATATTTAAAGTAAATTTAATTTGCAATAAGATTGATTCTGTAATATTTTTCGATCCGACGTAAAGTAACGGAGATATTTCGAATTTTCGAAAATCCTCCCCTCTAACCCCCCCCCCTCCCACTGGTCCGATTTCAGCCGTTAACGAACTTGATCTTTCTTTTTACATAAAACGGTTAAATTCCGAGTTTAGTAGCGACCAAACAAAAATTGCGGCCGCTAGAGCGGTAACAGACAAATATATATATATATATATATATATATATATATATATATATATATATATATATATAGTTTTGAACGGACCTCATTTTCGTCATCTACTAGGTAGGATCGATGGACATTTGAAGAAATATTTCGAAAATCCCGTCATGAGTACAACCTCAATAGCTGATTTCCCTTGAGGGAAATCTGCTAAAAAATTACGGAAATATATCAGAATATAGCATATTAATTTTATTGGAAACTATTTACTATATCCAGTACTGCAATTCATAATGGATCAGAATAATTTTTATCTGAATTAATCAACTTTTAGTAGCCCATGAACTTAAGAAGGGGGGGGGGTCACGATAACATATTTGCATTTATTTGTTATAATAAAGGCCTCTTGAAAAAAATTTATGGTATTTAAGTTTCGAATAATGTGTTTTGTTACGTAACAGAGTATTGTTTATATAACATGAGTAGAAATGGGGGTTTGCTGAAGACTGAAAACTGAAAAATGCAAATATCTCGGTTAATATTCAAAATAGAGAATAAATGTATAGAACAATATTTTTAGGAAATTTAACTTTCAAAAAGATTGATTATACACAATTGCTTGATTCGACGTATGGCAACGGAGGTATTTCGTATTTTCAAAAATTCAATATCGAGTTTCGTAACGATCTATAAAAAATTGCGCCAGTTAGAGCATTAACAGACAATATACATATATAATTTTGAACGGACCTCATATTCGTCATCTCCTGGGTAGGATCGATAGACATTTGAAAAAAGTTTTCGAAAATCGCGTCATGAGTACGACCTCGATTGCTGATTTCCCTTAATGTCAAACTGCTAAAATTGGTAACTATCCAACATACATTTCGATTGTTGGTGCAAGAATAGATAAATAAATAGTATTTATGTAGAATATACTTGCAGATGGACATTGGAAGAATGTTTTCGAGAATCGTGTCATGCTCAATTCCCTTATAGGAAATATGCTAATACCCCTTATCTTAGGGTGGCGATATTTACAGTGTTATAGCTCTCTTATTTTCCTCTTCATATTCTTTTATATGTATTTCATTACTAGAAGTAAAATAACTATTTCAGATAAACAGAGCTTCCGAAAATTTAAAACATCGAACTTTATACATATTCTATTTGTTTTTGTATGATAGTTTAATTTAATCATATTTTACTCAGGAACTTATTTGTTAAGCAATTGTCAGTAAGAAACAAAAATCTAAGGAAAATCTGCTGAAACTGACAAAGATAATTACTTTCTAAGACAGCAAACGACTAAATCTGAAACCTTTTGGCTGAAGGTGTAGTTTCGAAAATGGCCGTAGTTTATGACGCTTCACGAAACAAGCAGTGCCTTCTTAATAGGAACAGCTGTTGGCGGAAATCACAAGGACGGCGGTTCTCCGATTCAAAAGGCAGTGGCAGTCTAACGGTCACACAAGTCATATTTACTAAAACGAAAAATTATGATCCGGCTATTAGCAATAAAGTTTTAATCCCACACGCTAAGCACATAATCCTGAATAGGTTTTAATCAAAATATTTTTATTGTAAATTAATTAAGTTTTGGGAGTCCGCCTGGAATTAATTTTTCGTGCTGCAGCCCTGCGCGTCTAAGTAGCATTGTAGTAAGTATATTTGGAAAAAGGCACGCGTCAATAACTTCTGTATATTATTTAATTCGTTTCCAGAAAATTCGTATATTTTATTTCTAGTTATGCCCATTTTTTAATGAAATTATTTAGCATTCCTCCTTGTCAAATTAAAGTAGTGATATGACTGGAGCCTTTTAGGCAGCTATATACTTAACTTATGCAGGAGAGTGATGAAAACAATTTTTATTTTGGATGGAGTTCTTTACCCATTTCCTGATGCCTTTATTATTGATTTTTTTCTTTATTAACACAATAGTATATTTTTTAATAATGGTTACTAACACATGAAATAGATACAATTGTTGTTCTTGGGGCGGCTTTTGGGATTAGAATTGTTAGTATCACAAAGTTTATATTAAAAAAACAAATGCTACTATGATATTTAGAAACCGTTGCACGTTTAGTCCGACAGACTCAACAATTGTACATCGGTTGCCGATAATCCTAGAAAGCTGTAAAATGAAATAAAAGTAAATACGCAGATGGAAAACTTAAATAGATAGGTTTCATTATGGGCTTATAATGAATAAAATTCATTCTTATTATTTGTTCGAACAAAGCTACCTCGGTAAAGGTACATAATAATGACAAATGCTATCCATGAACATATTTTACTCGGTATTTAGAACAGTGCAGAAGGATTGATCGGGACATATATTATAAACCCTTAACACTGAAACGGAGAAATGTCATAATATTGTGCATAGTAAATCCTAAAAAAAAAATACCCTGATCATTCCATCCCTAATTGATTTTCCGAGCAAGGCTAGTATATATATAAATTGGAACCTCAGCCTGTACATTGATTTTTATCTCAAAATTTCACGACACTGTTTCGTTTCCTCAGAAGTTGATACACAAATAAATAGGAGTATGATAACCAAAATTGGAACCTAATAAATATATTCTGTTGAGCACCGAAGCTCCTTTACGTATCTCATGCTACAAGGTTTCTGGGAGTTCACTGTAAGACAGAGCCTATTTGATTTTTTTTTTCTGTATTGATGGTGAGATCAAATATCACGAAGCTATTCCGATTTCAGAATAAGTTGAAATATTTGCAGTGGCAATTTATTTTCGAAAGAAATGCACCTTGCGTTTGTTGCTGTTGTTTGGGGAATGTAATCAAACAAGTAGTGCTCGAGGTTAGAACACAACAATGAGTGCTGAAAGGGACCATTGGTTTTAAAGTGTATATCCTCCAAGGATATAACCAAACATATTTCCTTTATATGCACATGAGGTTGGAAGTCTTTCTTTACCACAAATTCATACTCAATGAATTACTTGTAAAAATTAGTATTGAATTGTGGTTGCTAACACTACAAGTCAAGTCACAATTTACTCCAACCACTTAGCTTTTGGCAGGACTTTGACCTTCAAGAGCGTCAAGATTTCATTTTTAATTATGGGTACCTCTGATGCTCTCACGTTGCCTAATGGAAATAAAATTGATCATGCTATTGATTGTTTCCTATTCTATTATATATGACTATTATAAAGCTAATTGGCTCCAAAAAAGGACGCCACACTGATGTTTTCCAAATACATCACACAAGGAAAACAACTTAATCTGAAATCTGTTAGCCGAAGGTAGGGTTTCTAAAATGGCGGTAGTTTATGATGGTTAACGAATCAAGCAATGCCTTCTTAATCGGGAGAGATGGCGGTGGGAATTAAAGGACCCGCGTCCTTGATTCACGAGGCTTGCGGCGAGTAACGGATCGCCAAAATCGGCAAAACCACAAAAGAAATGCCGCCTTAAACCAATCAAGACTTCCAGAATTTCCCATTTATTTTTGTCGAAAATATTTTTGTTAGAAATGTTGGCTCTCCCATCGCTGACCACCAACTCAACTATCTTTAAACTAACCCACAGTCAGCTGAGATAAAGATAAGTCGATTTAGGTATTTGTGTAAATTCCTGCCAGTATTATAAAGTGGGTTGTGTTAAAAGAAACACACCGTCTCTCAGGGGCTGCGTAAACTGAGCAGATTTCCCACGTGCTGGTATAACATACTTGTGATCTCCTCTCACCGCTCATTCTCTATTACTATGCAAAAAAAACGATGAGTAGAAGGTGGGAAGGGGGGAGGATTTCTGAAGGCTGAAAACAAGAAAGCCTGAATAACTCGCTACAAAAAATGTATAGATCCACAATTGTAGGTCACCAATAGTTTAAGAAGTTTGGTTTTATAATATTTCACGATCCCATTCATAATAATGAAAATATTTTGACTGAAACAGTAATGGAGTATGGAATACCTCAAATAAATATTTTTCGATCCTACGTATAATAACGGTACTATTTCGAATTTTCGAAATTTACCGAATAGGGTATGTTTAATTAATATTAATATTTAATGCAAACTGAAACTATTTCCTCAACAGCCTTTGAAGGCTGCTATACTGATTTAGTGAGAGTCAATTACTTCACTACACTTATTGCTTAGGTATTGCAGACCAATGACCGCTACTTCATTATTCACGTAGATACTGAATTGGTTTCCGACAAGGAATAAGCCGTGGGGGAATAAAAAAAATCCCAATCTTGCAGCCCTGTAACCTGCACAGGTCACTAATTTGGAAACCTCTGAATTTGAATCAGATGGTAATGATGTCATGATAATGGACGCATATTTAGAGGTAACATGAGATCATAGGCAAGAATTGCATGTGATAGAAAAATTAATTATAGTAAAAGATCGATTATCACAACAATATTATTACAATAGCAATCTCCGAATTCCCATATCCGCTGAACTTGTGCAATTGGCTGAATAAATTCATTTTAACTACATATGTAGACATTACCTTATTATATGAGGTTTTCTTAGTTATTTTTATTTAGTTTATTTTTTCAGTTTTTATGGAAGTTTCATAGGATTTATTTGTATGATTTTAAATAAACTAGTTCGATTTCGTGTAGCCAATAGAAATTTAATTATTCAAAACTCAAAAAATAAAATTCTCTCTCTCGAAATTGTTGGGTACCTTTTGGCTTATTTGGATAGATTAGCTGTATATGAATTGGTCATTTATAAATAATATTTTATAGACATTTGGATGGTTTCAAATTAGTGTTGTGAGTATTGAAGGCCAATATTTTTAATCTTATTGTAGCTTTCTTAGGCCAATTATTCAATCAGTTTTACTTCTGACACGGGTCTTCAATAAAAAAACACATCTAAGCACAGTTTATTTCATTATCGCCCTAAATGTATCATGTCTGTATATCTACTTCCACTAGTCATTAGTTTTAGTTTTGGAGTACAAGTCCCATCTACACCCGTTATAACGAAACTTCCTCACCGGAGAGGTGAATGCAGTGTTTACCACCTACCCAGAACGGAGGGTTTGTATCGGTGAAGAGAGCATGGGGACTCTCTAACTAAAAGGAATGATACCTGAACCGTGAGTTTTTAGGCGCCAAAACTTGTAGCGCGAATATGAAATAACATTTACGTAGAAGTAAGTGTTTTTTGAGTGTCGGCCCTTGCCTTACTAATTTGAAGAATACATTTAATATTTCGTTGGAATATTTCATATTTTTTAATGAATAATTTCGATAAAGTTAGAGAAAATAAATAAATTGCCTGCAATGTTGGGAATATGGGTCTCTCTAGTAGCGACCCAAGCGACTTAAAGACTATTTTAAAAAATCACAAAAACTTGGCCAAAATGATTGTTTTTGAGTCAGTTGTTTACTCAAAGGCTCCATGAAATCTCTTGTAGAATCCTCACGAAGAAAACAATTTCCCGAGGAAATAAGAGTTAAACGGAGAGACAGATTACATCAGGTTCCATTAATGACCGAATAGAGGCGCTCCATGGTAGCCATTACCGACCTGAGGCGTGGGACTCGGCGAGATAAGACGCGGGAGACAACTCCCAATTAGTGGGGGCGCTCCTGCTCAAGTGTTGCCTCTCCCGGGGAGGATAAATATAAATAGTAGATAGATCTGGGAAGGAAGGTGGAAGAAGCACGCTGATAAAGGTGGGGGAAGGGGTTTAGTGATAAAGATGAGCGCTCTCTGCTCGAAGGGGTAGGCAACTAATTGCTCCGGGACAGGGAATGTGTTTTAGCCCACCTAATAGAGATATTGACTCGCCTGCTTATCAGTGGAATAGTCAACGGCTTTGGCCTACGCCCAAAAACAGGTCTCACCAACTTATAGACAAACTCTTCTCAAGACACAAAACTCATTTGGGCTTTGAAAATGGAAATTTCGTCACTTAATACATGAAACTTGATCATTTCAACATAGTCTACAACACAACTGACTCTATATTACATAGAGGATGTCAAATTCTTATTTTATGAACGTTAAATCTCTTTTTGAGTATCGCTGACTGAACGTAGGCAAATTGAACTAAATCCTCCCGACCAAGAACATTTTTGCGGAGATTACCATTCTTCTCTGCCTCTGTTTATCCTGGGCCACATACAACACAACCCCATAGCATTATTCAATACTGTATCAATCTATCTCATCTTTGCTATTCCTCGAGTAACCTGCAACTATTGCTTTCATTGTCTTGTATAAGGGACCATCTGTATTACTTATAGCCACATTCCACACTCATTGTAACCTTTGCTTTCAAATCGTGTGAAATCGACTGATTCGTTTCAGATATTTCCCCATCCCTTGCTTCCCTTCTGACATTTCCCTGAGAACCTTCGCATAATTGAAATGGTTTCTTGTCGGCGCCTATATCTAACGCATACTTTCGAGGTCGTGAGATTTTCGCCGACCTTAAGGCTCCAAAAAGCAAGAGGAAAGCTTGGTTCTGGCTAATTATTCCCTGGTCGATATCAGTAAAGAGGTAGTTGATAGAGATTTCTTTTGGTCAATCTGGTTTCTATTTGCAAGTTACATCTTAATATCAATCTTTTCTTGGTTTCCTAATCTCCTTTGAAGCTGATATGATGAGGAGGCCCATCATATCTTGTTCCTTGCTATTGCGAACAGCTAGCTATATCATCTCCATACACAAGAAATTTATCGTACTTCGTATGCTTCACGTATTATCTTGCAAGGCTAGGACACACAGTATGGATCGATCGCTTTGTCTCAATTCTTATTTAATCAACTGAATCGTTTGTTGCTTTGTAGTCAATGAATAGGACATGAATCTCTAGATCTAGCTATCTTCTAGTCTTTAGCTTCTCTTCAGAGTTAAGTATTTGACAATGAGATTCTTCTTATGAACCCTGTTTAATAATCTTCTGGGGTGTCCTTCATAGTTAAGGTTCATTGTTTTAGGCATTCTGAATGTCAGGATCTTGAGAGCAGGGACATTCCTCTAAAGTAGACCCATAGTGTCCAGTATTTGACAGGCCTCTGGGATCCATCTGAAATCCGAAAGAGTCAACGGGAGTAAGAGGTCAACAGTTCACCGCCGTTCGGATGTGTCAAGCTACAGATTTGGGATAGCGCTTTTGATTTGATTTTCCTGTGCTGCTCTCAGGCTTTGAATTTGGGCCATTCGTGTCGCCCCTTCAGTTAATCCCACACTGCACCATGAGGCCATTGATTAGATACCTTAATAAACAAGTTGTTTTTGTTGGTTTGTAATAAGTGTCAAGCTGATTACAAGACGAACCACCTAAAGCGTGAGGCAGGACATGACTATGCCGAGACTAATGAATTACTTCCCTTTAAGAGGCGGATTGGCAGGCAATGTGTTATATCAGCATTGTACATTTTAGCAGCATTGCTTCTACGGCAAAACCATTAAATCGGAGAACATACGGCTTCGCAAAGGAAGTGACTATTAGGAAGCATGGATTCCAACGCCCATTCATGTCTTTATGACCTATTCCACGTTATTGCTCCCCGTAATTGTTTCTCCCGGATACTCAACTTATTATCTATGAACTGGTGACTCGGTGAAACACCTCTTGGTATGCGAGTTTATCTTTCACGATGGAATTGTTTTAATGAAATAAATATAATAACGGTATTAGCTTGACAATAAAAACATCAATATGTGTTTACATTGAACTGTCTGATACCGTGGTTGGGTTTTTTTTTTTTTTTTTGGCTATCTCGCACATTTTTAGAAGCTCTATAGTGTAGAAGTTCTATTTTTGTTTATGATAATGCGGGTCAATGAGGTAGTAATCGTATTCTTGATTGGTTGATCTAGTAAACAAAAAAAACCAACTAATGCTTGTTTTTGCGCAAGTTATTTTAAAATCTCCTACACTCCTTGGGCTAGACTATTGGTTACAAGCTATTTCAGACTTCGTCCAGCCTCTCATTAAGATCATCGGAAATTTTAAATTGTTCGCTTACTTGGGATCGAGCGGTTCGCACTTCAGAATCCACGTTCTGACAGATGGTGATTGACCAATGACTATTTTCCTCCCATCTCTCGTCATTTATGAAATTAACACTTCAACGACAAAATTCATTCCAAAAACAGACTATGCAATGTATGTATGATTTTTTCAGGGATCTGTGATTATCAACGAAAGAATATGAATAGGTCATACATATCTACTCTTTTAAATCCTTTATTACAAGGGCAGTACTAACGGGCAACCTGCCCCATACTCAACCGCCAACATCCCCTTTTATGCTGAAGTGGTTACTGTTCTACATGTCCGCTCTGATCTAAACCTGTTCGACCTAAGTCCATTTTTTCGATTTCGAGATGATAATTTATTTCTAAAGAGAACTTGTCCTTCCTGGATGAATAAACAAGACATGTTTTCCAGATTCAGGTCCAATTTCATTGCGGATCATGTAGTGCCAACGCTGAATCCAAGTACTAGGTGCATTATTTCTTCTGGGGATGCAATGCTTTCCTTGTTGGTACATTAACCGACAGTGCTTTGGGCATTGGGTCTTAGTCCTCATTCATTCTTCCTGATATAAATTGGAAGTATATTACCATTACTACGACGAAAGTGCTATTGGTGCTTTGAATTAATATGGGACAAGCCACGACTTTGATATCTTTGTGGCGATTAGAGCACTGACTTCGCAGAATCACCTTGAATGCTTGAAACATTTCCATCATAATCCAGGAATATTTTGTAAGTTATTTTCATATATGATATAAGTAAACTTCCAATTTTAACAGATTAGAAGATACTATCCTACATAAATTTTCATTAAAATTTTGTATCGTGGTTATGCTGCCAGCAAATTGACTGCCAACGAGTTATCATGCAAAACTGTAGCTTAACGGGTTTTAACACTACAGTTAAAGTTAGTTTATTTCTTCCCCAATGAGAATTGTTTGTTACTACATTAAGGAAATTAATGGCTAAATTCAGTTAACAATTAATACTAAACGGTAATGGATGAGGGGCTCATGATTAGCACCTTCTGCTGCATTGATAAAGTAAATTAACCGATTACACGCACAGATCTTCACTCGTTCAGAAGACCGAATTTGAAATATCTAAATAACTGTTCAACCTGGACCTCTGCTGCCAGGGTGGTTTTGAGGTCCTCAGAATATCGAAGTTTTTACTGGTACGATCCCTCTTTGGGTTTTAAGGAGTGGGTTTTAAAGTTACGAATTGTTTGTGGTTAATAAGGAATAGCAAACAACTGTAGTAAAGCGGTAAGATGTATTATGTGGTGCAAAACTCCTAACGAGCCCCAGGATGATAACAGAGGAAAGTACTTCTTCTTCAAAGGTATTCTTATTCAAACGATGATTGTCGTAGGGTGATAATGTTCGGTTGATTAGGTTCACTAATGATGCTCGTTACAAGTATGATCCAATTCCGCTTGTAAACAGCAGTTGCTCTATTCCAATTATTCACAAATTTGTTGTTCGTTGAAAGGGAAAAACCGGACATTCCTTGACCGTTGGACAATGAAAGATTACCGCTCGTAATGAAGATTAAGCGTTTTACAAGACGCTTATATGCCGGGAAACGGAGAGCCATTTAGCAGTCGGATGGGCGGAACGAGCGTGCGATAAATAAAGCCATACATAAAGAGGTTCAAAGGCAGCGTGCCGAGACGTATGATCTAGGGTTCAGGTGGGAACACTTAAGATAGGGGCCGGACAGGGAGTAGCATGAGATATGCCGAGGAAATGTGACAAAGGAGTCCGAGGCTGGAAGAAAGTTACACAGTCATGTTTCTCGCATTGTGCTCCGAGCTGGAGTCCTGCAGGGGGAAAAAACTGGTCCACAATAAGGGTCAGGTACCCCCCCTGGTCGTCTGCCGGGTCTTCTCCCGAGCTGTTTGCTTACCATCCCCTTCAGCCGGGAACACTCTTATCAGCTGCTCACGGAGGCACTTCCAGATAGCCTTCTATATAAGGCTAGAAGAAGTGAGAAACTGGCACACGTCTGCTAAAAATGGGTTCTAAGAGCATCAGAAATCAAGGGTCTAAATTTACGGTTATATTATAGCAAACCTACTGTTGGTAGATTTCCCTAAAGGGGAATCAGCTGTTGCAGTTGTACTCATGTCATATTATCAATTCGCTGTTATCAAAGCCAATATTGTTTTCAATGAACACTCTGCAAGATAATACAAATGCGTTCTGTGATGACACCATGTTTTTTAATATTTATAACGCTCTTATTATTTAATCGCTTCATTCATTGCTGAAGTTCATACTCGTGAATGGCTGATTACGGCCTTGGGTGGGAGTGGGGGGGGAGGTTTAGAAGGGATGTCATTGTAAATTCGAAATATCTTAGTTATTATGAAACTTATCCAAGAATGCAATAGTACCAACATTGGTAAATTATTAATACCCTACATTTGTTGTTCCTTAAATTGTTTCGTAGCTCAAATATTAAGGGCGTAATTTGTACTTTTTTTTCAGGATTCAGTGACCCCCCTCTCCTACTCACGGGGTTTTTACCTAGATATAGAAAATAAATGGTGAGAAGAGATCAATAGTATGTCATAACACGTACGTGGGAAATCTGGTTAGGTTCCGTGTGATGAACTTTTTCGTATTGCCCACACCACAAGGAAATATTGTCTGAAGTCTGTTCAAAACATTCTACATTAGTTGCAACCTTTGGGTTCTCAATATACAGGGGTTTCATACACTCTGTTCACCGCTTTTTTTTAAGTCTTGCGAATTCGGAAATGAAACAATAGGCTTTACTTGAGGAGAATTCAGTTCCTTTTGGAGTTGACATATACTTTTTCAAATCTTCCCCAGCAAACCTAACTCTGGAAATTCCAATATGGTACATCACGGTTGTCACAGAAAATCAAATTTCAAGTGGATATTATATTGACCTCTGGTGCGTTTTGAAGGTGTAAATGGTCAGGATCGCAATTAACCACACTTTTACGAAGTCTGACGTTTTAATTATCTGCAGAAAAAGCATTGCATAAAAAACATCGTGATACTTATTGAAGGTTAAAGTTATATTGAAAATGAAGCCTTGTTAAAAAGTTAAGTATTAATGGAAATGTTAAGATTTGAGCATCTGACCTGTTATTTCAGGAATTCCAGCAGCTTTGGCCAGCCGAGAAAACTGAAATTATGATGGCACTCTTATGGGAATGTCAGTTCACAATCGATTTTGATCTTTATGCTTGCCTTCAATTTTCCACACAGTTTACGCGGAAGTCGTCCGAACCGGAAATAATCACGATTTCTCATACCGATCACCATTCGTCTGCACGAAAAAATATTGAAACTGACCAAAATCATTACTAATATTGTACAAATAAGAAGTCAATATGGTGCGCCGAAGAAGAACTCGAAAAGGATAAAAGTTGACTTCACGACCAAAAGAAACTATTGAGAAGGGTGGGTAACCATGGAGAATGAAAACCCTTTAAATATCGACGCTTCTTATGTGTCATAGCCTTTGGTCCTTTTTGGTGCAAAGCCTAAAATAGTTGATAATTTCCAAGGTCCCTTCCGATCTGTTCATTCCAATTACTGTAGAATGTCAATTTCAATAGTATAGCCTGTGTCATTTTTACCTCAGTGTTCCATTCAATTACTGTTTTTTCTGATGCAAAATCTTAGCTGATTATTTTCATTTTCATGTGTTATGGAATTCTGGACCCGGGTGAAGTTCCTGATCCTGAGTAGCTTATAAAGAGAATCTCAAATAAAGAAATATGGTTTTAATCAGTGTTCATGGTGCAATTGTACCCAGAAAAATCGAAATAAAGTTTTTACAAATAAAAGATAATGTAAAATAATAATTCAATTATCTCTCATTTATCCTTAATGAGATATCCTATACTTTCGGAAGGAACAGAAATGCGTATTCCAAAGCAATTACGTTTTAAAACTGTTTTCTAAAAATTAGGAATTTTTATAGAACGTTTTGAATCTCGTTCACTGCCTTAAAACCCTAGGAAGAGGCACATATAGAAGCAATAGACGGGAACGACCTGAATTTTGGGAAAATAAAAAAGCTAATTTAGATTAATATCCAATATATAGGTTTATGGATATCTTAATCATATCTATATCGGACTATTGTACATGACTGATGTGTCTTGGCGGACTTCAGTTTCGCCAACATAAATCCAGACTAGGCTGTCTTAGTTATTTCTAATTGTTCGATGGGCCAAATAAATTCTTTTGGAAATCGAATTGAAGCTTTTCCATGGTTATTATTGATGATGGGTTGTCGAAATTCAAATAAAATGTTTGAAATGATTGCTCTTTCCACGAATATTTCATATGTAAAATACTTAAGTATCTTCGGCTTACCATCTTGCCTTCTAGTTTCCACGATAGGCTTAAAAAATATTTACGAAAAACAATCCAAACACTGCTATGAACTGCAGTAATTATCTATGTTAGGCCACATCACTCCACTCCAGATCAGTTTTCAAGATTCAACATTATTTTTAACAATGCAAGGAAAGTACTTACTTATCTTCTTGGTAAAGCTATAGAAATATCACCCAAAAACATTCCAACCTCTGCTTTGAACTGCAGCAATTATATTTGTTAGTACACATCACATCACCAGCACGATATCAGTTCTCCTTTTTTTGAACAATGTAAGGAAAGTACTTTCTTCTTATCTTCTTGGTAAACCATAGAAATTGCTCCGCACAACAGTCCAAAACTGCTATGGACTGAAGTAATTATCTATGTTAGTACACATCACACCGCTATTAGATTAGTTCACAGGTCTCAGCATTGTTTAAAATGTCCTTCAGTTTAGGAAAGCACTTACTTTTTTAGGAAACGCTTACAAAAGAGTTCCAATCTCATTACACAATCTGAGCAGTAACGCTGGGATTAATATTTGTTAGTACATATCACTACTGATACTGCTGTTCTCTGGGTACAGCATTTTTTTGTACTGAACATGTTTTACAAGGAGGGATAGTACCTATTTATTTTCTTGGTGATGTCTAAGAAATCGCTCGAAACTGTGCTGGATTTTTTTGCTAGTGGACATCTTACCACTTTTAAGTCAGTTCATGAGGCTCAGCATTACTTTGAACTAAAGATGTCCTTATAAGCACGGAAAAAACTTCTGACATGGAAAGTTTGTGGACCAAACTAGCATCCTATTCATTGATTTTGACGGTATTAATCCCATAATGGGCCACACGAACCCATTATATAATAAAATCATTTGATATCCTCAGTCCACTAACGAGAGCGAGAATCGGTGACAATGCTGGCTTGAAGAGGGTGTGGAAATAAATTCTCTCCGGTTCTGGGTATTTAGGGGATGGATATAAATTCTGGCCGGTTCTGGGTATTTAGGGGGTTGGGAATGCGCACCTGCCCTATACCTGCGGCTTTCCGTTTCCAATTTTACACCTCCCATTCATAAGCCCCTAAATACAAGCCTGGTTACGGTCGTTCCATTCAACACTCTCCGCTGACGTCCGACTTTCAAAAGGCTTTTCCCCGCGGGACATGTCCTTGTCAATAAACCTTCCTGAAAAGGTTCTCTTCCTTTCTTTTTATTCCGTGCGTCCTGCTATGCCACTTCGATTTAGGCCTGCTTTTAACCTTAATCCTCTTAGTTTACTCCTGTTTGGTTTTGGGAACAATCCATGTGCGTGCGTCTAACATTTGCCGTTGCTTCAGCTGAACTCCAGGATAACCATGGCATCATTATTAAGGTTTCTACAATGCAACTAAGGGGTGAAACTGGAACAAAAGACACTACAAAACCTTTTTTTACATTTTATGCCGCAAACGAATTGAAGTCATTAAATTCATTTAAGTAATTGCAAAGGTCTTAGGGTTGCAACTGTAAGGAAGTGTTTCAGGAATTCGTAATTCATTTTGTAAAAGTGGAATCTATTAATAATAAATGGAAATGGAAAACCAAGATACATAGAAATATCCAGAGAAAAGATGGATATCAACTAAGAAATAATCATATAAAGGAAGGTGAAGGGGGCTACAGGAAAATGCTGACACCCAAGATTTCATCCATACCATAGAAGAACAGAATCGTCGTAAAAGAAACAACGTTTGAAATGGTCTTTCCCCAATTTAAAGATTTTGTAAAGACATTACTTTATTTTATATCATTAAAGCAGAGTGTTGTGTGCGTATTCCACCCACTCGCGTATGCAGTTGACTGCTTCATAGCGTGGTTTGTTAGTTTTACAATCAGTTGTACTGCAGAGATAGTAATAGGAGTGATTCTGATACTATGTTAGAAGGGTTTTGAAGAAGAATATTTGAACAAAATATTATTTTTATATAATGTATAAGTGGCCCAGGCTAGTGACGTGAGTAACAATGTTGTTCTTAATCTCATTTGGTATTTCTAGTGAGGTAGAGTCCTTGGCAAAAGGAATTTAATTAGTAACAAACGCGTTAAATAAAATCCTTAGTCCCACCATGGGAAGAAAAGAGTGTTCATCTGTCAATACACTGTCCCAATTACTCGCAGTAGCACAAAATATACGCAAACAAATTTTAATTTCCTCAGCACCTGTGCAAAGAAAAGACATTTAACACTTCAAAGCGTCTCCAAAATTTGATTTTCAATTCTTTTTGTTGCAGGATTTTATATGTTGATGTTCTTCTGTATTTTTCTAACAAGAGTAGAGATTGGTTTCATGTATGGTCTCATTCTTAAAAAATCCGTCACGCAGGGGCTGCGTAAACTAAGCATATTTCCCACGTGAAGTTTTACATTAGAGAAATTTCACAATAGAGAGTCAAACAGTTACGGAAACGGCCCGAACTAGCTCTTGACGGAAACTTACGACTAGACCCGAAGTTAGCCGATATCATCTCTGAAGCTGAAAACAGAAAAATGCACATATCTCGGTTAATATTCAAGATACAGAATAAATGTATATATCAATATTTATAGTAAATTTAAGTTGCAATAAGATTGATTCTGTACCATTTTTCGATCCAACGTATAGTAACGGAGATATTTCGAATTTTTGAAAATCCTACCCTCTAAACACCCCTCCCGCTGGTCCGATTTCAGCCGTTAACGAACTTGATCTTTCTTTTTACATAAAATGACTAAATATCGAGTTTGGTAACGATGAAACAAAAATTGCGACCACTAGAGCGGTAACAGACAAATATATATATATATATATATATATATATATATATATATATATATATATATATATATATATACTGTTTTGAACGGACCTCATTTTCGTCATCTACTAGGTAGGATCGATGGACATTTGAAGAAAATTCCGTCATGAGTACGACCTCAATAGCTGATTTCCCTTAAGGAAATCTGCTAAAAGGTTGTTAGTTATTTTTTTAAAGTTAGATATAGACTAAGTATTTTATCGTGGGCGTAAACAGAATTAATATTTCCGTAACTTTCGACAGGTAAGTACAAAAGTCCACTGTTCTCATATTTTTGCTATTTTCTGACACCCAATTAAACAGTTCATAGTATGGGAGATGTAATATGACACTCTTGCGATTTGTAGTTTTTATCCAGTTATGTGCTCTTCACGGAAATACTGAATTACTTCTATAAGGTTAGTAATTATAATCCATTTTTTTCTAATCCGAGATTATTGATTAAACATGAAATCTTTTAAGCAACATGATAGGTGAATGGCTAAATCATAAATAGTCAACTAAAGCGTAATTGATACGAGTAGCCTTCCCACGTCCAAATATAGCCGTGCGTAGGTTGGAAGGACAAAGATTTGTCAATGGAAAGGCACCCAATCAATCTGATCAATCTTTCCATGCCACTGATATATGAACATGATGAGTTTGATATGTCGTTGGAGATAAATGATAATCAATAGAATTACAGTTCCCTAAAGACTGCATGCATGATAAATCACGAAGGAGGTTTAACTGTTTTCCATTTCGCTTCAATTATTTCTATTGATAGTTGAATTGTTCAATAAACGTTTAAATGTAAAGGTTAAAAGTAAGCTTCCATTCTGACATATTTAAGAAACAACAAGTGGTTCATATGCGCCACTTGTGACGCTCCACCTGCGATACATCAACTCAAACTAGTTCACCATCTACAAGCGTTTCATACTCTTTTAGTTTCGCCGCTTACGAGAGATTGTACAAAATTTCACATCCGCAAATAGGATACAGTGATGGCCTTTGGGTGAGACTTTCATAGGATTTAGATTTGAATGGATTTGCTAAACCTTCTGTCTACATCAAATTTGTTATTAGCTAATTTTCCCTGTTCGTCGGCTTCAGTATTTAGTCCAATATTTTGGAGACCTGGTGATTATATTAATTTTAAGGAGTTATGATCTTGTATGGTGTATTATTAAATGACTATTATGTATGTTTAAATGTGTGATTAAGGAGAATATAGAACTCAATGAATCAGTAATTAAAAAAAAGTGGGAAATTTCAAAGAATATGAAACTTTGAGAGGGGAATATTTTTGCTAGTATCTCAATTGTATAAATGCTTGCGTTGTTGTATAGTTTTATAGTGTTCATGTTCTTGTTAATGATTGCAGCAACTGCTGTTCCAAGGTCCGTCTTAGATCCATCAGTAAAAGTGCAGTCAGTTTGGGTTACTAGTTATAATTGAGTTATAGGTGTGGTATTGAGGTTATGATTGAAAAACAGAGCATTGCTTCCATTAGATTCGCGAAGTTAAATTAATACTTAAGTTATTTATTCTCCGTGGGGGATATGGCATATTTCTGTTATAGTCTGAACGTGTTGGTAATATGTTTAAAACAGATGCTCGAACGATTACTGCCTTATCTTTAATGTGTTTATCCATGTATTTGTTAAAATTTATATTATTTTAAAGTACATGGTGCGTCAAATGCTTTGCATTTTAAAAGAAATTTTTATTTCCTACAAAGATGTTATCAACAGAAGTTATGTTTTCAGTGATCTGAAGGGTCCAGAGAATAATAATAATGTAGGCAGATGAAAGAAATGGCCACACTTCCACTGTAACAGTTCCACAGTTATAGTGGAAGTGTAGGCATCTCTTTTATCTGCCTACATTAGAAGTCACTTCTACCTGGTAGAATACTAACTCAGTAATAATAATAATTGGTGCATAATGCGAGATATTCCAGAGGAACGATAACCTGGCTTGCTATAAAACTTGGCATACTGGATAATTAGGTCCCTTGATATCGTTACATACCTCAAACCATTCTCTAAAAAGACAATATAAAAATGCACTGGTATGAAGCGATGATGACGGACCATACTGACTATCATCATAAGCCCGATATTCTTGTCATCAGCAAAGTGGAATGAAATTAGTTGACATCATTGGTAAGTCTTCTGGACAGAAAATTAGAAAGTACGAGGGTTTAACTTTTGAAATAAAAGCCCTTTAAAAGGTTGATTCTGTCACTGTCACTACAATAGTGAAATCAACAAGTGGCTTAATTCCAAAAACTACAATTAGCTCAACGAAATTTTATCTGAGCAATTAGTTAAAAGTTTCACAGAAAGCAATTCTATTTGACGCTGCAAGAATTACTCTGGATGTACACAGGTGGCCTTTTTTCAACTACAATGCGTTTATTTTGACAGAGAGCCTGTTGACATAAACAAAAACCTTTGAAAATCAAGCAACCAACATTATTAAAATTAAAAATTTTAACCTAAAAAAGAAGAAAACATAACTAAAATACAAGTTACTGTCACAGAATATCACAGAAAAACGTTAAATATTTAAAAGCATACTTAGATAGTCAATAATTTTAAAAACAATAATAAAACAAATTTAAAAAAAAAACTCTACTGCTAGAAGTAACTCATAAAAAATAGGATCAACGGAAATTTGTAGAAAAATACCGAAAATAGGGCCATGAGTACGACCTCAATAGCTGATTTCCCCTAAGGGAAATCTGCTAAAAATACCATATTAACTTAATACGAGAATTTTTAAATAATCAACATAAACCAATAATATGAAAACTAAAACATCAATTATATCTAGTGCTTAACTTTAAAAACAATCTAAAAAGATATATCAGAGAAAAGTGTCTCTAGAAGCAATAACATAAAGGAAAAACCGAAGAATCGAAACAAGAATTGTTCGCAAATTTTGAAATTTACATTGAAAACAATAGGAATACTTCTAGCGGTTGTTTAAGACCCCCCGATATAATTAAGTAATTTGAGAGCTAAAAGACAAAATAAATTTATCAATCCTTCTTCTACGAATTATAGCAAAGAGATCAATTGATGCTACGATACATGTATGGCATTCTGCTAATACATTCTAATTCCAAGGGAAGATTCGGAATTGTGCAACTTTTAAGTGGTAATTCGGCATAAAGGCGCTGACTGTGAGAATGGCAGGCTGGTGTGGAAGGAGCTGATTACCGATAGAGATGTAGGAGTTCTTGGAAGGTCCCACTACCTGGCTCTGGGCCGTACTCCCCGTCTGTAATTTATATCGTCTCTCCCATTAGAAATCACAGCGAGTCATGACCTCAGCTGGGAAAACTT
This sequence comes from Riptortus pedestris, assembly GCA_019009955.1. Lineage (NCBI taxonomy): Eukaryota > Metazoa > Arthropoda > Insecta > Hemiptera > Alydidae > Riptortus > Riptortus pedestris. The sequence continues at coordinate 47,183,462 of CM032228.1, forward strand.
CTGGGAAACGGACCTCATCACACTTGGGGTGCAGGAGTCGGGATAGGAAAGGCTCGCATGAAATTTCTCTGATGAGAAATTCTATGCTGGGAGTAATGTATGGGATCGAGAGGTTCGATTTTTGATGAAATGCCTTTTGCAAAAAAAACTAAAGAAAATATGCAGGGAATTGAAAACGTTGCTGTTTGTATTTTTGTTTTCACTTATGCCAAAGTAAATTAATTATAAAAATAAATAATTAAAATTTAAATAACAACAAATGGCAATGTAGCGTGCATCTGGAGGTTGTAGGTTGCATCTTAACACGCCTTTGGTTTTTATTTGGAGATGTAAATTCAAATCAATATTATAGGGAACCTTCCATAAACACTTTTTTTCAACCAATTCTGAACATATTCATTTTTCAGGATCAACAAGAAGGCCTTGTCCTTTAATAAGGTTTTAATTTATGCAAAGTGCACTTTCAGAGCCAGAGCTTCATCATCAGTGCCTGCTGATTAGAGAAGTATAGTCTGGACTAAAGCAGCCGGGTGACTGATGTCACTGATGATGGCGCCACATTGCATAAATTAAAGGACAAGTAGAGGACAATGCCTTTTTATTGATCCTGATCAATTGGTTCCTCTACCGTCCAGCATCTCGGGAAAAGTTTTCGTTTCCTTAAACAGATATATGCATATAACGTTGTCACCAGGTATGATGAGTCGAAGAAGTATTAGGAACTTATTAAGGCGAGATTCCTTTGCTTAAGTCAGGAGAATCTGAACATAAGCAATTTCCTAGAAGTTCCATTGAAGTTTTAAAAGGAATCTGAGATGTCATTTTGGGTTCCCAGATTTGATTGTTTGAGCTGCTCTGTTGGAAATCGACTACCTATCTATACCAAATGAAGTATTTTGCACTTCATACCCAGTACATTTGGTATAAATGGTTAAACCAACTATCAGAATTATCTTCTAGTTGGGGTTGTTTCCAGTCTGAATTGCCTCGTTTGAGTTTTTGAACCAAAGAATTTCACTGCCATGCTAACGATGTACTAAAGAGGATAAGGACTGCAATAAGAAGAGTTAATAACATCATTCCTGTTTTCTTTTCGAGAGGAGGCTTTTGAAGCAAACAAGCCACTGGAGGTTTCCAGGCTCTGGAATGCCTGGAGTACAAAGGGGCTTAAATCCAGGGAGAACTGTGTTATTTCGCATGTCTGACTTGGGCGGACAGTTATTACCTCGGGTGCAGAGTGACTCGTAACAATTCCTTTTTTCGTGAAGCCCGGGGCGACGCGAGCGGGGGCCCTTAAGCCCGACAAGGGGGTGTTTATTTTTTCAGGGTCTGAAACAACATTTCAGCCTCTGCCTTCGGGGATGGATGAGGTGCTCGTAAAAAAATAAGGGTGAGACTTGCTTTTGGAAGTCATCCCCCTCAGGCACTGTCATTTTTAATGAAAACTGCACGCACAGGTGTTTAATATGGCGGTTGCCACTGTTATTATTCTAAAAAGGAAAAAAAAAACATATGAAGAATCCTAAAAGTGTACCTGTTAGGCCCTTAACGCATATTTGATACATTATCTGACTTTTAGCAGATTTCCCTTAAGAGAAATCAGCTATTGAGGTTGTACTCATGATGCGATTTTCGAAATTTTTCTTCAAATGTCCATCGATCCTACCCAGGACATGACGAAAATGAGGTCCGTTCAAAACTGTATATATATATATATATATATATATATATATATATATATATATATATATATATATATTTGTCTGTTACCGCTCTTGCGGTGGCAATTTTTGTTTGATCGTTATCAAACTCGATATTTAGTCGTTTTATGTAAAAAGAAAGATCAAGTTCGTTAACGGCTGAAATCGAACAAGTGGGAGGGGGGGGGGTTTAGAGGGGAGGATTTTCGAAAATTCGAAATATCTCCGTTACTATACGTCGGATCGAAAAATTGTACAGGATCAATCTTATTGCAACTTAAATTTACTATAAATATTGTTATATACATTTAGTCTTTATCTTGAGTATTAACCGAGATATTTGCATTTTTATGAAATTTGGGCCGATAACGGATTTTTGAATTTCCCGCGAAAAGCTAGTTCCGCCCTTTGCCGTAACCGTTTGGCTCTCCTATGAAGATTTCTCTATTGTATAACTTCACGTGGGAAATCTGCTTAGTTTACGCAGCTCCTGCGTGACGGACTTTTTTTTTTTTTAAGACTGACCTCACCATTCCTCAATTCTATAGTAAACATTCATAGAAGCATATTTTAGGCAAAAGCTTTTCATTTAATCATAAACATTATCATGGAAATAAATTAATTGGTTACCGACGTTGAAGTATCAATGTTGTCTTATATACTAATATTACCGAAGTGTTGGCTATAATTACTGGACAATATGTACTCACAGATAACACATATTTCTGTCATGTAAAATTTGAAAGCGTTTCAAATATTATTGCACTACATTATATTCTAGTTATTATTCTCATCTTATTATTGTAAGAATGCTGACTTTCAAGCTAGAATATAAAAGCTAATATATAGCACAAATATTCATTTATCTATGTTATATATTAATGTCCACTTAATGCTACTAAGACTAACCAGGGGACAGGTTATCTACATATTACTACCATTTTCTAGCGATGGTGGGACTAAGGATTTTCCTTAATGAGTTCCTCAATAACCGAATAATAATCCAACTCACAACTCTAGATTGGCCTAGAGTAGAAACACATGGCTAACCTGAGTCCCTCCTATTCAATATTCAGTACCAATATTTAAAATGATGTTAAAATTACAGAACTTATTTGTTTTAAATAATGTACAGCTTTGCGCCGGAAATTGTGAGTTTACTCATTTCATTAATGTTTTAGAACAATTTTAACTATTTGAATATGCAGCATTTTTTTTATCAATTTCAAGGTGTTATCTATATGGCTCATGAGGTGAAGTATGAACAAACGAATATTGTTATAATTGTGTTTATTAATGTGGTATTAATTTTTATTTATTTATTTATTAACGTCCACTTTATGCAACTATGGCTAATTGGGACTGGTTATCTACAGGTTACCACCCTTTTCTAGCCAGGGTGGGAATAAGGATTTTATTTAATGAGGTCGTCACTACATAAATTCCTATTTGCCCAGGCGGGAATCGAACTCGTCACTCTAGGTTTACCATGTGAGATTAAAGCCAACGCTTTAACTCACATGGTTAATCCAAGCCGTAATGTGGTATTATATGCATAAATTAATTGAGCTTGCTAATTTTCTTTGAATTCTCCTATGTATTCGCCCAAGTCAATACAAATTATTAGATTATTCTATACAAGATGAGACTGGTGTAAATAAGAAGACCCATATAAAAATAAATGTTCCCTCGTTAAGACCTATATACTGTTCATTCAAATAGCGGGCAACATTTGGTCTGCAGTTATGCCAACGTTCCCTGTCCATGGTCAGCTTCCTAATTTCAGTTTCCCATCAGAAATCTGAGCTGAGAGTTGGAATAACCTCACGTAAGAAAGTTGTTGCTTTTGTAATTTCTGACCATTTGATCTCAGGATCGAATCGGATACAATTATTTCGAATTGAGTACAGGTGCAGAACCGTTCCCTGGAAGGAGGAAACCAGAAATCAGTATCAAAATCATTAGTGAAATCAGTTCTAAGTTTGTGCGACCCCCGGCGAAAGCCTAACTTGCAAAGGGTATTCTTTTGAGTATTTTCATTCGACGGGCCTCTTTCCAATTGCAAGGTTCCTTCTTTTAGCAGCTATGTTTAACAGCTATTGAGGTTGTACACATGATGCGGTTTTCGAAAAATTACTTCAAATGTCCATCGATCCTACCCAGATGATGAAAATTAAGTCCGTTCAAAACTGTATATATATATATATATATATATATATATATATATATATATATATATATACTTATCTGTTATCGCTCGGTCACATTTTTATTTAATTGTTACTAAACTCAATATTTAAAGGTTTTATGTTAAATTAAATATAAAGTTTTGTGGGTGTGTGTGTGTGTGTGTGTGTGTGTTTGTTTATGATGCATATATTTAGAGAAATGGAATTACTGGCACCAATTTCTTTGAATGTCCTGATATTAATTTAGTTAACAATTTTCTATTTTGTTCTAACTACAAAGTACATATTTTTTAAAACTTAGAATGGATTCTTCACATGTGTCAATTAGATAAGCTACCGCCCGGAAATAAAATAATTTAAATAAAATATCTATCAATGATTTAAATGGAGCATAGGCGTCATCTAGCGGCTGTTTTCCAGCTTGGTTGCTCTCTCTCTCTCTCTCTCTCTCTCTCTCTCTCTCTCTCTATATATATATATATATATATATATATAATGTTGGGGATTATATGGTAAAAATATTTAAAATTCTGTCGTACAGTCTTATCAAAAACAATGTTGCCGGCTGTTGATGAGATAAACGATTTAAATTGTGCCATCACGCATCAACCATATAAATAACCTATAGCCCATATTAAGTATAATTAAATAAGTAAGCCGCACATATTATAATTTTAAATAGCGTTCCATGTCGATAGATATGAGAAAACGTTATGTTCAAATAATTCCACTGAATAATCTAAAAAATAAATGTCATATTCCAGCTAAATTTGCAGAATTTGATTTCCTAACTAACTTTTTTTTTTATTTAAACAGTCTTATCAAAAGGAATGTTACAGTCTGACGATGTGATTAACGTCATACAGTGTATCATCGCACATCAATCATATAAATAAACATTAACTGGTTATAAATAATTAAACCAAAAATAAGTACGTTTTATTTTGCGTACAATTCTAGTCACCAATCGAGGAAAAAATGCTATAGTGAAACTAATTTGGCAGAGTTTTTTTTTCCCCGCTCGCTCTTACATTAAAAAAAAGTCTTATACGTTAATCTTTACATTTTCTTTGGTTTAAGGAAATAATAATTTTTGAAAAACAGGATGTCAAGAACACCGGACAGGAACATAAAGTACTTATTATACAGTATTCATTTATATAAGCCCTGAAGAAGTTCATGAGACAGTCCTCATTTGCATGAATCAATATAATCCCCAGGGACCCCCCGTTCATCATAAATGGTGGCTTCCTTAACACAAAGATGACAAGCCCATTCGTAGTCGGTTTGAAAGTCTGAGAGTTGACACTAGTATTAATAAAGTGCCCCAGGGAGGCGGTATCAAGAGCCTTTAATAGTGAAATATAAGGGTGGCAGGGCCTCGAGAGTTTTTGTCGCCGGTAAAAACGGGAGTGGAGCATCAGTGAGTCGGCGGGGGGTATAGTACCTGAAACCTGGGACAGATGTCGTGTCTCTCTCTCTCCCGAGAAATATATACATAAATATATTTCTTTCGGCAGGACGATGGGGGCCTCTTATCTTAATTTGTTTCTCTTGTTCACGGCATTTTTGGGTTTCCACACTCTCTGGAAGAATGTCCCATTTCATAGAGGCCGTTCGGACGACGGGAAGTCGTCAACTTGTCTCCAGCTGATACTTAAGTCAGTTCGTCACAATGATGTTGATGACATACTCAATTGGCTCAAAAAAAAAAAAAATTATTCTGTTCTTTCTGTTTTTATTTTGTTCAAAGAAAGAATGCTTTAAATTTTAGATTACTATTAGTTAAAAAAGTAATGGGCTCAAGTTATCTATCGAAACCATGGCTGTGGGAGCAGTACAGAGCTAAATATAAAAAAAAAATTGTTGTTCCTTGTATTCATATTTAATTAAATAAAAAAATCGGATGTGTACTCCTATGAAATTAAATAAATTATTAGAAAAACGCAATCCATAATACAAATTATAAATACACACACACACACACACACACACACACAAGCACGAACGCGCGCACACACATCCCATCAACTGAGTGAGTTTATCAAGGTATTACAGGCTTGCACTGATACAGGACAACTCTTAATTTATCTCTTACGGAAAGAGGAAGTTACTATTGTATAAGCACTGATAACAAATACCCCTTAATTAAAAAAAATATCACAAATATACAAATCTGTATGAATCTTCCATTCTTTATTTGATAAGAAGTAACTACCTTAGGTTTTCCTCGTCAGTTCCTGAAATGGCAGTCATCTCATCATCATTCTTCTAACGCCAACACCATTCAAACATCCTGCCTTCTAGTTGGTGTTTAGAGAAGGAATGTCAACATCTTCTGAATTAATTAATTGTATTTTAGGAATTCAGCCAACAGATCAACTCAAGATTATTAATAGCTAATTACCTTAGCCAACAAGGAGTGAAAATAATTGTATGAAAATGAGCCTTGAACTAATGGGAAAAAGATTAACTGGATCGAATGTTCTCTTAGATAGATGGTTATGACTGGGAGGGAAACACTATCAATAGAGTGAACTCCAACTGAGAAATACTTCCAGAGTTTTTATAACAAAGCTTTCAGTGGTTCGTAACAACATCTTCAGAACGGAGCTTTGTAGAGAGCTTGATAGCCCATCGCAAAGTTATTGTAAATTGTCAAAACGGATTTTATTTCACCACTACTGAAACGATATTGAGTTTCGTTACCTCAGATTTCCGATATAGAAGTAATTTCTGGAGTTATGGCTTGTTATGAATGAAAAAGTAGGTCCAATTTGATATACATATAAAGAAAACTAAAATATCTTGAAAACAAGTGGGAATTGAAACAGACCATATATGAATTCTTGTTGGAAATTGTGTCTGGAATCATCTCTCAAAGTTTGCTTATTAAAGTCTGTTGCACACTGTGAGTGTTGCACACTGTGCGGTAAGAATTTTTGCCTACCACCAAACTCGATATTCAAAAGGTTTATGTATAAATATAGATCAAGCTCGTTAACAGGTAAAATCGGACCTTCTAAGGGGGGGGGATTTAAAAAAAAAAAATAAACTCTTCTCATGATTCGGTCGAAAATTTGTATAAAGACAAAGTTTATTTTCTATAAATATAGTTATAAACATATTTTCTTTACCTTGAATATTAACCGAAATATTGACATTTTTTTTTTAAATTTTCAGCCTTCAGTACCTTAATCCGCACTTTAGTCATCACACGTTAACAATAAATTAAATACTAAATATTGTTTTCAACAGTCCTTTCTGTGTGAGGTACATGCAAATAAGTTGTGTGATGGTTTCATCAATTCAGATTTTATGGTCTTGGCATAAATTTGGATTTCATCTACACCATACTCGATATTTAACATTTTATTCAACACTTAGATCATATACGTAATTGCTGAAATCGGACGAGGAGGGAGTGGATAATAGCTCCTTTAATATGAGTCTTTTCAAACTACGTTTCGGTAGTATGTTGCAAGTTTCTTCAGGGTTTATCAACTGAGAATGGTTTTCAGCTTACATCTTTTTGTAGAAGCCGGAGAAATGTCCTCGATAAAGTAATTGATAGTATATCCCAACCTTCGCATTGGTAAATTCAGAATACATGAGGTGTCACTTCTGCCACACCTCTACCATATGTGATCAAAGTATCCAAAATGCCGAATCAACTTATTTGCATTTGTAAATTATCCCCCCAAGAATGAGAACCACAACATAAGAGAAGAAGTTTGAGCAGGTAGCAGTACTATTGTGAGTAATTTAGAGATAGAATATCATCCATATAGCTGTGTAATAATAATGATCCCTCCTGAATCTAACATGATTCTTTCTAATATGTAAGCCTTTCATGGACGTCACACATTATTGCCTTGCGTAACAACTTTTTAAAGACGTTAGTGACATTTCGTAGCTTTCACGTGTCACCATATTAGCCATTGATCAGCAATAATGGGGTAATTTGCGGCCAATTGCCATTATGAAACTTATTCTATCTCCAATTTAATAAGGCTTCGCAGCTAGGAAAAGAAAGTTCTCATACAAAGCGTGCTTGAGAATCGCTGCTCGAAACACGTAATCATTGAACAATGAATCCGAAGCTTTTTTTTTCAAAGCAGCGGTCAGTCGTTTTTTTTAGCAGATTTCACTTAAGAGAAATCAACGCTTGAGGTTGAGCTACTGACGTGATTGTTCATAGTAATCTTCAAATGCCCACTGATGCTGTCAACTGGATTATGAAGTAGTGCTCCGGTCATATCGGTATTTTTACGGTTAAATCAGATGTCCCCAAACTTCTTTGGACCATAGACCACTTGCTATTTTGGGTAGGACCCTGCTTAGCTAATAATGCATTTTTGAAAATTCATATGTTATTTGACTGACGTCTAACTGTAGTGAAAGATGCAGAAGGAAAAAACAATAAAAATACACATTAATTTATGTATGTTTATACATTTCTTGATGAAAAAGGAAATTAAACAAACCAAAATAAAATTAAATACTTTTACATTGAATGAAACCAATACGCAGAAATAAACGCTTTTTAGTGGGTGGGATAAACCTGTTGCATTCATAACAGTTTTAGCAGATTTCCCTTAAGGGAAATCAGCTATTGAGGCTGTACTCATGACGGAATTTTCGAAATTTTTCTTCAAATGTCCAGCGATCCTACCTAGTAGATGACGAAAATGAGGTCCGTTCAAAACTGTATCTATCTATCTATCTATCTATATACATATATATATATATATATAGATATTATATATATATATATTATAGATATTATATATATATATATATTATATATATATATTATATATATGTATATATATATATATATATATATATATATATATATATATATATATTTGTCTGTTAACGCTCTAGCGGTCGCAATTTTTATTTGATCGTTACGAAACTCGATATTTAACCGTTTTATGTAAAAAGACAGATCAAGTTCGTTAATGACTGAAATCGGACCAGAGGGAGGGGGGTTTAGAGGGGGGGATTTTTGAAAATTCAAAATACCTCCGTTACTATGCATCGGACCGAAAAATTGTACAGAACTAATCTTATTGCAAATTAAACTTACTATAAATATTGTCATATACATTTATTCTCTATCTTGAATATTAACCGCGATATTTGCATATTTATGAAGTCTGTGGTGGGGTATAGTTCGGATTATGTCGGCCATCTTCGTCATTTCTCGGCTCAGGCGGAAGCTTCTTCTAACCTGGCGTTTTTACCCTTACCTTACCTTCCTTACTTTGTGAGATTTATGCAAATACGTTTTGTTCATCCGCCCTCCCCCTTCTTTTGTTCTTGGACTACTAAAATTTGAGTTATTAAAATATAAATTATTCTTACAATCCAGAAGCCGTTTCAGTTGGGTATTTATTTTAATTAACTGAAAGATTTCTCCTTATCTAATCACGGTGGTATTGTGTTACCAGTATGCAGATTTCTCTATTGTAAAACTTCACGGGGGAAATCTGCTTAGTTTACGCAGCCCCTGCGTGACGGACTTTTATTTCTTTCCGGTGTGAGATGGGCCGGTGTGAGTTTGTTTACATTTCTAACCTAACGCTTCCTGTCGGCAGGTTATTTAAATTGGATAAAACATTTCTTATTTCCGTTTGTATTTATTCACGGTGTTGTTGTGTTAGCAGTATGTATATTTATCTATTACTAAACTTCAGGAAAGAAATCTGCTTAGTTTACGCAGCCCCTGCGTGACGGACTTTTTCAATATTTGACATCAATTTAGAAATGTCTAAATGTTAGAAATTTAGAATTTTTTTTTTGTTGTGAGATTGGCAACGGCGCCATTTTCAACTAGATATGAAGACGGGAAATCGATTAAAAGCTTCCTACCGACATTATGCCGGATAAATAGGAAGTATATCTTTTTAATCCTAATCTTATATATTATATAATTGCGAAAAGAAGTTCGTTTACAAATTCTACACTCAAGGGTGGGATTTATTCAATTTAAAAAAAATTACATTTCACATTCCAAAATAAAATAAATAATTATTACTACTTAATTAATGTTTAAAAACGTAACTAAATATTCACAATAAAAATTGGGACTTAGTTCAGTGAGATTGACTGTCGTGGACTCGCGATTGCATTCCTGAGATACCTATTCTTTTTATTAGCTCACATGATATAAAATAAGTCCTCCTTATAGGCAGTCACTTGGAGTTTATTGTATTGATGCTAACCTCTGACTTACATTCAGAATGGCCTGAAGCATTTTCAGAATAGATGGCTTACTTCCTGAAAATAATATGCCTCTATAGATTAGAAGAAGTCTTGTTTATGAGTGGAAGTCTGCTTAAAAGGATGGCCTTTCAAATTTGTCAACACTCTAGTGTCCACAGTTTTTGTTTGATCGTTAAAAAAGTTGATATTTCAACCTGTGAAATTAAATATCACCAAGGAAGCGTTAATTTTGAAAAGTAATCTTTTTGGTAATGGTTTGCTCTAAGCTTGTGGGTCTAGACATTTCTCTCTTAACTGAAATACCAAAAGTATTGCTATTTGCTTCTTTTAAGCATATAATTAAAGAGAGAGAGAGCTTGTAGAGTAGAGACACGAGCTGTAAATGCAGAGCTATTTAATATTTGTCTGGTTAATAACTCCCTTCTGCAATGAGATGGCCAGATGTTCTCCTGGCGTGATAACTCCAAGCAAGGTGGTGTATTACCTCAAGGGATGAATATTAATAGATTTTGAATTAAGAAATCCTTTAAGAGATGGAGAGATGAAGAGATCAGCCTCGGGGGACCACTCCTAGCACTAACAAATTGACTCCTTGGATCACAGTGTTTATATTGGCAGTTTTCAACCATTAGCCCCACTCGCAGTGTCCGCTAATTTGCATACCTGCCATTTACATTTTGCCAGTCTCAGTCTGTCAGTTTATGCATTCGCCCCTTTAATTATAGTCTGCGTTCAATTATAGTCCTTGATATTGTGCATGGAGAACGGATATTCGATGAAATGGCTGTAGATAACGTGGGGAACACTTAGGATATGTACTGTACATTCACTGTTATGATGAGTATGGAATTTTGATTTCTCTTGTAAGTCAAAGAATGATGAAAGTATGGAGGAAGATAAGAGCCAGAATGAACCAGTTGCCTCTAAGCATAGAAGAATGCTCTCAGATTTAAGAAACGAGGAACGAGATTTAAGAGACCATGGAACAAATTAACAAAATAGACTGAGCAACAGTTGTTCCAGGAATCTCCAGTACACTTGGGCTCTGGGCGAGAAGAGCCCTGCAAAAAATAAATACTTGGAACTATTAAAGGGCATCAGCTTAGATAGGAGATGAAATAGACAGAACGAATAGACGTATATGGTTGAGCTGTTATAATCTGTTATGTTAAGCACAAGTGGTAGATTGTTGGATCACGATCTAACCATGTCGTCGGAATGTAACCTCAATTGAATCTTCGTTGAAGGGGAAATGGCGAAAGGTCCATAGATTTCTTTTCATAGTAACCCTATGAGGAGTTATTTATTTGAATACATCTTCCATATTACATGTATTATTATGTTTAAATACATTTTTATTTTATAATGTAATATATGTTTATCAACTATTTACTCAAATATTATATACAAGAAATAAAATAACAAAATACAATATTAAAATAAATAAGACAATTACAAACAAAATTAATAAATGAAATGAAAAAGTAAATAAATATAATAACAACAAAAAACACCAATTATAGTTAAACTCAACAGATGTTTAATTTGCAAGTCTATCTATGTAGGGTAAATGTATTGAATTATGATTCCCATTCCTCACAATCAACTTTACATTCTAATGTATTTTTGCTACATCCATATCTATACTTTTGATAAACTTTATAAGTTCTTTACTATATTTATTAAATATAATATGAGGTTTTCTGGCCAATTACCTCCTTTTAAAATTATGTTCATTATTAAATTTGATCTATTTTGATTAAATGTTGTATAAGTCATAAAGTATATGCAAAAACGTTTGCTTTGTCTGTAAGTCGCAAGTTCATTTATCATTGTTTTGAATTTTAAATCTTGTTAAATAGTGTCCTGTCTGTCCATGTTCCGTTAGAAATTGTGCGCAAGGTCCATAGATGAAAAACACTTGAAATATCTTCCACTGATTTATTTTTCCCATCACTGTACATCAAACACAAGTTCTCTAGTTGTGATAAAGATGTTCATATGCAAAACATAGATAACCGGAGTGCCCCTCACTACAGCGAAGTAGCTCTGAAGATGGATTTAAGAGCTCTTGAAACCACTTAGACCTGAATAAAGTGTTGGGGTAGAAGAAAAGCTTATTTTAAGAGATTTCCATCACGAAGAATGAGTTATTGAGGTAAATATATATACACCTAATAGTATATACTTACTATGGTAGAATTTATTTAAGAAGGTTCATTATGGCCATAATGTTGATATGACGGAACACTGACTAGGAGGGAACTTGAACTTTCATCTTTTGCAGTTTCTCAGAAGGACGGATGATAACATTCAACTACACAGACTATTTAAGATCCTGAAACGGACGATGAAATTTAAAATTGAATGATTGCCTAATTCTATTTCAGTGTCGCATTACATAACAGCAAAGTTGTCGGCTAATTAGTAAATGGTTCTGGCGTAAAATAAAATTCGGTTTCCTTCCCATTTTTGGTCATCACTAAATCTTTCTCTCTCTTTCCGCGGGTAGTAGAATACAAAGCATACCTCTTTGAATTACGAACGCCACGATAAGACTTTCGTTGAGAAAGCGTTATTGTTAAGACATTTTTAAACGAGCAACCTTGGCCCAGATTTTCAATCTGGGAGGTCATATTTGGACATGTCATTAAGTACAATGGAAATTCACAATTGGGTATGCATGTAGTCTCAACATACTGACAAAATAATTATTTAAGCATAATAGCCCCGTTTGCACATAGAATATAAGGGCATGTGTGGTAATGAGTGCACTGTAATGTCACTTCAACCCTTTATCATTTCCTCCTACAAAATCAGGTTAGGTGTGTGAGATCAGGTTTTAATACACTCTCCTAACCTAGAGTCTTGAATTGGATTCAAATGTGGGCACTAAGAATTTATTTGGTGACGAACTCATTCAATAAAATTATTTCCCTTACCCTGGCTAGAGCCTGTAAAAAACGGTAATATGTAACATTTTGTTTGTTAATAATATATCGCGACTGGTAGAACAGTCGAGATATAAGCTGTATTCTGAATTCAGTCCAGTTATTTGTCTGAGAAATTATGTCTCATTCTTGAGATCATCTAATTGCTTGTCTCGCTGACGTCTGTGTTTTCAAGAAGGGCAAAAAAGTTTGTCTGGGTTCCAGTGGCTTGGAAATATTGCAAGAATAGAAATAATACGGCCCAAGAAGATGGATTATAATACATTTAGGGAAGAATTTAAAAAAATGCCGTCACGCAGGGGCTGCGTATACTAAGTATATTTCCCACGTGCATCACGTATTTGCAGTTACAACAAAACGTAAATGTTCAATGAGGGAAATATTTGGAATTTAGACTTCAAATAAAGTGCTTCATGATATAACAGCTAATTGTTAATATGACACGAAATGGGGGTTTACTGAAGGCCGAAAACCAAAAAAAAAAATGCAAATATCTCAATTAAGATTCACGATAGAGTATAAATGTGTTTAACAATATTGATAGGACATTTAATTTGCAATATTATTTTTTTTTTTTTTGGAGCTTTGCAGCTTAATTTGCAACAAGATTAGTTTGGTAAATTTTTTCGATCCAACGTATATTAATTGAGATATTTCGAATTTCCCTAAATTACGGTTATTCGAAATCCCTCCTCCCAATCGTCCTATTTCAGCCATTAACGAACGTGATCTTTCTTTTACATAAAACAATTAAATATCAAGTTTGGTAACGATGAAACTATAATTGCGACCGCTAGAGCGGTAACAGGCATATATATATATATATATATATATATATATATATATATATATATATATATATATATATATACAATTTTTTATGGACCTCATTTTCGTCATTTCCTAAGTAGGATAGATGGACATTTGAAGAAAAATTTCGAAAATCGCGACAAGAGTACAACCTCAATAGCTGATTTCCCTTAAGGCTAAAAAACAGGAGGCCAATGCACAGGTGGCTTAAGGGCCTGGTGAAGGACATCCGGGATTATGGCATCCTGAAGTGGAGAAGTGCAGCTGAGAGCCACGAGGAATGGCTTATAATAGAGGGTTTAGAGGCACTTCAAAGACAGCAGTGCATATCGAGTTAGTTACTTACATTTCTTTAAATAATCAAGGATAATTTAATCAGAATCTGTTTGGTTTTTTTTTCCAAAGAAACACGTTTTTGGTAGGCCCCGCTGCTATCATCAGGCGCTATGGCAACACACACACTGACTGCGCTCACCTAAAAACAACATTAAGATAAATATTACACACTCATACACAACTTTCTATAATAAATAACTGCTTCATGAAACGACAGAATGTTTACACACATGCTTAATTAAACAAACAGAATCCAAAACATTTGAATAATAGCGTCATGGTCGGCCAATAACTTGTTCGTGTGGGAAAAAAAAAATAGACATTTGTGGCAGTTTTCTCTTCCTGACTTCTACACCGTAAATCGGTATATCAAATATCAGTAAATATTATGGCACTTTACTGGAACAGTAAAGACCCCTCCAAGTAATCTAACAACTGTATGTAGTATACGAGCAGAGAAAATGGATTGGCTAACGATCAAACTACCTCTGACAGGAGCTTCTCAAATTATAAGGCCAACTTAGATAAGTATATCCAACTTAGGTAAGTAAATCGGGGCTCAGGTTAGCCATGGGAGTTAAAGCGTTGACCTTTATCTCACATGGTAAACCTAGAGTGACGTGTTCGATTCTCGCCTGGGTAAAGGAAATTATTTAGTGACGAAATTCATTAAATAACATCCTAAAATCCCACCCTGGCTAGAATAGGGTGGTAACCTGTAGATAACCCGTCCCAATTAGCCTAAGTTGCAAAATGTGGACGTTAATAAATAATAATAAGTATATTCATTTTAAATAAGTATATCCATCTTAGATGTGCTATATGCTATTAATTACGTAGGCATCTGATATTAATAATTCATTTAGTTTATTTCTAATTTATTTTCCGTTGTTATTCTTTCATATATTTTTTCTATTGTGCCAAACTTTGCTAAATGTCTTATAAGAAAGTAGACGGGTTGGATGCAGGAAATTTCTCAAATCAAGACGAAAATAGTATTTCATAACTACTCCATCATAATCACACTGAGACAAATAGAGAGGATAAAAATCTTATTGAATCGGAATATAGCTTGCAAGATTCATGAATTAATATTCCCTTTTTTTTTCTTTATTTCTCCCTTCGTTAGATGCAAATAGGCATTGACTTTTTTCATGAGATAATAATAGCTTTGTTTAAAAATCGTGTCTAGGAGTGGGCGTTTGCTGAAAGCTGAAAACGAAGGCCCATAACACAGGGACTCCGTAATGTAAGCAGATTACCCACCATCACATTTTTTATCTCACCATATATTCTCTATTTCCATTTAAAAACCAATGATTTGAAGGGGGGGGGGATTTCTGAAAACAAAAGAGTACGAATAAATCGTTTTATACTTGAGTTACGAAAAAATGCATAGAATGAAAATTGCACATCATCAATAGTTTACAAGATTTATTCTATAATCGTTTACAATCAACTCATAATTACGGAAATATGTTGAATCCCCCGCCACCCCCTCCCACCAATCGGAACCCCCACTTTTCCAGGTCCGATTTCGGCCAATACTGGTATGATCTTTTGTCTTAACTGAAACGGTTAAATATCCAGTATAGTAGATATCAAATAAATATTTTCGAGTAAAGAACGAAAAATCCTAATGTATGGCGTCATCGTCACATAACGTATTTGCATGTTTCACATAAAGTAAAAGGTCAATGAAATTTTGGTATTTAACCTTGGTATGAGATGGTTCTTGATATAACAGCTTATTGCTAATATGAGATGAGTAGTAGTGGGGGTTTATTGGTGGCCGAAATCTATAATATGGAAAGATCTCGGTTAGTATTCAATATAGGGAGAAAATGTACAAAACAACAATTATAGAACATTACATTTGCAATATGATTTAAATTTTTTCATAAAAAACACAAACACACACACACACACACACACACATAAATAAATATATATATATATATATATATATATATATATATATATATATATATATCAAGTTTAGTAAAGATTAAACATATATTCAGACCACTGGAGCGGTACCACACAAATATATATGTATATATTCTATATATATATATATATATATATATATATATATATATGTGTGTGTGTGTGTGTGTGTGTGTGTGTGTGTGTATAGTTTTGAAGTGTGTGCAAATAGTTCCTGATCGAATAGACATTTGAGGAAATCTTTTGATACAATCTCAATGGCTGATTTCCCTTAAGAATAATCTGAAAAAAGCCGATGTCTGCTATTATTCAAAATGAGTAAAACAACATATTGCAGTACTTAGTTTAACCAATCACCTTAATTATATCAAATCTTTCAATTCGATTCACACTAGCAAACTATTTTGCAATTGTACTTTTAAACCTCCACAGTCTTTAAACCTCTACTCTTAATAGCCTGAGTTCGGCTACTAACGAATTCGATAATTAGTTGTACGTGAAAAATTTTCGTAATGAGGAGGTTTTTAAAAAAAAAAAATGCTTTCTCTATTTACTAATTATTTTCAAATTTTACGAATACGCATTAATTTATGATTTCAACAATGTTATATTAATATAACAGCTTAATTTTAAAGTGTTCAGCGCAAATGTCACAAGTGGTAGCGAAAGTTAACAGCCTGACTTCAGACTTCATTACCAAAGGCACTTGCGTAACACAATTTCACGCGAATTCTCATTCAGGAAGTTAACAAATTGAAACAACAGAAATAACTTTATTACAGCAGAGCAAACTTAAAGCATCTGGGTGTCAATATCGGAAATTTTATCAAAATAAAAGAATTTATTTATATCTTATTTTGACATTTTCGTCTCCTATTCAGTTACACTGGAACTTTTAGAACTTAATTAATACAGAATCGGATGTATACGAAAAAAACAAAACAAATTTAAATACTTTAAATGTTCATTCAGAAGTACCCAATGCGAGAGTTACAAAAACTCATATTTCAAAGGTGGAAGTCAAGACTGGTCGAAGAAAATGACAAGTTGCGGCAAATTAAAGAAATTACAGAGTTATTGAATTCCGAGAGAAGAAAAATCCGAAAAGTGGACGTTGTTCTAGCCCTTATCGTGATTGGACACAGAAAATTAACACATAGTTATTCATTGAAAGGCTTATTCCCACCAACCTACGATTGTTGTAATGCCCATCTTACTGCCTCTCATCTTCTCCTTAATTGTAAAAAATACAATCTTCCAAGAAGAGCTTTGAACCTTAAACCTAATTTAAGAGAACTCCTTAGAAACGATAAAGAATACATTACAAAGCTTTTGGCATTTTTAAAAGAAACTTGTTTCTACCAAGGACTATAGATCCATCTACCGTTAATGCCAATAGTAGATGGGGTATATTGTAACAAATAAATGAATGCTTATTTTTAGAAGTTTTTTTTTAATTTTTTTTTTTTTTTAAAAAAAAAGGTCAACACTGCACTCATGAATTCCTTTGAAAGTACATTCATGTACTCTTGTCTCATATTCTGTACACTGATAGAAAACATGAATTACTATTAATTGAATTATTTCAGGAGTTAGTCAATACCTAGATATTAGAATGCTATACTTGGAAACAAATTTGTTCTTATTACGACGTGTTTAATAACTATAAGGACATTTTCCGGGAGTCTGTATGAATAAATATTATGTTATTTATTAATGTCCTCTTTATGATTATAAGGATGAACGGCATGGGTTACGTACAGGTTACCACCTTTTCTAACTAAGGACTTTAATAGTGAATTTGTCAGCGAATCGAACCTATCACTAACAGCTAACTACATTTAAGACCAACACCTAAACTCACGCGGCTCAGCTCCTTTATTAAGTATTTTAAAATTTAAATTTAAACAGAGTGGTGAGTTCGATTCCCGCGTGGGTAAATAAATAAAAACCTTAGTCCCACCCTTGCTAGAAAGGGGTGCTAACCTGAAGATAGCAAGTGCCAGTTAGCCATAGTTACAAAAATTGAACGTTAATAAGTAATAATAATTAAATTTTAATTTTATCCAGATAATAAAAAAAAGGTATTTAACAGCAATTGTATAAAGTTAAAATTTCAAAAACATTGGTTATATCAACAAGTCATAGTTGCTGAGATATTTCCAATTTTCAATTAGAGCCCACCTATAAAACACATCTCCTCAAATTCCGATTTCAACCATTACGTCATGTGACCGTTAGTATTGCGTGAAATGGTTAAATATCGATTATGGTACAGAGATCAAATAAACATTTTCGAGTCAAGAGCATTAAAACCATAATGATGGAGTCACCACACATCGTATTTCCATGTATCCCCTCTAGTAAATACCTGTTGAACATAGTATTTGGTATTCAAGCTTCGAATAAAGTGGTTCATTGTATAACAGATTATTGTTAATATGATATGAGTAGGAGTTGGCGTTTACACAAGACTAAAAACTAAACAATGCAAATATCTAGGTTAATATTCAAGTTAGAGTTAAAACTTAAGTAAAACATAAGATAAAAAGATAAAGTAAAAATAAGATTGGTACTATACAATGACACGACTAGGCATATAATAACAGAGATGTTTTGAATTCTCGAAATTTCCCGACAACCCCCCTCCCCGCCACTAGTCCGATTTCGGACATTAAGTTGCGACCTCTAGAGTGGTAACAGACAAATATACATAGTTTTGAATTGGTCTCATTTTCGTCATCTTCTTGACTAGGTTCGACACCTAAACTCACATTGTTAAGCTCCCTTTGGATAGATTTTAATAAATGTTATTGCAGTTGACAGAATTATGTCTTTGTCTGACTACAATTCCTGTAACCGGTTTTGAAAAACAACGAGTTACCAATTTTTAAGAAGTAAAATAATTTGACATGTATTATATGTGTGGCACTGAATTTTGCGTGTCGTTCAGTAATTAAAAGTAGCGTTCAAATTCTTTTAGCAATTTCGATTAATATCTCTCCAATCAGTTCTAATAACTTTAATTCTGGGTTGGTTATTTTTTTTGTGTGTTTTCTTGTTCATTCAATTTATCAGAATTTCAGGCGAGATAATAAATTCGTTTTGACACACATAATTATAGAGTTTAGACCAAAAAAAAAAAAACACAAAGCAAAAAGGAAAATGTTTAAGTGACATGGGCCGTTCTAATTTCTTGGCTGGCTCGTTCCAAGACCGTTCCCCCATCGGTCCATCGGGGCCCTTCATCGTCGGGTCCTGCCGTCATTAGCGAGGATCGTAAATTTAAAAATAATTGCCGGTCTCTCTGTTTAATTGCTTCATTATCCACGTTAGTTAGGGGAGCGGAGAAAGTTATGGCCGGCTAGCGGCTGGATAATCGGCTGTACGCTTCACCGCTAGCTCGGCTGATCCTTCTTCAGACGATGACAGCTACGACTTTTAACAGGAGTCGTCTAGTATATCTCTTTCAGGACGAAGATTGCTCACTTACGGGCACGATCGAGAGGTACATAAGGGCATATCTCCGTGAATTACGGGGAAACGTCAAACATTTTCTTTACAATCAATCAGCACAGTAGACCAAGTTGAAGCTAGAGTTCGACAATTTCGGAAGCTTGGCAAGGCTGTTTTCCTAAAAGTCCAGTTGGAAATTTGAACCGGAATGCTTTAGCTCAGGGCTTCTTAAACTATGGGTCGCGACCCCATTTGGGGTCGAGTAGCAAAATTCTGGGGTCGGAAATACAATTTATGTTTTATCTTCAGTTACAACTTATTCGTCGATTAGACGAATATGCTTTATCTACAATTACAACTTATTTGTCGATCCGACGAATTTGTTTTATCTACAGTTACAACCTATTCGTCGATTCGACGATGCTTCTTTTACAAAGAGAAGGTAATCTTTCCTTTGGAAGGACGAGGCGATTTTCTACTTCCGGATGTATGTAGGCAATAAAAGATGGGCACATCCATCTCATTAAATTTTTAACTTATACTTTAATTTAATACTTACCACGCAACTATTTGAATATATTCGAGAGAATTAAGACGGTCAGAATCCTCTTTTATTTTTGAAACTATAATAAATAAAATTCTATAATTTTTTGTGCAATTTTTAATTTTAGATTTTTGTATGTTTCAAAACGAATTCTAAACTTATATATTTTCATATGTATATGTATATTGTTAACTAATAAATAAAGCATCAAAAAATATTAATTTATGTTTCTTTTATATTTGTATGGGGTCGTCAAGAAACTCGCAATCATAAATGGGGTCGTCAAGAAACTCGCAATCATAAATGGGGTCGTCAAGAAACTCGCAATCATAAATGGGGTCGTCAAGAAACTCGCAATCATAAATGGGGTCGTAAATTACAAAAGTTTAAGAAGCCCAGCTTTAGCTGAACAAGAATTAAGGCCATCAATCCCATTTTCTAATGAGACCAAATGACATATGCACTATTACAACCGTTTCACCAAACGGTGGAATGTACGGGGATTCTCTTTTGATAAAATTTGACAAAGGTTATTGACGATATGTCGTTTTTCAACATTTACTGTTTCAAAGAAACACTAGAAATCCAGTAATGAAAACATTTTTCTACAAATACAAATGAAATTCAGAGTGACGTTGACCCATCTAGCCTTCGTGTTTATATTCCGAATGGTAGTAAAACTATTTCTGGCAAAACAGGAATGGAATGGTAGTGATCTCCACAATAAATTTACTGAACATACATAAAGCGCCTTTCAAAGGCAAAGCTTCATTATGAATACTAATATATTATAGATTAATGGTCACCATGCAGGGGCTCCGTGAATAAAGAAGATTTCGCACGTGATGGTATGACACACTATATCTCATCTCACCATCTATTCCATATTCCTCTTTTAGTAAGAGCACTATGTAACCAGAATTTGAAAAGTACTCAGTTGCATATTATAAAAAGTCCGTCACGCAGGGGCTGCGTAAACTAAGCAGATTTCCCACGTGAAGCTATACAATAGAGAAATCTTTATACGAGAGCCGCCTCTCTATACGTTCGTTATCGGCCCACATTTAATAAAAATACAAATATCTCGGTTAATATTCAAGATAGAGAATAAATGTATAGAACAATATTTATAGTAATTTCAATTTACAATAAGATCGTATCTATGCAATTTTTTGATCCGACGTATGGTAACGGAGATATTTTGAATTTTCAAAAAACCTCCCCTCTAAACCCCCCCCCCCTGGTCCGATTTCAGCCGTTAACGAACTTGATCTTTCTTTTTACATAAGACGACTAAATATCGAGTTTGGTAAAGATCAAACAAAATTTGCGACCGCTAGAGCGGTAACAAACAAATATATATATATATACTAGCTCAGATACCCGGCTTCGCTCGGGAATTCAGTTGAGGCTGAATAGTGATGATATATTTTTGGCAAGGCTTTACTTTTCACGACATTTACCCGTCCCAGTGTTTAGGGGTAACACCCGTCGTTTCTGTGGGTTTGTTAATAATGAAATTAATTTTTTATGTAAGACTTCAGTGTCCTGCATATTGTCATATTTCCCGTTTCCTGTGTATTATGCATAAATTTAAATTATTAAGGAGAAAATATTGACATACATTTGAATTAATTTTTTAAGGTGAGGTACCTGGTAGTTCATATTGAAATGACGTATTGAGGAAATTTCTCTAAATATCAAAATAAACAACTTTTTTTATGTGCATATTTGGTGAAACCCCAATAGGAAATCACTATTATTAATTTCAGGCCTCCCTTATAACCCCCACTCCTGCCCGTCCCTATAAATGTTAGTATGGCTTATTATAAGGAAGGCGTTAGTACTAATTCACATACCGAGTTTGGTTTAGTTCGGTTGAGTCTTTTGTGCCAAATAAAATTGTTGACTCCCGCTATAATTTTTAGCGTATAACACCTTTATACTTCGGTATACGACAATAATGTATATAATAAAAGTTACTCTAAATTACAAAATAAACAACTTTTTTTATGTTCATATTTGCCGAAAACCCAATAGGAAACGAAATTTCGCTATTTTTAATTTCTGGCTTCCCTCATAACCCCCACTCCTGCCCTTCCCTAGAAATGTTGGTATGGCTTGTTATAATAAAAGCGTTAGTGCTAATACATATACCCAGTTTTATTTATTTCGGTTGGGTCTTTTGTCCCAAATAAAATTGTTCACTTCCGCTATAGGTTTCAGCGTATATCTCGTTTATAATTCGGTATACGAAAAAAGTGTATATAACAAAAGTTACTCTAAACAACAAAATAAACAACTTTTGTTATGATCATATTTGCCAAAAAACCAATAGGAAACGAAATATAGCTATTTTTAATTTCTGGCTTCCCTTATAACCCCCACTCCTATTCGTCCCAGAGGATATTAATATAGCCTAAAGTCTAAGTTGGGTTAGTAGTAATATATATACCAAGTTTCATAAAATTCGGTTCAGCCGTTTATGCGTGAAAAGTTAACAAACAAACCAACAAACAAATAAACAAACAAACAAACAGACACCAAAGAAACAAAATGCAGTTATGGTGTCTATGACATGTGAAACGAAAAGTCATCGTGAAATTTCGCGAAAAAAATCAATGTACAGACAGAGGTTACAACTTTATATATATATATATATATATATATATATATATATATATATATATATATATATATATATATATATACAGTTTTGAACGGACCTCATTTTCGTCATCTCCTGGGTAGGATCGACGGACATTTGAAGAAAAATTTCGAAAATCGCGTCATGAGTACAACCTCAATAGCTGATTTCCCTCAGGGGAAATCTGCTAAAAATAAGACGATTATTAGTAGGGGTTTACTGAGGCTGAAAAACAACAACAATATATTTAACTCGATAAATATTCCAGATGATATGAAAGAAAAATTATTATTATTTATTAACGTCCACTTTTTGCACCTGAGGCTAATTGGAACGATTTATCTACAGGCTACCACCCTTTTCTAGCAAGGGTGGGACTAAGGATTTTATTTAATAAATTCCGTCACAAAATAAATTCCTCTGCCCAGGCGGGAATCGAACTCACTACTCTACCTTGTAAGATAAGGTCAACGCTTTAACTCACATGAGAAAAAAAAAAGTATTTAAGAACAATTGAATAAAGTTAAAATTTCAACAACATTGGTTTTATCAACTTTTTCGATCTAACTCATAGCAACCTTAACACTTCGAATTTTCAATTATATTCCCCCTCTAAACCCAACTCCTCCAATTCCAATTTCATTACCTGATGTTATCGTTAGTATTGGATGAAACGCTTAAATGTTTAGTTTGCTACAGATCAAATAAACATTTCCGAGTCAAGAGCGTTGAAATCTTAATTGATGACGCCTCCACACAACGTATTTGCATGTATCTCATCTAGTAAATATATATTTTGAAAATAATATTTCATATTTAAGCTTCGAATAAAGTGTTCCATCCATGACATGAGTAGGAGTTGGGGTTTAGTCAAGATTGAAAACTATACAATCCATATATCTAGGATAATATTCAAGTTAGAGATGAATCGATTCCCTGAAGGAAAATCTGCTAATGTATAAACTTATTTTTGTAATTATATGGATGGGACAAATCAGAATTTTTTAAAACATTTTTCTCCTAACATGAGCAACTATTTGTGGTTCCTGAACTTCAAACCTTTTGATTAATAGATAATATTTGATAATTGGGTCGTACTTTAATGTTTTTAATTCCGACATTTGTTTGGGGAATTTATTTGGTGACTGATCATTGAATAAAATTCCTCGTCCCACCCCAGCTAGACAAGAGGGGCAACCTGTGAAAGACTCGTTCCATTAGTCTAAATAGAATAGGGATACGTTGATTTAATTGATTATTATAAATATTAAATTTTGCATATAGTAATTATATTTTAAGGGGTAAACAGGCGATGGTAAAATGTCTAAATGCCTCCATCCGAAACCTCTCTAATTAGTAAGGCTGATTTTTGAGAAGTGGCTTCGGGAGAAAACGTACGTCTTTTCAAGTTGATTCAGTATATGTGTTGGGGTTCAATATTAAATATTTTAGAATAGTTTAATAATCAATCTACAATTTTTAAAAATTCTCAATTAGATCTAGTAGACAATTTATTTAATGGACATTACGAAAGATACGTGGACATACATTTCACTCTGCTGGATTGCTCGGCACAGGCTGTGCTGGTTGAGGCTCTTCAGGATCATATTTACATTTATTCATGAGGCAATCGCAGAGCTTGGTGTCCTCTTCGTCCTCATACACGAGCTTCTTGGGGAACTGCAGTATCGGCGACAAATATGACCAGAGGAGTTTGGCTTCCTTCGCCTCCATTTTCTTCCTGTCTATGTCCTCGTTCCTGTTCCTCTTGCGGGACGGCATGCCGTATCGCATTGGCCTGCATCGGTACTCCCTGCACGGCTCGGCCCATCCCGGAATGTATCGGAGGTGTCCCGGCTGACCCCACGGCAGAGGTCTGGGGCAACAGACTCCTGGTTCGACCCCCGCCTTCCTCAGTGCCTCCCCCAGGCACCATGCGTGTGCACACGGTGGCATCGTCACAACCACGGGTTTCCCATTTTTAGTATTCTTCTGTATACCTTTCTGTGGGATTTTTCTTTCAGATGCTGATTGGGGTTTTACAGCTGTCTCTTTTACAAGCTCCCCTTTCGATTGTGGAGGCGCTTCTTCTTCTACTTGTTCTTTTTCCTGTTCCTGTTCCGGTTCTTGTTCTTGTTCCTGTTCTGGTTCTTGTTCCTGCTCTGGTTCTTGTTCTTCTTCTATGTCCGCCATTCTGTATTATTGTTATGTCTGAGGTATGTATTTGTGTTAGAGTCTAATTTATGTTTAGTTTAAAAAGAAATTACTGAGTGACATGTTTCTCAAAATATTTTAATACTATTTTTCCATGTGATCATTTATTATAAAAGTTTATGTTATATATTCAATTCCACATTCTGCTACTACTGCTACGGATTTCTTACAAGTTAACCATCCTTTTTTTGACGGGGTGTGAGTAAGAATTTTGCTCAGAAAAATTCCTCAGTAAATTAAGTATTGTCGAGCACACAGATAACGAACTCACTGCTCTGAGTTTTGCAAGTGAATTAAATGCTAACCTCTGCCGAAATGCAATTTCTGGAAGATTAGAGGAACGTACAATTAACACGGACGCAAACAACATAAGTGTAACAACAAAAGTGTAATTTAACATAAGTGTAAAAGTCTTGAGTGTGACCACAATTTTAACTAAACTATAGTGTATAGATTAAACACTAATAGGTTTATTATTATTAAACTTCACTAACCAAGCTCTAGATGTTTCACACCACACTCACTGCTACGTCACTAGTTATGTGTTTTCTTTAGATACATTTGATTGAGCAACTACTGACGGGAAATTCACTATACGAAATGCCTCCATTCTTGAGCATTCAGGTTAGAGTAAAAGAGAATGAAATAAGTATTTTTAGAACATTGCTAATTAGAGTAAATAATATCTTTGGGCGAAGAAATAATCCGATTATTTATTTATTTATTCCCCACCTTATAACATGTAAAGAAAAGACGCAAACCCGTTTCCTACACGACCTTCCAAGCGAGTTAGTAAAGCTTTGGCATATACTACATTCCGTAATGAGAGAATTCTAAAGACTCTTTTATAATTAAATAACAGTTCTCAAAACTAGGAAACTATAGAAGAAATTTCACATAAGGGACAGTTGAATATTCTAAAGCAGTATTTCAGTCAGCAGAGTAAATTTTATTATTATTTATTAACGTCCACTTTGTGCAACTAAGGCTAATTGGGACGGGTTATCTATTGGTTACCATCCTTTTCTAGCCAGGGCGGGACTAAGGATTTTATTTACTGAATTCCGTCTCTAAATAAATTCCTTTGCCCGGGCGGGAATCGAACTCGCCACTCTAGGTTTGCCATGTGAGATTAAGGTCAACACTTTAACTCACATGGCTAACCTGAGCCCCGTTCACTACTTTAAGAATATTCTGAATAGGCTAACTCTGTAATGAGGACATTGAGGAAGTTGAGCCATCTGACAAGACAAAATAATGAAGAAATCGGCTTGTCCAAGTCGGAATAACTTAAGTATGCAGCAGATGTCGGTATCAGAGAGAAAGTATGTCTGTTGCATTTCGGTAAATGGACAAAAGATGTTCCATCAGATTGGAAAGAAACGAATACTGAATCAATAGATGAAAAGGATAATAAAGTAAAATTGCATTTTTTAATTGGAACCCTTCAGTAAACCCCCAATTTTAGTCAAGGCACGTTAGCGAGAAGCCAATATTCATGAAACCTCGTATCCAAGCTTAAATATCAAATATTGCTTTCATTAGACCTTCATTGTATGAGATATATTCACATAAGTTGTGCGTGACGTTATCAAATATTATTTTGCGTTCTTGGCTTGAAATTAGTCTTTACCCTACTCTGTATTTAATCGTTTCACTCAACACTACAAATCATTTTTGATAATGACTGAAATCAGACCAGAAAAGTCCGTCACGCAGGGGCTACGTAAACTAAGCAGATTTCCCACGTGAAGCTATACAATAGAGAAATTTCACGAGAGCCAAGCCAGTCAAGGAAACTGCCGAACTAGCTTTTGGCGGGAAAGTAACTCTTGTCCGTTAGGCTCCGAGATTAAATTAAAAACAATTCAATCTCAAAAAAAGAACAAGAACACAAAAGATGAACTTACCTTTAATGATAGCAGCGCTCTGAACACTTATTACACCAACACTAAATAGTACCACAGAATAACTATTATTTGTAAGACCTAATACTGCAGTGAATATTAAGTAAACAAATAAAGGGCAAGTCAAATGGTAAGAACGTTCCTGATAGCAAACAGTCTGAGTTGTAAACAATCAGGTTAGCCAGCTTTTACCGGAAATAAAAGCAATTACGGAAATATATTTGAATATAAGTTATAAATTTTATTCATAACTATTTATTATATCTAGTACTGTAATTAATAATAAACCAGAATAATTTTAATCACAACCATTCCAAATTTAGGAATCCGGGAAAAAAATAGAAAGGGGGGGGGGCAAAATACGATTCAGACGGTTATGAGATTTTCACATGATTAAGGAACAAGCAGGTTAGCCAGGGAAGGCTTACAATAGATAAATATACATACAGGTAACACTCTGGATTTGTGCTGGCTGGTGGAGGTCCATCATCAACGGAAGGATCAAAAAGGTCAAACACCTCCACTCTTTAAGAGTGGAGGTGTTTGACCTTTTTGATCCTTCCGTTGATACAGGTAACACTTCCGTGAATATTAGTGAATAATTACAAACGGCAATGAGAAATCTTTCAGTGAATTTATGAATTTACAATATATGTTAATAGTCCCTACAACGTAATACGGCTGGATTGTAAACAAACAGGTTAGCCAACCTTGTAGCACAGTATCGATAGATAGACCGAAAAAACAAACAATTAAAGAAATATATCTGAATATAAAATATTAATTTTATTGGAAACTATTTACTATAGTTAGTGGAGTAATTTGAAATGAATCAAAATAATTTCTATCTCAATCACTCAGATTTTTGTAGTCCAAGAAAAAAAAAGAAAAAAAAGGGGGGTGTTCAACAGAACGTATTTGTTTGTACCTCGTAAAATAAAGCTTTGTTGAAAACAATATTTTGTATTTAACCTAATAATGAGGTGGTTCATGAGATATCAGCTTATTATTAATATGTCCCTAGTAGGAGTGGGGGTTTACTGAAAGCTGAACTCAATACAAAAAATACAAATATCTCGGTTAATACTCATTATACGGAAAATATGTATAGAACAATATTTATAGTAAATGTAATTTGCAATAAGATTGATTCTATACAATTTTTCGATCCGACGTATAGTAACGGAGATATGTCGAATTTTCGAAAATCCTCCCCTCTAACCCCCCCCCTCCCACTGGTCCGATTTTACATAAAACGACTAAATTTCGAGTTTCGTAACGATCAAACAAAAATTGCGACCGCTAGAGTGGTAACAGACAAATATATATATATTTATTTATTTATATATATATATATATATATATATATATATATATATATATATATATATATACAGTTTTGAACGGACCTCATTTTCGTCATCTACTAAGTAGGATCGATGGACATTTGAAGAAAAATGTCAAGCTGATTAGATAGACGAGTGGTGAGGTCACAACTAAAGTTAGTGAATCAGCTGGTTATGTCCGCATTTTATCCCTTGGACTATAGCCTCACCCTGGAAGTGAGGATCCAAAACAAACGGTGAAACTCTGACTATAATATAAACGACACATAGGACATTGTTTATATTCTTCACTAATAAAACTAAAGCGACATTGGTGTTGTGAAGATGTTCCCCCGAGCAGTGCAACATCTGGGATAAAGAATGGAAAGTTAAAGGGTATGAGAACCTCAGAGGGTTAACAACAGCGAGTTTGGCAGTCCTGTTGGTGGAGTTTCGAAATTTTTGAGAAATCGATTTGAGAGAAATATTTTAGAGTTAAATGTAAAAGCCAGATGGCCGGGTTGATGAAATGTTCTAAAACCAACGAAGAGATTTATGCTTCTATGATAGGAGACGTGCAAACTAACCGATAAATTAAATTATCAGCAACAAATTATTATTTCACTACACGATTTCGTTACCTGTATATCTTTGGCTCATTTTTTTCTTGAGAAGTGTCTCAAGAAATTTTTTTGGAGATGTACACAATGCAAAGCAGGTTGGTGCCTGTCATTTACTTCTCTATTCTGGTACCAGATTTTACTTTTTCCGTAATATATTTATTTTCACTGATTTTTTATTTTCTTAGTCCATTATTTTTTAGTAGCCACATCCAAAGATAAAAGAACAATACATTCCTTTTATTTTTGCTTCCTATAAGTACTCTTTCTTTTTCTCTGGGACACGCTTATATCTAGGACAATCTCATCGAATCATTTACCTCTAAGTTGGATACCAACTCAACAATCCCGGACTTTTTGAGAGTTTCCATCGGGAAGACAGCTTGGAGTATCTATTGTATTTACATTACAGCCGGCATGAACAGTTCAAGTGGAGGTACTGGTTCATTTCAAGCTTTATTTTACAGTGTAGAGAAGTGAGCTATTTCTTGTACTATTTCTTGGCAGCTCCTAGATTGCAAGTTTCAGTCTCCGATGTAGTTTGAGGTCATCAGAACCCGCTCTAGAATCGGCGTGACTTCAAGTACAACTTCAGTGATAAGAAACGGTTACTGAACAGTGAAACCAAGTATCACGAATGAAAACAAGCGAAGGTATAATGCTATGTTACCTCCTTCGAGCCAGAGTTGTGTCCAAAGAGGTACGAGAGTCTAGTGTTCTCCAGCAAAGAGATACTTACGGGGATGGTCATTTTCAGGCGTCATGAGTTGCCTCATCGATTTACTGGATCATAATTTTATGTGAACATTTATGGCACAGCGTTCAGTGTTTACGGATTTTCTGCACGTGATTTTTTAAGGTGAAGTATTCGTGTCATTATTAAATTTATTATTATGTTTTGTAGGAAAGATGAAAGAAATCGCTACGCTTCCACTGTAACAATTTATTAAAACGACAGAGCGCTTTCGATGCCTTGTATCATCATCAGTACCCTGTTCACACACAAAAACTATAATTACTTATCTTTATGAAAATATTTTAGATAAACGGTAAAATAGATAAAATCGTCATATAATAATAAAAACTATTTTTCTTAAAACTAAATTTCACATAAAACCTTTTATGGGGCTCAGGTTAGCCACTTGAGTTAAAGCGTTGACCTTTATCTCACATGGTAAACCTAGATTGGCGAGTTCGATTCCCGCCTGGGCAATAGGAATTTATTTAGTGACGGAATTCATTAAATAAAATCTTAGTCCCACCCTGGCTAGAAAGGGGTCTCAATCTGTAGATAACCCGTCCCAATTAGCCTTAGTTGCAAAAAGTGGACATTAATAAATGAATACAAAACCTTTCATTCGTCTTCAGGCAAATGATTTAATTAAGTAAGTATAAGTGGAACATTAAAACCATTTCAATATCAAATATCACTTTCAACAGATCTTTATTATATGAGATACAAGCATATAAGTTGTGTGTGACGTTATTACGCTCATGACTTGAAAATAGTCTGTACCGTACTCGGTATTTAATCGTTTCAGACGTCTTCGGTATTTAATGACTGAAAACAGATCTGTAAAATGGGGGGGGGGCGGTTAGAATGGAGAATTCGAATATTCAAAATATCTCCATTAATATTTTGTTCAATACATTTCCTGCTATCTCTAGAACTTAACATAGACTATTTAAATGGCGTGGCCATTTTAGCAGATTTCCCTGAAGGGAAATCAGCAATGGAGGTCGTACTCATGACGCGAGTTTCGAAAAATATCTTCAAATGTCCATCGATCCTAGTCAGGAGATGACGAAAATGAGGTCTGTTAAAATTATATATATATATATATTTGTTTGTTAACGCTCTAGCGGTCGCAATTTTCCTTTTATCGTTACCAAACTCGATATTTAAACGTTTTATGCAAAAATAAAGATCAAGTTCGTTAATGGCTGAAATCGGACCAGTGGGAGGGGGGGGGTTTAGAGGGGAGGATTTTCGAAAATCCGAAATATCTCCGTTACTATACGTTGGATCGAAAAATTTATAGAATCAATCTTATTGCAAATTACATTTACTATAAATAGTGTTATGTACATTTATTCTGTATCTTGAATATTAACCGAGATATTTGCATTTTTCTGTTTTCAGCTTCCGAGATGAGATCGACTAACTTCGGGTCTAGTCGTGAGTTTCCGTCAAGAGCTAGTTCGGGCCGTTCCCGTAACTGTATGACGCTCTATTCTGAAATTTCTCTATTGTAAAACTAAACGTGGGAAATCTGCTTAGTTTACGCAGCCCCTGCGTGACGGACTTATTTACATCTGCCTACATTAGAAGTCACTTCCACCTGCCAGAATACCAACTCAGATTATATTTTGTGTTGTTGACTTCATCATGACACTTGATCATTTACCTGATTGTCTAAAACCAAGAAGAAACCTAGATACTCAGTCTTGCATTTCCTGAAGACGGTTAGTTCTGCTATGAAAGAGAAATTTAAATGGAATAACCTATAACGAGGTTTATTTTTGGTGAGGTTCGTTCATTGACGTCTTGAGAACGAGACAAAAAAAGCTAAAGAGAGAGAGAGAGAAGCGAGCCCTAGGAGCAAGAGAGGCCCTGCTTGGCTAATGCTCGGAAAACGAGCTGGCGAATCGAATCCTGAAGGGAAACAGTTAACAGCTGAGAAGACGCCGCCATTTTTCACGCCCGGCCTCTTTCGTCTCAGCTCCTCTTCTCGCTCTTTATCCGGAAGCACACTCTGTTTAGAACTACCTTTAGTCTCGCCGCAAATACTCTTTGTGAAGCTGCTTTAAGGAGATATGGTGGTTAACTTTGTGTATTCTTTTTGGATGCAAAGAGGAACATTTTAAAAGTATCCAGAAGGTGGAAATAGTTCTTAGTTTAGGAATTCTGGTCCCAGACTGGTTCGCTGCTCAGCCTCACCTTGCTGCAGACATCTTGTTGAATCAAGAATAGAACTTCTTCAGAAAGGCAATATTTCAGTAAATTTAGACCATTAGGTCCTTTTTTACAACTCCAAACTTTGGCTATTTTATAATAAAGTTAATAATTCAATAAATTTTAGTTAATGTAGAATTATTACAAAATCATATCAAACTGGTAGAATAATTTTTCCAGCAGAGTTTTGCCCCCTAAAATTTCTAACATTTTACCTCACTTCTGTAAGGCTGTCGCTTAGACCATTAGCCTTTCTTTAGCAGACAAATACTTACTGTTGAGTTATATTTGGAATAGAATGTGTAATAGAACTCAACTAATATTAACATTTTTCTTATCGTTTTTTTAAAAAAAAAATATTCATTGGTTCTCTTGATACTAAATGAATAAATTGATGTTACTTCATATTAAAAAAAATTAAATAAACTTACAAAACAAAACAAAAAAAATTAATTGTGCTACAACTATAGATGAAAATTATGTATAGGAGGAGGTCAACTCTGTATTTTAACCAGGAATTGTGTGGTATCAGCTAGCATTAATACATTAATTTCATTAACTTGTAAAATAATTGTATTATTAAATTGTAAGGGTATGCAAATCACATGGTACAGGTTATTAGTTGCATTGTAATGTTTTATTTAAATGCAAATAACACATCTAATTTTAGTCCTTTGTAGCAAATTCTGTAGTCATTTCATGTAGTCATTTATATTTATGTTCTTCATATAAATAATAAAGGAAATTTAAAATGAAAACGTGACTATTCGAAAACATTTCAGCTACCCTGCGGTGCCTTTCAACCACTCAGGTTGTGGTCGGAAGTACAGGCACACGTTCGGAAGGATGTCATAAGTAGATGAGGCGTTTTAGGTATCACCCTCCACTGCTGTAAAGATGAAAGTACCACGATGAAATCAATTTTTTGCTATATTCAGATTCAAACTATATTCCATACGCTAATTGTGGGTTACACAGTGGCAATTAGACAGTGCATAAGACTGAAACATGTTCTCACTTGAAGGAAAACAGGATTAGAATTGTCCTACAGGGAGAATCAAGGTCGACACATCAACTATAGTGGATAGACAGCCTGAAAGATTGGAATCCTGCAGATTTTCCATGGAGATTAAATATGATCCCCTCGGAAAATGGATGAAATGATGGCTCTGGTATTGTTGGTTTGATGAGCAGCAGTTTGTGTGCGGAGATTGTGCATCGATAGTTGCAGAAGTCTAGCTGAGAACGGTGGGGAATGGTCTGAAGTCAGCTGGAGCAGAGGTTGGACACATTAACAGAATGTATCGATCAGACGGGATAGTTTAGGAAAGCCATCGCATACATGAAAAATGATGAACAAATAACGGAAGATTCGTGACTAGTGTACACGAGGAGAGGTAGGTAAATGTAAATTATTCTGTCCGAAGGAAGTCAATTAGTTGTGATTATGTCAAAAAAGCCGACAGGCAGGAGCTGACTAACTAAGCAGATTTCCTACGTTCTGTAATGACGTACTCACTCCACACGACGAAGAACTCTTTGTAAACCAAACTGGAAATTTAAGCTAAACAAAATACATAGTCATATACTAGCTTTGTGTCAGAATCGCAAAGGTGGCCGTGGTGGCTTACTTATGCTGGTAATGAACAATCTCCAACTTTAATATTCCATGGAACAACTATGGTTTATTAACAATATTAGATGCATAATATTTTTCGATCATATATATATATATAATCGAATGGAGGTATTTACCATTTTTTGTTTAACCTCTTATTTAAAAACTCATTTCTCTAGCTAGAGCATTCTATGTAATTTTAGAGGAAACTATTTATTATCAAATTCCTTTATAATACAAAGAACATCTGCATCGCTAAGCGTTAGCATCAAATTAATAAAAATGTATTAGTTTTTTACTACCTCATTAATGATAGTTAAAATCGATGGACTTTAGAAATTGTTTCAGTGATTTCATTATTAATTTTCCGCGGTTGTTGATATCTTAAGTTCGTTTTCTGGCATAATCGTAACCACAATATCGCTCAGACATGTTTTTTTAACATTTACATTCACCATCAAAAGTTTTTCAAGACAGATAATTAAGTATATTTTTATATTAGGCTGAGTCATTTACTTTTAATGTATCCTATATGTGGGCAGGGGGCTCAGGTTAGCCATGCGAGTTAAAGCGTTGACCTTTATCTCACATGGCAAACCTAGAGTGGCGAGTTCGATCCCCGCCTAGGCAAAGGAAATTATTTAGTGACGAAATTCATTAAATAACATCCTAAAATCCGACCCTGGCTAGAAAAGGGTGGTAACCTGTAGATAACCCGTCCCAATTAGCCTGAGTTGCAAAAAGTGGACGTTAATAAATAATAATAATAATAATATATGTGGGCAGCAACCGACCCGCTGTAAGATTTGATCCGGGCCACGAGACATTTTGAATAACCCAATTAAACAGAAATATTACATTACTCTAAACAAGAAGAGCTGAGAGAAAAGTAAGGAAAACGAAAATGGACCTTTGACCACCTAGGCACAAACACCCTTCGCGAATTTGGTGTCTAATAACAATAATAGATTTAAAAAAAATAACTTTCGTTGTTTGTAATAATTTCAAATTTCACAATTTAATTATAATGTTGTACCAATTTTTTTTCCATTTCATTTTGTTATTTTAATAAATTGTATTTTAATTACATTTTCGTATAATTTCATTTATGTTATCTGTCGCTAAACATTATGAGCACTAGTTTAAACTAAAAATGCACTAATTTTAAACGCTTCCGCGAACGTATTTTCAAAATAAAGTTTGGCCCGCAACATGTCAAAGGTTGCTCATACCTGGTGTAATCGATATACAACACGAGGTGACTACGGGTATGCGTTAGTAATTTTCCTTAAATATCGGGAACATTGTTTATACAAATACATCACCAGTGACAATGAACATTTATTTCACAGTCATAAACGTTTACATTACTTATAGGACAAAAAGTTACATCAGACATCTGCTTCTTCAGTGAAAAAAATTAAATACTATTTCAAGAGGTAAGCTGTGCAATAAGCTAATCAGGTGTCCTCCCGCAAAAACAGACTGACAGGTTTTGGTTTTTTATAGGCTGTAAATATTTTCGTTCTCAATCTGCTTTTACTAAAGTTATTTATCTATAAGGAGAAACGGTAGGTCATGCCAAATCTGTTTGAACCTCTGTAATCGTCCTGAAGGAAAGTATACCTAAAGCTTTCTGAAGGTAGTCCGAACTTAAAAGTAGTCTTTCTGATAGTCGGAATTTAAAGGAGCCTTTCTATTGTTAAAGAAAGACCTTATAGATGAAATTAAGTTCTCTTTCTGGGCAGATATCCATGAGCTGTCAGAGAGGTTACCTGAGTCCCTAACTACCTTAGAGGCCGTGGCCAGGATATTATACTTAGGGCACAAAAGAAGCCGCTCCGCTAGCCTTATGCCCTTTGTCGGGGTATTCTTTCTGCTGGTTACTCCACTGTAACCTTCACCCCCACGATGAACTCTCACTTCTGGGGCACTAAACTTACCACTGACTACTATCTGCTAAGACTCCAGCTAAGTGAATTTTTTTTGTTAATAATAGATGAGCTAGTAGCAATTGTACCGAAACGGCAAGAATCTCTCCACAAAGGATAAAATAGATATCATTCCACCTATAACGGTTTCATTTGCACACACTTTTTGATCTAGTAATCTCTCTAATAACTGTACCTGTACATATGTCGCTTTTATTACTTAGAAATATGTCCTGCACAGAACTTATTTCTTTTACTTCTTCAATAAAATCAATGTAATCAATCATATTGACAACATAAGTTTGGGGGTTTACTTGGAAATCACACCTGTCTTTGGTAATAAAATATAAAATAGCCCACTCACACAATACGCTTATTCATAAAATATTTACAAAACGTTCTAAATTCTATCATTGTACTACCAAGGAAAACTAATAAAATAATTTTTATGACTGGACGTCGTAAGTCAAAAAATTGAATCTATCAAAAAATCTATATAATGTTTCAGGACTGAAAAACATACTCTAAACACAAATTAATTGTTTTCACCCCCCCCCCTCTGATAAAACCAATATTAAAGAAGACTTTTTTGACTTTGAAGTGAACCCCCACCGCTCGTTGATTATTTCCTTATAATTAGTTGATTTTTATAAGTCTATTAAGCACTTACGAGCTAAGTAAATGCGCAATTAACAGGTAGACAAACAGACTAGAGTTTCAATTTTGATGTGACTGATCTTAATGCACCCAGCTTTTTAACTTGTGAGACCTAGTTATTGTCATGATTTGGCTCCCTAGCCAAATCAACTAATTTCCGCAAGCACTTTTGAGGCAATTAAGTTCTAGCTTTGGTGATATTTTCGCACAAAAGTTTAAGATTTCCTTTAAAACTGCGATCAAAATTGGTGAACGACCAGTTTCCAATAGAACTATGTAGTTTGGGGTCAATCTTGGCTTGTGAAATAAATGTTTGAAACATTATACCTCGTGCCTGCTCAATAGAGTCCAAAAACCTTATGCCCTTGATTTCTGCTGAATAAATAAGGGTTGATTAGACCATTGATTCACAAAGAGAAGTTATAGCCTCCCAAGTTCTCCCCTCTCTTTAAAATATCACTTGTCTTCACCAATGCAATATTTGGCCTTTAGGTAAAGTGGTCGGCAGCCTTAAAAAATGTCGCCGAAGCTGAAAATGGCACTCCCAAATACGTGTAGCATTTGGTAAATTCCTATGGTTTATTTTCCCAAACCAATGACTTTAATTCCCTCATTCGTGGACTTTTCGGTATTCAAGATAAGTGAGTTTTCGGCGCAGTATTTTCCAATATTTGAAAACCTTCAAGAACCTAACCCGAATTGATTTGATTGAGTGGAATAGGATGAAGGAAATTAGTATCATAAAACTCAAGAGGGCCTGGCTTCGCATTAAACAAGCTAGATCTTTGTCCATCGACATCTGACATCGATACTAGCAGCATCAATCATTTATTCCGATTACGTAACATCTGTTTAGAACAATGGGCTAATCGTACTGTACTTACAGTTTTTGGCGGTGGTTTCTTCCTACCCTTGTGAAAATATTTTTAGTCTTTGCGACAGGACTGTGCATAGGGATTCAAATGATTTTTCGAAGATAGGAAGGCGATGTGATTGAGGCTTGGAACTAGATGTATCCTAGTACGATGAGAGTGCGTAGCGTGTTGCTGCTAATGGTGTGAGAGGGGGCCACCAGCTACCTGGGAACCCTTAACTCACCTGGTAGAGCTATCCGAGGCTAGAGGCCTACCTCTCTGGTGAGATCTCTAACCTCGGTGGTGAGACGCCTGCCCAGGGGAAGCACATTAACAAGGCACAACAAAAGACAAATCACCAGCCGGTCAGGTAACCGGTCTCATCCATCAGCTATCTCACTCCTCTTCCCCGACCCTCTTTGTCTTTATATTAATATTGTTTTTCCTCCCCCGAAATGATGTATGGCCTCTAATTAAGGCAGTCCCTTGAAACAACACTATTAGCCGGCTCCGATATAATCAATATCACACCAACATTTCTCTTGTCATTTCTGTTTGAGTTTTCCCGCCCACACTAATACAACCCATCTGATCTATACCTGCTGTTCTTCAGTCCAGTGCTTCTTTCGAACTGGCCGATCTTGTATCATCTTACAACAAAGTATATTCCCATTAAGCGGTTTTTGTGTAAATTGCATCATCTCTGCACACTTTTTTTTTGGACCGATGAAATCATGTAACTAAAAATACGACCAAATATAGCATCATAAATAGGAACTATGGTTCCTTTATACAGGGTGATTACTGGGAACCGCATGTTTTTGACTTGCTTTTGTATACAAGGAATGTCGTTCGACTACGGCCGGAAGTTGTTGCGCTGTGGAGAGGGGAGTGTGCAGTTTCAGTTGTAGCCGAGATGTGGAACCTTGAGCATTGTACGTTTGTTTTACCCAAATGGTGATTCACTCACTCAGACTCAGCGAGACTTTCGTGTATATGTTTACATTGCACGGTGCTAACACAACTGGATCTTTACTTAAGAAGAAACCTCCTGGACCGGCAAGGCAGTTAGTACTCCTGAGATATTTGAAAGAGTGCGCCTTGCAACAGTTCAGAGAGAGAAGCGGGCATCTGCTAACAAGTTGTAAGTAATTTTATTCTGAAATTGCATACTGTGTACACTGTTTTTCCACTCTTAAATACATTGTTTGCTCTGAATTGCCTGAGTACTCGTTATTTGAAAAACATGCGTTTCTCGGTAATCACCCTGTATATGAGAAGGACTTGGATAGGCTCACCATAAAGACTGTAATTTAACCTTTATAAGGCATAGGAAAATGCTATATATTTACTTCCACTTGGTGTTACTAAATCCATTTTGGACGGGTTATCTACTGGTTACTATCTTTTTATTGACAGGGTGAAGATTACAGATTTTATTTAGTAACTTGGGTATCCAACCCACCACTCTTGGTTTACCAAATGAGATGAAGATCAAAGACTTATCTCACATGGCTTATCTGGGCCCAAAAATAAAGAAAAAATACATAAGTGAACTCATCTAAATCTTATCACAAAAACTTTTTTCCAGCAGTTTTTCAAGATGGAGAATCACGCACCACAGAGAAGAATGAAGAAGCATAAAAAACTTGTTAGTTTACAGTGCAAGAAATAGAATAATTTATATGTTATGTAGTATAATATAATATTTCCCCTTCCAAGATTGCATTATCGTTGTTGGGGGTTTAATGCAGTTTAATAAAAACCCGCTAAGCCAATAAAATTAGTCTTGAAGGACCGAAAGCCCCAATCGATTCCATTAGTATAAATGAATCAAAAATGAAGAAACAAATATTTGAAATATCAATCCGGCCGCGCCTCATTTTCCTTTAAATAACGACGAGAATGGCCTCAACTCCTTCCAGGACGATGTTCGCGCCGGTCTCATTTGGGTGAGTAACGACTTTGCAGCTCTACAAGAATGGGACAAAGCAATCAGAAGTGTGAGCCAATATGCAAATCTCCAGGGAGTCGCCTTTAGCTCCTTAACTTTAATGTGTCTCCCAAAAGGTCTTTTTAATAACTCTTTTACATTTACACAGAAAAACAGGTTGGAACTCATCCCAATTAGGATATCCTTTTTTTCTCTTTTCGGTTGAAGGCTTCCACCATATCCCGGGTCTTCAACAGTCCCTTCATCAGCCGTATCATTTCCTCAATAAAATTAATTCAGAAATCCTGTTGGCTATTTGGCCCCTCGCTTTGGACTGCCGGTTTCCGCCCCTCCTATAAGCTTATTTATATCTATTATTTTAGTGGCTTTGCATTTAAATTTCCCAAAAGCATATGACAATATTAACGTCGGGTCAAAGAACTTTATCTACCCACCCATGCTGATTAAAAACAATTTTTAAGGAATTTATGAAGCCTAAGATACATTTGTATCACCTTTTAATGCCGGCCGGTGAAGTTAATTAGCTTATTAAAAACCTAACGTTTATTCAAATAATATATTGTATGGCTCTAATGCCGAAATGTTATTAATTTATATTGTCAACGGTTGTTCTTTTTTTGTCGACAGTAGTCTGAACATTTTTGTAGTTCAAAATTAAATATAAACTACAAACATATGTACGCTCATTTGTGAAATAACTATATGCCTTTCAAGTAACATTTCAGGAATTATTTTACACTTAATTGGACTTACATTATTATAATTTTAAAATGCTCAACTCGGACTGGAAATGCCACTTTTCCAGACAAATACTCACCAACTGAGCCACCTGACCACATGCCATAAGCATTTTGGGAGTGAAAAGTAATGTATTTTACTTCAATATAAATGCACCAATACTGTTTCTGAAACAAAAATGAACACGTTTTACAGAAATAGTATGACACATAAATATTACCATAAAACAAGAAACCCTCAACCACAAACATGAATATTCCGAGAAAAGTGGAACATTTTCACGGGTAAAACTCTTTAATGCACTTAATGTATTAAACCTATAAAAATATGTTCCCTGTTTAATAAAAATGTTAGTACTTCAAGCCTGAAGTTTGTATACAAAAATGAATACTACCAGAAATATAACATTATTAAGTAAAACCACAAAATATTAGTCATAAAAATAGGCCAACAAATAGTTTATGCTCTACCTATTTTCTCTATAAGGTAGGATACATGTTTCTTATCATTTATAAAGCATTTTATACTTTAAAAAATTTATGACTAATAAAGTAGCATGTTAATAAGCTAAACATGCATCTTATATATTTAGTGTGTCATTAAAAATATTATTAACATTGTTAGCAAAATTAGTTTAAATTACATATTTATTAAATTGATAGATTTTATATTGTGTTTATGGAATTTAACGACTTTATTATATAAGAATAAATGCTATTTAATAATATTTAATGAAAATCATTGACACAGTATTTTAAACGTTTTATAGACAACAAGAATATTTGACATATTCTATTATGTTTTCTTAACATTTAGTGAAAATAAATATATTTAATTTCAAGTAAACTTTTTCTCGTGGCCATTATCTCCGAGCTCAAACGCTAACCGAGGAGAGATTGCTTCAAAGAGGAGTTATTAGTCATTAGTGAGAATTTATTGCTGCTTAGATTGGTGTAAGTTGATCAATAGATACTGTAGTAATCAAAGTTTGAGTCTTCCTCTTAACCTTTTTACCTCCAAGTTGGCCATACACAGATTTCATTGCCACTCAGTCAAACAGTTATAGGAATGGTGTATTAGATAGATTGTAAGTTGTATATTAGTAGGAATTTTAGCAGATTTCCCTTAATAGTCCCTTTGGGGGTCGTTCACATGATATGATTTTCGAAAGAAATTCCTCAAATGTCTATCGATCCTACCCAGGAGATGTCGAAATGAGGTCCGTTCAAAATTATATATACACATATTTCTCTCTTGCGGCCGCAATTTTCGTTTATGTCTCGATATTTTATTGTTATATGTAAAAAGAAAGATCTATTTCGTTAATGGCTGAAATCCGAACAGTGGGGGAGTGGGTTAGAAGTGGGAATTTCGAAAATGCTTAATATCTCCGTTATTATAATATCGAATAAAATAATTCTTATTGTAAATGTAATGTTCTATAATTGTTGTTATGCACGTTTTTTCACTGTCTTGATAACTAACCAAGATTTTTGCATTTTTAGTATTCGGACTACAGTAAACGCCCACTCCTACTCATGCCATAATAGCAATCAGCAACCTTGCATGTCAAAAAAATGACTATTACAGGAGACATCAAAAACAGATTAAATCATTCAGTTAATAAAAAAGTCCGTAACTCGGGGCTGCGTAAACTAAGCAGATTTCCCACGTAAAACCCTCCATACGAGTGCCGAACAGTTACGGAAACGGCCGAACTAGCTTTCGAATTTATAAGTATTACTAAACGCATAAAGCTCTCCTCATTTGGAGTAAGTAGTGTATTATTTTTGTTTAATTGGGTTTTCAAAATGTCTCGTGGACCGGCTCGAATATTACAGTGGGCCTGTTGTTGCCGACATATGCACTAAATGAAAGCCCTCGTCACACCCTGGCTTGAAAAGGGTGGTAACCTGTATATAATAATAACCTTTCCCAATTTGTCGTGGTAGATGAAAATAAGCATTTAAGCTGTCAGAATTGTATACTACTTCCAACAAATGATGTGTACAAATTATATAATTTGATTTCTTAATAGCGGGCAAGAGAACGAACGGCACCGTTGTTTATTTATTTTATTGTAAATAGGCACCGAACTCGCGAGAGTTATTTGTGCCTAAGTGGTAAAGATTCCATTTTCGTTTTCTTTCCTTGTGTTAGGCAGTCCCTCTCTTCAGAGATCCCTTCTTTTAGCCATCCGTCATCCTCGCCTATGTTGCATCTCTCCTATTGTTCTCTATTCACGATCCTGTGACAAATTGGAAAAACAGAGCAGTATTTTGTATATATAATCAATTTGATACATAAATATTTATCTCACTTTCTTGTGTGCCCATATGTTGAAGTCCTATTATATTTCTTTATTTAAACGAGTAATTATTAAAATTCTTAACAGTTTTTTTTATAGAATGACTATCATCCCGCAGTATTTCGGGTAGTACTTCTGACATACCAAGGGACTTTCTGGTGTCCTCATACCTTCTACATTCTGTAAGTATGTGTGCGACTGTTAGATCTACTCCACAAGCAGTGCAGGTTGGAGGTTGTTCTCTTTTCATTAGGTGCTGGTGAGTGAGCCTTGTGTGGCCAATTCTAAGGCGGCATATTACTACTTCATCCCTCCTTTTAGTGTTTGTAGAAGTATACCAGGGGTTCACACTACTTTTTACTGTGCGGAGCTTATTGTCTCGCAACTCATGCCATTGCCATGCCCATTGCTCCAGTGCCAGTTTTTTTGCATGATTGATGGCGCCAGCGATCCGAACTTCGGTCATTAGTGTGCCCTCTGTGATAGCTTTAGCGGCTAAGGCGTCAGCGTTCATATTTCCTTCTATGCCAGAATGTCCTGGTACCCAAATAAATTCGACATTAATATTTTTCTTGTGCAATTCCTCTAAAATCTGTTGAATTTCTTAACAGATGGGTTTTCTATTGTACATTTTTTCGATTGATTTTAAACTGCTGTAAGAGTCAGAACAAATCAAAGCATTCTTTTGCTCAATTAACAATAGGTTAAGAGCTACTTTTATTGCTGTAAGCTCCGCAGTAAACACACTACTTACTGAGGGAAGGGAGTACATCAGAGAGCGATCCTTAGCATACAGCTGAACCAACACCTCTGTCAGTTTTTGATCCATCTGTGTACAAATGCAAATCTGAGGACGATTCGCACGACTCTATTTTTCTGAATTCATTAGTAAAAATAAATTGTTGGGTTATGCTTTTCCTATATTTTTTCAATTCCCAATTTATATTTTGTGGAAATAACAGCCATGGTTCACATTGACAGTTTTTACTAGGAACAATTTCTATATTGTCCATCCGTAATCAGTATTATTAAGTAATATATTTCTGGCTGGGCGGCTACTTTGTGAGGACACTTTAAAATAATATGCTATCCATAACCAATCTCGTCTGTAATTTATAGGCGCTTCACTGTGCATTACAGTGGTTTGAGAATGATATCTGGTGCATTCAGGTCCAGCCCAGTAATAAGCTTGTGTGCTGATATTGGCGAAGCACCGTTGTTTGTAATGGTCAGTGTAGACATTTCTTACAAAGTCCAACTTTTTTAAAATTATCATAT
Source organism: Riptortus pedestris (assembly GCA_019009955.1). NCBI lineage: Eukaryota > Metazoa > Arthropoda > Insecta > Hemiptera > Alydidae > Riptortus > Riptortus pedestris. The sequence goes on from CM032228.1 coordinate 47,226,639, forward strand.
TCATAGTCACCTGACATACTCATACTGTAGTGAAAGGAATTTTAATGAGAGAGTGGACGTGAATTTAAGGGGGATTTACATTGTTTTGTCTTCTTTAACTAGAGGTATCGACAAAACTGAAGTGTTAATAACTCGAGTGGTTGTCGGGGAAGTATCGATATGTTCCCGGTCTTTATTTGGAATTCGGGTGAGGCCAAGTCGACAAGATGGAGATAAAGGCCATAAAGCGGAGCCCCTATTTATAGTGGTGCTAATTGGACGGATTGGTGTGTGTGGTAGTGTCGGAGGACATTGGTGGCTGGAGAAGGCCTGTTATAAAAATACCTAGGGGATTAGGCACTGAATTCATTATCCCCCCCCCCTCTCTCTCGCTGTCACCTGGTAACTATCATATTCGTAAATTTCAGGCAGTCCTCACCTTTTCCACATTCCTGATAAGATCTGTTTCTCACTCGGCTCCGGGCTCTGACACCTGCCTCTTTTTCATATTATACCCCCCACTTGTCACTCTTGTCAGGTGCTACACGTCAAAACTAACAACTAAAAACTTTAAGTCCGCAGAAGATACAATTAAACTCATGATATTCGAAAAAAAAAATCCTCAAATGTCCATCGATCCTACCCAGGAGATGACGAAGGTCAGGTCCGCTCAAAATAATATATATATATATATATATATATATATATATATATATATATATATATATATATATATTTAACAGAAATATCAAATCTTTTAGCCAGAAATACTCAAGTGTAATATTCATTTGATTTCTTGGAATTTTAGGACCACGTACCGGTGGGCCACATAGCGTATTCTAATATCAAAATTTTGCTATTAACACATACCCCTTAAGGGAAATTAGTTATTGAGGTTTCGACCAGGTTATATTTATATATGGTGTTGTTGTGATTTTTTGTTATTTTGGAGGTTTGGTCAATGTTGGTGAAAAAGTCTTAGTTTATGCCGATATTTCGAGAATTTTATTTTCTCTTCTTCAGGGCTGTAAAAATACAGATGCTACTTTATAATATTGCGCATTGTTGTTAAATTAGAGTTTAACAGGAGGTGTTTATGCTATTTTTACTTACCAAGACTAAAGATACTTAAAAACTACTGTACATATTGCACTGGTTACAATAACCTTCCCTGGTCTGTTTACACTGAGCAGGGTCACAGGCTTATGTTTTTGTATATCTATAGTAAATTGTCTTTTGTTTGCTGAACTATATTATAATTATTATTCTAGCTATTATATTATGTTGGAACTATTGTTATGTGTTATTACAATTATTGTCATATCTTGTTAAAGCTATTATGTTATTGTTTTATATATATATATATATATATATATATATATATATATATATATATATTCTCTTACAACCTTTATTGCTGTGTGTTATCTCACAATCATTGCTACATTTTTATGACGCTATTATTATGTTGTACCAAAGCTACCATTATATTGTTATAGTATATATATATATATATATATATATATATATATATATATATATATACATACATATACATATAAAATTTTGACCGGAACTTATTTTCGTTATCGAGTAGGTAGGATCGCTGGAAATTTGATGAAGTTTTTCGAAAATCGCGTCATGAGTACAACTTTAATAACTGATTTCCCTTAAGGAACATCTGCTAATAGCAAAATTTTGATATAAAGATATGCTAGGTGACCCGCCGGTACGTGGTCCTAAATTGCCAAGAAATCGAATGAAAATTACGTTTGAGAATTTCTGGTTAAAGTTGTCGAGATATTTGCATTTTTTAGTGTTCGGCCTTCAGTAAAACTCACTCCTACTCATGTCATATAAACACAAAGCTGTTATGAAACTCGTTATCCGAAGAATAAATACTAAATATTGTTCTCGTTGAACTTTTACACTTTGTGATAAACGCAAATACTTGACTCACGTGGAAAATCTGCTAAGGTAACGCAGTCCCTGCGTACCGGACTTTTTTGAGGAGCTGGATGGTGAAGGAAGCAGACCGTAGATAAGAATCAATCAAAAAAAGTCCGTCACGCAGGAGCTGCGTAAACTAAGCAGATTTCCCACGTGCTGCTATGACACAGGAGATCTCACCTTACCACATATTCTCAATTTCTATGAGAAACCCGATGAGTAAAAAAAGAGGTGGAAGCTGAAAACAAGAATGTACTAATAACTAACTTAATACTTATATGCTTAGTACTTGTATTACGAAAAAATGCAACGAACAACAATTCTAGAACTTTGATTAACGAGATTGGTTCTATAGCGTGTTACGATCCGACTAAAAATAATGGAGATATTTGGAATTTTCTAATTACCCTATTCTCTAAACCCCCACTATTCCTTTTCCGATTTTTACAAATCACACACTTGATCTTTAGTATTGAAATATATTATATATCATAGAATATAACATTAATTTTGTTGAAAACTTTTTACTATATCTAGTACTGTAATTTATTATGTACCAGAGTAATTTTTATCCCAATCAGTCAAATTTTAGTAGTCCAAGAACTTAAGACGGGTGGTGGGGTGGTCACCTGAACATATTTGCATGTATCTCGTATAATAAAGATCTCATGAAAACAATATTTGGTATTTAAGCTTCTAATAATGGGGTTTATTATATAACAGAGTATTGTTTATGTAACATGAGTAGAAGTAGGGTTTCTGAAGGCTGAAAACTAAAAAATGCAAATATCTCGGTTAATATCCAAGACAGAGCAATAAATGCTTATAAGAATATTTATAGTGCATTTGAGTTGCAATATGATTGGTTTTATACACTTTTTCGACATCGTTTTCGTCATTTCCTGGTTAGGATCGATGGACATTTGAAGATAGTTTTCGAAAATCGTTGAGCAGAGTATCCTCCTGACCAGCTCTAACGGTCTCGGCGTAGATTTGGCACAGCGACTCTAGCAGTTCATCAGCTAGAGAACTGCAATTACTCTATCAGTCCGCGATGGCTTTTCGTAACTCGTGGCATTTAGTACCGTTCCTCCGGAGAGGGTACGAAACCTTTATTTATCACCCGCCCCAAGCCCTTATTAAAACCTCTTCTAGTTTGCGAGAACAACGTTTCTCCACTCAAGAGGGACATTCCCCAAAGCTTGTCGCATTAAGGACACACAACGCTGACTGTTGACTTTCGAAATCTTATTAACGGGAAGACGAATTATAAGATAGCCGCTTTTCCTTCCCCCGCCCGCCCGCAGCAAACGATGTTTCGAAATGTCACAGATCAATTCGGCTGATGAACACCGGCAGTTGAGAGAGCAATCAGCCTACTTCGAACCAATCAGTTATCCTGGGAACCACTCTTGAAATGGAGGCTACCATTTCAACGTTTATTCGCTCCCTTGAGAAATGATTCCCAGTTTTTATATTTTGAAGAATCTGAAGTCCAAAACTTTCTATCAGGCTCCATTCTTGAGAGAGTGTAGGTTGTTTTTGAAAAGAAAAATAAATATCATATTTATTTATTTTCATACATTTATTTATTTTCTTACGAATAATTACAAAAATTATTCGTCCCGTTCTAACCTAAAACATTTAATATATCTTATAATCATGGAATAATTAATGCTAATTTACATATAGAGTTTTGTTAAGCTCGGTTCAATCGTCAGTGCCCAATAAAATTGTTGGGCCCACTTTAATTTTTTAGTGTATATCTCCTTTATAAAGTTACTCTAAATAACAAAATAAACAACTTTTATTCTGTGTATATTTTCCGAAAACCAATAGGAAACGAAATATCGCTATTTTTAATTTTAGGCCTCCCTTACGACCCCCACTCCTGCTCCACCTTCCTAAATATAACTTAATGCCACATCAATATATATATTCTTTCCTTTTATATTCTTCATCGGGTGTCTCCCGTTGCAGTGTCCAATGTAGTCATCAAGCATCTTCTCATTGCACTTACCGCTAAAGCTCTTCTCCATCTCGATAATAATAAAAGACCATATCTCGGCGAAACCGTCCTCCGTGAACTTCGGAAACTGTTCCCAAGTTGGGATGGAAGAAATGCAAACGAGAGTAATAGAAGTGAAAAAATAAATATATATTTAAATTAAAAAAAAAACAGTAGTGAAAAAATAAATATAGATTTAAATTTAAAAAAAAATATTCCTACCATAGTTAATAATATAAGATTAACTAAGAATTGATGTAAAAATTGTCATGCGGTAAATACATCAAAATTAAGATATACGATAAATTATAAATAATGATGTAACAATATTTACAACTTACATAAACAGAAGTTACTCACAAAATGCAGGTATTTATCCAAAACGAGGGTTACAGATATTACCGGGCGATGATAACTTAATAGTTTTTCGCCCTAAAACTTTATGAAACAAACATATATTTATAATAAAACATACAAGAATATGCTTCTAACCACAAATATATGTATTCCGAGGAATGTTCTTCGAATCGTTTTCAAAAGTAAAACTCTTTAAGGAACAGGCAGAATATGATCACTATATTAAAAAATAGTGTTTGTTTAAAAATGAACTAAATAACTACATGTCAGAAGGATGTATTTATTCCCAAGAGGAATATTAACAAACATTTTCGAATTTTTAAAAAAACTGCAAAATATTTTTTATGGGAATCGGTCAAACAAAATAAATGATAATTGCAGGGCATTACTTTTCCAACGAGATTTATTTTAAGCCAGGGGGTGTGTTTACTATGGCGAGAAAACACACTTTCGTCAATATTATCATAAATATGTAACGAACAAAATTTGGCCCTAAATCGTTATTTACATTTATGAATATATTACTAACTTCCGCTATGAATATAACTTTGGCTTCCGCTTTCCGTGTATATAGACTATATTCATCAACCATGAATGAAAATACAATTGAAAAGTTGTTCTTAAGTGTATTAAGCGAATAAGTGTTGTTAATATTAGTGGTTTGATACTTCACTGGCACCCTCAAGAGTGAGGGTTTACTTGAACGTCAAAATATATATTCGTCAATTTCTTCGTTAATATTGATTGCGGTCGATTAATCTAAAGAATTAATTGTGTTTAGAATACATTTTATTGTCTTAAAACGTTACTTAAATTCCTAAATTTTTAAATCTTTTGGTTTCTTTTCATTAAATAGAATTTATTACTTTCTTATGAAAGTGCCCAAATAAAATTATGAAATTTTTCGTAGAAATATCGTGAATATGAATATTGTTAATGAGGGCTGTTTAGCAGATTTCCCTTAAGGGAAATCAGCTATTGAGGTTGTACTCATGACGGAATTTTAGAAATTTTTCTTCAAATGTCCATCGATCCTACCTAGACGAAAATGAGGTCCTTTCAAAACTGTATATATATATACTAGCTCAGATACCCGACTTCGCCCGGGAGTTGACTTGAGCTGAATGGTGATGGTATTTTTTTGACAAGGCTTTATTTTCCACTCTATTAAACTGGAAAAAAAATCAAATATGTACTCATCCCAGGGTTTAGGGTTTATACCCGTTGTTGGCATTTGTTAATAATAAAATTAATTTTTTATGTAAGTCTTCACTGTCCTCCAAATTGTCATATTTCCCGTCTCCTGTGCATGAGGCATAGATTTCAGTTATTAAGGGCAAAATATTAGCTGAATCAAATATAAACGAGACTTTTTTTTTTTTTTAATTTATTTTAATTTTAAACGCAAAAAATAATATAGCTTATTTTTCTCCATAATCCCCTGACTTGGAAACACATTTTTCCCAGAGGATATGTAGCTTTCCAATTCCTTCCATGTAGAAAGATGCAGGTCGTGTCTGCAGCCAATTGCGCAATAGGCTTCAGCCTCACCATCACTGTCGAATCTTTCGCCTCCTAAAGCTTCCTTGAGAGGGCCAAACACATGAAAGTCACAGGGTGACAGGTCTGGACTGTAAGGAGGGTGTTCCAGTGTCTCCCACCCCAGTTGCTCCAATTTTTCCCTAGTCATGGCTGCTGTATGGGGGTGGGGCATTGTCATGGAGAAGAACCACTTCTCTGATCGGTAGGTCTCGTCTTTTGCGGCGATATGCAAGTCGGATTTTCAACACGATCACGACCCCCCACAAACTGTTTATGGCATGCAAACACTCTGGCTCGCGAAAGTGTCTTTTCCCCGAACTGTGCAGTCAATCTCCTCAAGATTTCGGCCGGTTTTACACCTTCTGCGGCGAGATACTTAAGTACGACACGTTGCGCAGTCGACGGGGGTACCTCTTCCTCCAACATCGTCACGGTGGACACCGAGACGATCGAGGTGGCGAGATCACGTGCTTCCCCTACTCCTGACTAACCTACCCAACAACAAAAAAGGCGGGAACGTTCTCCCACCACTACTGTGCCCAAAAGGCGAAAAGTCTCGTTTATATTTGATTCACCCACGTATTAACATAGATTTTAATTAATTTTTCCAGGTGAGGTACCTCATAGTTCAAATTGGAATGAATTGTTGAGCGTATCAATATTTCTACGCAAATTAATTGCTCCACACATTGTTCCTGGAGCAATCTATAAAACAAAACTTAATCTAAATAACAAAGTAAACATCTTTTGTTATGTGCATGTTTGTCGAAAAACAAATAGACAATGAAATATCGCGAATTTTTATCTCAGGCCTCCCTTATAACCCCCACTCCTGTTCTAACCTAAAAATTTTAATATAGCTTATAATCATGGAAGAATTAATGCTGATTGACATACCGAGTTTTGTTAAGTTCGGTTCAATCGTTAGCGCCCAATAAAATAGTTGACTCCCGCTTTAGTTTATAGAGTATATCTCGTTTATATATTGTTAAAAGACAAAAATGAATATCACAAAAGTTACTCTAAATAACAAAATAAACAACTTTTGCTATGTTCATATTTGCCGAAAAAAGAATAGAAAACGAAATACTGCTATTTTAAATTCAGGCCTCCCTTACAACCCCCACTCCTGCCCGTCCGTAGAAATGTTGGTATGGCATATTATAAGAAAATCGTTAGTATTAATTCACATAGCGAGTTTGGTTTAGTTGGGTTGAGTCTTTTGTGCCAAATAAAATTGTGGACTCCCGCTATAGTTTTCAGCGTATAACTCATTTATACTTCCGTATACGGCAAAAGTGTATATAACAAAAGTTACTCTAAATTACGAAATAAACAACTTTTGTTATGTGCATATTTGCTGAAAAAGCAATAGAAACGAAATATCGCTATTTTTAATTTCAGGCCTCCCTTATAACCCCCACTCCTGTTCGTTTTAGAGGATATTAATATAGTCTAAAGTCTAAGTTGGGCTAGTAGTAATATACATACCAAGTTTCATAAAATTCGGTTCAGCCGTTTATCAGTGAAAAGGTAACAAACAAACAGACACGAAAGAAACAAAATGTAGTTATGGTGTCTATGCCATGTGAAACGAAAAGTTATCGTGAAATTTCGCGAAAAAAATCAATGTACAGACAGAGGTTACAATTTTATATATATATATATATATATATATATATATATATATATATATATCTATATATATATAAAATTGTAACCTCTGTCTGTACATTGATTTTTTTCTCAAAATTTCACGATAACTTTTCGTTTCACATGTCATAGACACCATAACTGCATTTTGTTTCTTTCGTGTATGTTTGTTTGTTTGTTTGTTTGTTACCTTTTCACGCATAAACGGCTGAACCGAATTTTATGAAACTTGGTATGTATATTACTACTAACCCAACTTAGACTTTAGGCTATATTAAAATTCTCTGAGACTAACAGGAGTGGGGGTTATAAGGGAGGCCTGAAATTAAAAATAGCAATATTTCGTTTCCTATTGGTTTTTCGGCAAATATGTACATAAGAAAAGTTATTTATTTTATTATTTAGAGTAACTTTTGTTATATACACTTTTTTCGTATACCGAATTATAAACGAGATATACGCTAAAATCTATAGCGGGAATGAACAATTTTATTTGGGACAAAAGACCCAACCGAAATAAATAAAACTCGGTTTGTGAATTAGTACTAACGCCTTCCTTATAATAAGCCATACAAACATATCTAGGGACGGGCGGGAGTGGGGGTTATAAGGGAGGCCTGGAATTAGAAATAGTCATATTTCGTTTCCTATTGGAGTTTTGGCAAATATGCACACAACAAAAGTTGTTTATTTTGTTATTTAGAGAAACTTTTATTATATACTCTATCGTCGTATAATGGAGTATAAACGAGATATACACTTAAAACTAGGACGGGAGACAACAATTTTGTTGGGCACTAACGATTGAACCGAACTTAAAAAAAAAAAACTCGGTATGTGAATTATCATTAATTCTTCCAAGATTATAAGCTATATTAAAATTTTTAGGTTCAAACAGGAGTGGGGGGGTTGTAGAGGCGGCCTGAAAAGAAAAATAGCAATATTTCGTTTCGCATTGATTTTTCGATAAATATGCACATAACAAAAGTTGTTTATTTTGAGTAACATTTGTTGTATTCACTTTTTTTGTAAAATGATGTAAACACGGGATATACGCTAAAACTATAGCCGGAGTAATTCATTTTATTAGTGCTTATTTAAGCGTTTTTAATGAATGCATATTATGAAAAATGATTTTGTGTTAAAGTCACATTTGATAACTCTAAATATGATTCGGATTAGTGAGGTTATATATCTCCGTCGCCTCCTTCTCATTTATTTATTTTTCCTAGAGAATAATATTGTTATTTATTTCCAATAGAAATGTATACTATAAGAGCATTTCCGTTATTTAATTTGTATAATGCATTATTTAAACAAAGTCATGCTGAATTGGCACAAGGAACGATAGCGGAAGTTGTAGGGAAGCAAACTCTTTGGTTCAGCTAATATATATCTTATTTCCGATATTTTGATGTTATTGAAACAAATATGTACATACCATCATAACAATTAGACGTTAATGGTAATGCCATTATGAAAAAAGACAATATCCGGTTAAACTTAATATGATTTAAAGTATTACTTATTTTGCTGGGAGGGCTACAATCTCTTCCCCTCACCCATCTCTTTGAATATAAATGAAATTATTTTTAGGGTAATACTATTATTTAATTCCGTCAGGTAGATAAATTATTAAAATAATACTCTGAATCAATAATTTAAGAAAAACATGGGGTTTAGCCCTCATGCTGGACCGGAAGATGACAGGAGCCTAAACAGTTAATTGAGTTATCTTATTACCAGTGAAATGCTGCCATTCCAGGAAGTGACTTCCACTGAGCTCTGCTATTACGCAATTAGGAATATAATCTAATGTACAAAACTATGCTTAAACTACATGTGCTCGGGTTGGTTTTTAACAGGAAATAAGTTTCATTATATATTTAATTGTAATAAATGCAATCCATGATTATGATTTTCAGTATTCAAAAAGGAGACTTAAGAAGTGGAAAGGGATAGATTAGGAGCACATTTTTATTTATTCTTCAACAGTAAAATTTCTCATTTATAAGTCGCCTGCCTGACCCTCACGGGAAAACAATACGCCCAGACGGGAAGTGTAGTAAACATTGAAGCCTTGCTCAAAAAAATACTATGCGCACAGCAACGACGGGTATTAACCCTAAACACTGGGACGGGGAAATGTCAAAATATTGTACAAAGTAAAGCCTTGCCAAAAAAATACCATCATCATTCAGTCTCAAATGAATTCCCGGGCGAAGCCGGGTACCTTAGCTAGTATATATATATATATATATATATATATATATATATATATATATATATATTTGTCTGTTACCACTCTAGCGGTCGCAATTTTTGTTTGATCGTTACCAAACTCGATATTTAGTCGTTTTATGTAAAAAGAAAGATCAAGTTCGTTAACGGCTGAAATCGGACCAGAGGGAGGGGGGGGGGGTTTAGAGGGGAGGATTTTCGAAAATTCGAAATATCTCCGTTACTATACGTCGGATCTAAAAATTGTACAGAAGCAATCTTATTGCAAACTAAATTTACATTTTTTCTCTATCTTGAATATTAACCGAGATATTTGCATTTTTATTATATCGGGGCGCCTAACGGACGAGAGTTACTTTCCCGCCAAAGGCTAGTTCGGCCGTTTCCTTCATTGGCTCGGCTCTCGTGAAATTTCTCTATTGTAAAACTTCACGTGGGAAATCTGCTTAGTTTACGCAGCCCCTGCGTGACGGACTTTTATAGTTTCCGCATTGTGTAATCCCCCACTCCTACCTAGTGTCATTTTAATAATAAGCTGTTATATCATGAACCACTTCATTAAAATTTTTAATACCAAATATTGTTTTCAACAAACCTTTATTATACAAGATGCAAACAAATAAGTTCTGTTGAGCCCCCCCCCCCTCCTTATTTTGTTCTTGGATTAGTAGAATCTGAGTGATTGAGGTAGAAATTAAGATGATTCATTTCAAATTACTCCACTAGCAATAGTAAATAGTTTATATTTTTATTGTTATATTTCATTAATTTTTCATCTTTCCGGTCTACATTCATTCTATCTATTCAGTGCTATGAAGTAGGCTGCCCTGTGTGTTTACAATTCTGTCGCATTCCGTTGTAGATATTATTAACTTGTAAATTTACTGAATGATTTCTTATTAAAGTTTGTATTTATTCCCTTAACATTCACGGTGGTGTCATCAGTACGTAGATTTATCTAACCTTTCTGTGGGAAATCTGCTTAGTTTACGCAGCCCCTGCGTGACGGACTTCTTTTTATAGTTTACTACGTTAGACAAGAGCGGGCGTTTTCACGTCAAAACTTACGTTCGTCAATATCTCAAATAATATTGATTTTACTGGAAATGTAATGAAGTTATTGTGTTTGAAACATATTTTTCCGTCGTTATATGCACTTTGCTTATCTTTTGAATTACAAAATTCTTACTTGAAACTTGCTTCCAACTAGTAATTGTTTCCAACTAGTAATTGAATCCAACTAGTAATTGTTTTGGGTCCAAGAGAAGCCTACAGCTAACTGTGAAATTTGAAACATCCATATAATATTACGAACATGTATTTCGCATTTATTTATGGTAAGTTGTAGTATAGCAACATACTTTTACCATAGACGGGAATGAGGGTTTTCTAGAAAGAAGTTTAATTATATTTCTAATAGAAACCATTTTAACAGATTTCCCGTAAGAGAAATCAGCTATTGAGATTGTAGTCATGACGCAATTTTCAAAAATTTCCTCAAATGCCCATCGATCCTACCAAGATAATGAAAATGAGGGTCATTCAAAACTATATATATATATATATATATATATATATATATATATATATATCTGTTGTATCTGCGGCCGCAATTTTGGGCCACAATCTCCATATTTAAATGTTTTATATAAAAACATGTTTATATCAACAAGTTTTAGCTTACTTTTTTTTGTAAAAAGTCCTTTTGCCCGGTTTTACCCCACTAATATTGTAGAACCGGGTATATATGTTTTTCTTATGGGGAAATAAATATGTAAAGATTTTGAATCAAATTAATGTTTCTTTTGTTAATAAAAAATTTGTTTGATGCATTAAAACAAACCCCACTTTTGGGAACAATGAAAAAAAATATAAACAAATTACAACATTAATCTTTATAGCTATTTCAAAACAATTATATATTTAAAAAAGTAACTTCATAGTTGTAAGATTTATCATATTGCTTGTCATTATATATGCTTTTACAGTGAGATAATTAAACGAAATTATATAAAATTATACTTTTCATGTTTCGAGAATCGTGGCCGGTTTTTTTTTTCTTCTTTTTTCTGGGTCTAGCGAATTGCTAGTTGAAACTTTTACCCCTAGCGTAAAGTTTGAATAAAACATTACGTCATTCGGGCATACCAAACTCTAAAGACAATTACTTAGTGCTAAAATAAAGGTAATTAAAACTTGTACTTAGGGAACTACATGCCTGTATTCTAATTGGAATAGGAGCGCAGTACAATCAAAAACCTTTTCCACCGGAATCATAGGCAGGTTCCACGAAAATTGAATTATTGTCGTTGACACAAAACAAGCAGGACTAACGATTTGGAGTAATGACCGCTTCTTCTTCTAAAAAAGTTAGATTGTAGTTCCTCCGTTATCCCTGTGACTGCAGTACACACAACCGCTAAGAGGAGGTACCCGGTTTGCACCCGACTACTCGCTTTTACCCTACTCTCCCCTACCTCATGAACCATTTTATTGAAAGCTTAAATATCAAATAATGATTTCATTGAATTTTTCCTGCGTGTGATAATTGAAAATACGTTCTGTGATGACGTCACTATTTATGATTTTACGTTCTTAACTGGAAAATGTTTATTTGTCCTTCAACGTACTCGATATTTAACTGTTTCCTTCTTTACTAAAGATCATATTAGTTATTGCTGAAATTGGACCAAGAATACGGAGAGAGGGATTTAGACTGGGAGAATTAGAAATTTCTAAAGATCTCCGTTATTATAAGCCGGATTGAATATATTGCTAAAGTATTGATGCTCCTTTTACGCTCTGCTATCTGCTTAGTTTACGCAATCCCTGCGTGAGAGGAATTTTTATTTCAACTCACTAAGATGCCCAACAAAGCTAGCTAATTACTCTGGACTTTTGTGTTCACCTCACTCTTCTTTGTAATTACTGCAGAATCCCTACGGAAGTTTATCATATTTTTCTAGGAACGTTGAGAAGATGCATCCGTTATACTTTGATTGGAAACTAGATTTATTTTACCACTTGAACCACCTCATACGTCTATGAAATTAGAGGAGAATTATTTCTTATTTTTTCTCCGAATGCAATGATGGTCTTATGCTTCACATTTAAAACAATAATTTGATTGTAAATTGGTGGAAATTAGCGAGGAGCAGTATAAAATATGACATCTAAGGTAAAGAGAAAAAATCTTCAAAATAGAGAATAAATGTACATAACAATATTTATAGTAAATTTAATATGCAATACGATTGGTTCTATACATTTTTTCGATCCGACGTATAGTAACGGAGATATTTCGAAATTTCGAAAATCCCCACCTCTAAACCCCCCCCCCCCACCTCCCACTGGATTTGATCTTCTTTTTTACATAAAAAGATTAAATACCGAATTTGGTGACGATTAAACACAAATTGCGTTCGCTAGAGTGGTAACAGACAAATATATATATATATATATATATATATATATATAGTTTTGAACGGACCTCATTTTCGTCATCTCCTAATTTTCGAAAAAAAAAATTTCGAAAATGGCGTCATGAGTACGACCTCAACAGCTGATTTCCCGCAAGGGAAATCTGCTTATAAACCATTAGAGATGAAAGTAGTAACAGTGTATATATTTATGTATTGTTAATTCATCACGTTCCGGTAGGTACAATTTCCTATGAAAATTAGATGGCTTCTGTTATAATTGACAGTGATTAGATAATCAACCTTCCTGTGGTTAATGACTTAATAGTTTGTGGCTCAGAGGGCCAGAGCCCCGCTCCAAGTTAAGATGGAACAGAAGATGAGCCTAGGAAAGAGAGAGAGAGAGCGAGAATAGTGTGTGCTGGATTAGAAGGCATGAGAATGAAAGAAAGAGGAAGAGATAGCCGAATAGAAGGGGCGAGAGAGAGAAAGAGAGAGAAGACAGGTGGCTGAGAGAGAGGTGATTACGACGCCTCTAGCGGCCGTTCCGAAAACATCGGGTCCCTTCATCAAGAGACTTCATCGGAGGACTCAATACCCCGCCACTTCCGGGAGTCATCAGTTCGCCGACTCATCAGGAGCTCTCTCATCACTGGACAGAATCCAAACACAATTAATACTCTCTGTCGTCAAATTGGCATCCGTCTTAATGCCCCCTGACGTAGCAAAGCGCTCTTCTCAACGGATTATATCTCGTTCCATTGGCTAATGGAGATGTGAAAGATGATTCACCAATTTTAAGGGAAACGATTCGTAATTATATTATCAACTCAGTAATTGCATTATTCAGTTTAGCATTTTCCAGTATAAAGAAATAAGCTGTATTAAACTTCGTCCTTAGGAACTTTACTATTTTACTTGTTTATTTGGGTTTTATATACATAAAAAAAAAGAAATAGAATCATAAAATACTAATAACAATAATACAATTCCTCTAACCTATAATATTTTATTTTTGTTATTTATTTATACAGGAGCACCCGCATCTTGGCAATTTGGCTCAAAGTTTCACAATGTAAAATGAAAACAGAATTATAGAAAAATAACAAAAACTGAAATAACAAATAAAAAATTAAATACAACAAATAATCATTAAATAGTAGTAATAAAGACAATCAATAAACATAAGACATAAATAAACATTAGATGTACAAACATAAATAAACATAAGACTAGTAATAAAGGCAACAATTTAAATTGGTTTTAATAAAAAAATTATGTTATTCCCATATACTAGTACATTTATGTTATTTTTATTTTATTTATTTAGTTTTGTAGCCCATAGCGATGGTGATTTGCATTATTAGGATGATATATTGACTCCTTCATGTGCTTACCTTTTTTTGTACTTTTATATTATGGAAAATATTTCTTTTATATCTGATTCTTTCTCATATTAGTGGTTTGTCTAAAGAATATAATAAAAGTTAACCCTTTTAAATCTTTTTAGGTATGTTGTAGCCCTATTCTATTATGTATTATATGTTTTTTTGTAAATGTTGATGTGTTTTAATATGTTAGTATTTATGGAATATATTGGCTGCTGTCAGTTAATAGTTCTGTCATATCGTGGGGTATGTGAAGGGTTTCTCGTTGGATGCAGTCTGCCAGTATGTGTTTTATCGTAAGGTACAACGATAATATTTAAAAGACACAATAAATTAGGGGGTCCCTAACCCCTTTCGATGTCCATAAAGAAGATTATAAAAAACAAAAAGGTGCTAGCACCCAAAAAGGAGTTCTTAGCCTTAACCTAACAAGTAGCACTCTCAAAAGACAAAAATAGAAATAATAAAAAAATATATGAATAAAATAAAACAGAAGAGAACAACAAAAAAAAGCGCCTCATACATAGTTGTCTAAAAATAATGCATCCTGACCATAAATATACTCATGAAAATAAAAACCAAAAAGACAAGACATTCCTCCTAGAAATACAACCTACTTAAAACTAAAACTACAAACAGAAATATAAAATGTTAAAAAAACTTCTTAACAATAAAACAGAAAAGAAACACACACTTAAATAAATAAATAATCATAAATGGCTCTAGGCCGAAGCGTCGCTCCTCAGTCTTGGTCCTGAAATGAGCACACCATAGATTTGGGACCCTCCCATCAGACTATCCTACGCATACTCTTGGTCTGCCAACTGCCCTGAAGCCTCGAGGAAAGGTACTGAACTTGGCCCACACGAACCAGGTTCCACTGAGCACTTTGATGGTGATCCACTCCAGTGTAGCCTGACTCACATACAGCTCTCGAAGCCCATCTGTACTCTAAATTATTCAGTTTAGCATCTTCCAGTATAAATAAAGGAAGAAATACGCTGAATTAAACTTCGTCCCTAGGAACTCGTTATTGTTGTCGAATTCGTCATATCTCCAAAGGTGTCAGTGTTATGGTTTCTTACGATACTTCGCCGATTTTCCAATATGCTCCTTCGTGCGGTCATGTTACTTTGCGTTTCGTGGCAGCTCTTAATCTAGCCACGAGCCGCAAAGGAACACGGCCACCGGAAGAAGCCGATTGGAAAATCGGCGAAATATCGTGAATAATTATAACACTGACACCGCAGGTGATATGCCGCACTCGACAACTATAAAGAAAGAATTGTACAGGACACGTTTACTATTCCTAATAACCTTAAATCAATTCTCAGCGATGTAACAGGTTATCTGATGAACATGATGGAGGGTATTGGAATAAAACTAGAGAAACCCAGAAATAAAGTAAATGTAAATGTACAGGCGGACACTAACGCTTCTCTCATGTCCAGATTTGTCTCTGCCCCCTCCCTAGTGGTTTGGACCGATCCCCTAGGCAGGGTTTAGCCCGATAGCAAATTTATAGGCACGCCCTACGCTCTGACGGTAATTTGGCTTATGTAATTTTAATGCTTAAATAGTAATTAAATTAGTATTATTAATTTGTTATATTTTAATTATAACTATGTTGTTGAATATATGTTTTATTGTTATACATGTTATAGTGCTATTGACTGTTTGTTATATGACCAATTATGTACATTTAAAAAAAAATAGTTTTTAGACTCCTTAATTATGGTGGTGTTTTATTGTTTGTAGTTCTGAGGACGGGAATTTAATTCCCGAAAGCGCTAAGCGTTTTTAAGAAATAAATTGTGAAGAGCCATAAAAAAGTGTATCTGATTAACTTGATTCATGACCCTCACCACCAAAATTATATATAAATATTCCCAACTAGCTTAAGCAAATAAAATAGAATTACTGCATTCAACGTCAGCAAGTGAGGAATTGAATTTAATGGAACTAAATCCAAGTATACCATCTGTCTAAATTCTCACCAGAGTTGGCCAAGTATTATTTTTGATAACGGATAAAAAGTTAATTCAATCTTTAATATTTGTTTATTAGAAAAGAGGCATAGCGTACTATGTTAATCTCTGGGCATAAGACAAGAAAAAGAAGTTGTCACGTGATGTAATCAAATTCTAATAATTTCTATCATCTGTATCATTTTATTCTTTAGACAAAGCACGAACAAGAGAAACAATCAGATATTAAAGAAATATTTTCCATAATATAAAAATAAAGTACAAAAAAGGTAAGCACATGAAGGAGTAAATATATCATTCTAGTTATGCCAATCACCATCGCTCAGGTCAACCATGTGAGTTAAAGCGTTGGCCTTAATCTCACACGGTAAATCTAGAGTGGCGACTTCGATTCCAGCCTGGGCAAGGGAATTTATTTAGTGAAGAAATTCATTAAGTTAAATCCTAAGTCTTACCCTGGCTAGAAAAGGGTGGTAACCAGTAGATAACCCGTCCCAATTAGCCTTAATTCCAAAAAGTGGACGTTAATAAATAATAATCACCACTATCGCTGTGGGGCACAAACTAAATAAATGAAATAAAATCATTTTATATATGTCATATGTATTATTTATATACACCACAGGTTTTTAAGAAGACGAAAAAAACTATAGCAAATAAAAGACGGCAGATAACCAAATAACAAATAGCAGTTAAGTTCTGCTTATTTCGTTTAACTGATAATTCATCACCCCCGTTTTTTTTCATTCACGGATGACAGATACAAGATTACCTCTATTTGTTATTCCGATAATAATTTTTCTGAATAGGCCAAGTCTAATTCATACTTATACGTGGGGAAAGACTGGCTGTAGATTATTTATTTATTGTCAGTGTCCCACTATACACCATACGTGCTATCTATGAAACATTTTTTTAAATGTAACCAACTTCTGTGCCCAAGTTGAATTTTAATAACTGAGATATTCTTCTAATAGAAATTAAATTATTTCAAACCCCTCATGGGTCCGCACCCTCAAATGCGCTTATATAGTCCCGTGTCGTGCAAATATGTGAATACGTTTCATGTATACTGGCTCCCTCAGCAGCTCTGTAATGCCATTTGGCATACATTCCAATGTTGTAAAGTTTTATGCAGTCAAGTACTAAGTGTTTTATTGCTAGTTCAACATTGCACGTTTCGCAGTGGTTCTTCCAAATGTAGCGTTTATGTGTCCATGTAATTAATTTTGATTGGTCAATCTTTAGAGGGCATAAACCCATCTTCTCTCTGCTGTCATAGCCGTAGCTGGATTGTCATTCATTCACTTTATCCGTCGGGGCCTATTGACAGAGAGTGTAGTCCATGTATGTTGCCAGAGAGTAATGATTAATGAGTTTGCTAAGGTCGTTGCGCCCTGGTGACTGATTGAATTTAAATCTGAGTGATTTCCGTCATCCGGCGCCGTTCCTGGCGCTTAAGCGTTCTTACCCAGATTGTCTTGACCTGGAAGCCAGTATAATGCAATTCCAAAGTTTTGTACGTTGTGAAAAGTGTCAAAGCTTCTGGTAATGTATGGATGAGTTCTGTATATGTAGTTTAAAGTTTGGAGGGAGGTGAAAGTGTCGTACAGAGTACAATGTCTGGATTTTGTGTCAGGTATATTCTCCTGAACCGTCAGATAGCGAAGAGTTTTGCTGAATATGAGCTTGAATTTTCATAGAGGCTTTTGGAGGTAATGCAATCATCTATTATTGTTGATACATCCACGTAATTGACTATCAGTGAAAATGAACATTTTTCAAGTTAACACGATCAAATTCATTTATGGAGTGCTTCATGAAAGACATCGCTGAGAGAGATTACGATTTCTGAAATTTAGATAAGTTAAGAGTGAAAGTAGTACGTAAGCCAAGGAGGATTAATTCCAGGGATAATTTGGTTGATGTTTAAATCAAATATTATTTTGGAATCATTATACGTTTTACGGTGGAGGGTCTGGGAGCGTGGGGGTTTTGAGTAAATGAGTCAATATTAGGGCTTAATAGGCCCAATGTTAGAAATGGAGGTTCCGTTATTGGCTCAGTTTTATCCTTGTGAGCTTTTATTAGTACATGTTGTCTAATCTGAAATGGAGGAGGTTCGCCGTGTATAAGATGATCATAGGATGCTTCAAAATGCACTTGGTGCTAGGCGAAGACCTTATGTTGGTTTAATACGTTCGGCTGAGCTGTATGCTAATCATCCAAAATCTGTAGCTGATAGAATGAAAGCATTATTTTCTTATCTGCTCCAAATTACTGCTACTTACAGTATTTAAAAGTTTTATCAAGTAGAATGGTTATTTACATTCAAGGAGAAGTTGCCTTAAATGGGGTTCCCATGTTTGCATTTGGTCGAATGTAAAGCCTAGAAATTGTAGAGTTTGTGTATGAGAGGGTATGTAACATTTCCGTTCAGGAATTACTCAGGATGGCTTTTATTGACGATTGATGAGGGCAATGGAAAACGACTGCATATCCTTGTAGCCCTCGGCATTCTCATGGAAATCAAGATGTTGAATTTCACCCTACCAATTATCAGGTGCAGCCCAATAGTTACAACTGTAGAAGCAGTGCAAATTAAGAAGATTGTACCACCTGTTTTCCTCTGTAACCTTTTGCTGGGTGTCTAATTGTGACAGTCGCTTCCTCTTTCGTTTCACTCAAAGATCAGTCACTACCAGGATTTCCAGTTAGTCACGACAACCCGGTGAAAGTGATCTCCAGAATTGAACTTCAAAAAAAAAAAAAAAAAAAGAAAAAAGAAATGTTACTTATTTACGTCCATTTTAAGAAATTACAGCTAAGACCAATTTACAGTTTACCACTCTTTTCTAGCCAGGGTGGAACTAAGGATTTTATTTAAAGCATTCGTCACAAATTAAATTGCTATTGCCCAGGTAGGAATCGAACTCACGGTTGTAGGTTTACCGAGTTCATTAAGACTAATGCTTTAATCCACTTGGGTAATCACAGTCCCAAAAAATTGCAAAGAAATTTATGTATTTAAATTTCCGTTAACACTTTAATTTATGAAAAATGTATAGAATTTCACAAATTGTGGATCATTCGTTCGTTAATGTAGTATTTTAGACAATATATGTTTAATAAATGATATATCAATGCACTGAAAATATATCTCTAATATATCTGAAAATATATCTCTAGCACCTTAGTCTAATATTTTCTAAAATATATTATGCATTTCTTAACAAAAAACGTCCGTCTCGCAGGGGCTGCGTTCACTAAGCAGATTTCCCACTAGCGCCACTTATTTGCATTTATCTCAAAAAGTAAAAGTTCAATGAGAACAACATTAGGTATTTAAGCTTCAAATATTGTCTTTCATGATATAACAGCTTATTGTTAATGAGACACGAGTAGGAATGGGAGTTTACTGAGGGCCGAAAACTAAAAAAGTAAATATCTCGGTTGAAAAAATACAAATACATATAAAAACATATATAGAGCAACTAATTTTCAATAAGTTTTGTCCCATATACGTTCTTGATCCAAAGTATAATAACGAAGATATTTCAAATTTTCAAAATTTCTCTCCTCTAAACCACTCCCCCGCCTACAGATCCGACTTCAACCATTAACGAGCTTGATTTTTATTTTTACATAAAACGTTTAAATGTCCAGTTTGGTAACAATCAAACAAAAAGTACGTCTAGTGCATTAACACATAAATATATATATATATATATATATATATATATATATATATTATTCGAATTTTTGAAATTCCCCCTCTAAACACTCCTCCCACTGATCCAATTTTAGCCGTTAACGAACTTGATCTTCGCCTCTAAACAAAACGTTTAAAAATCTAGTTTGGTATAGAACAGACAAAAATTGCGATCGCTACAGCGGTAACAGACAAATATATATATATATATATATATATATATATATATATACAATTTTGAACGGACCTCATTTTCGCCATCCCCTAAGTAGGATTGATGAACATTTGAACGAATTTTTCTAAAATCGCATTTTGAGTACGAGTCAATAGCTGATTTCCCCTAAGGGTAATCTGTTAGTAAAAGTCTGGGATAGACGATTTCGAACTAAAATAAATAACAGTGGTATTGGCATACCAAAATGAATTTATTCTAATTAAAATATGAAGTAAATTTGTTTATACCTAAAGAAGAGTCTTCGTTTTGAATTATAGTTTTTTTCGAAGTCCGCTGTGAGATCAAGAAATCAAATTTAATTTGGTATTTAAGCGGTAAATAGTGAACATTTCCAGACAATGTTGAGATTTTGTATGTAGACTACAAGCCATTTATTCTTCATCTCGTTGAAGGTCTTACGGATTTTACCTGGCAGCTAGCTGTAGCCCAGGTGGTACGTTATTCGTGTGTGAATACCATCGGGGCATTATTAAGACGAATACCTGGTGTATGGGAGCTCCCACCACATATCATATATTATACCTGATTAATATCCACCTGTGTACAATAAATCAAAATACCCATACACCAACCCTCTCCCTGCTACCTTTACATATTACCCCGCTTATATCATCCCATCGGGCGTTCTCTTCTTTCCATCACACACATCCACAGGTCTTGTTTGTATTAGTACCACGAGCCGTCTATTGTATTTTATATATGCCAGCTACGTGTATGGTTGTTAGCGAACGGCTACTAAATGGATCGCCGACTTATCTCACGAAATCAATACGTCAAATTGAAAAATGTACGTCAGAACAGTTATTCTCGTTGGAACGTTAGTTCATTAATGTAGAATTTTAAAGAATATTTGTTCAATTAATGACAAGTCATTGCCCTCAAAATATATCTCTAATAAGACTCAGCACTTTCAAGTTCATCATTAGTGCAGTAACAGGCTTGTTAGCAAGCTTTAAGCCCTTCATGGAAAATATATTTCCCACCATAGCCCATATCTTTTCTAAAATCTATTATATACTTCTTAACAAAAGTCTAAGATATATATTTTCGACATAAAATAAATAACGGTGAATGGACGTACAATTTCGCATTTATTTGAAGTATCACGAACACAATGTAACATATGAATTCATTTAAATTTACTGAGCCTATGAAAGAACTAAAAATGAAACTGTATTAATGCGAAGTAGATCATATTTCTTGGTGGGCCTTGATAACTATTTGTAAGCCAATTCATAAATGTTTGAACAACCAATAAAAAAAATGAGTTGACAAGAAGAGAATGTAATAAATAATACCACTTGGATTACTTGGACAGACACAAGACCAGATGTAAATGACAGACCGATGTGTACAAAGAGTAATTCTGTGATTACAGTAAGATACACTCACAAAATGTACGATTTTTGAGGTGATTTAAAAATGTTGAACTAGTTAGCCCATAGCATGATATAATTTATTAAACTATAATTTTAATTATATCTTGATTCCACAGCTAATTACGGCAAATATAATGTATAATATGTTATTTCTTAACGCCCTATTTTATTGCAGCTATTGGTACTAATCGAGGTGGACTATTTACAGATTATCACCCTTTTTTATCCAGTATAAGACTCAGGATTATAATTAGTGAGTTCGCTATTAAATACATTCCTAATTTACACGTAAGAAACGAACACTTGATTGAGTTTTACAGGTATTAAATTCCAATGATAATTAAATTTATTTTATTGCTTTAATGTATGTTCATGAATGAGCAAGGGGTTTGATAGAATCTTTATTGTGGGAAAAATTTATTTTAAAGGTAAAAAAAAAAACAGAGACGTGTTTGTGCGATGACGTCGAAATTAATGCAACTCAAGTGTAATTATATAATACACAACGGAGAATCTCAAGACAAATAGAAGAAATCTATAAGGTGGTCGTTGTAGCAATGAGACGAACAGATTGGATTTGATTAAGAAGACCTCCAGTGATTGTGTCACCTCATTAATAATGAAGACTTCCAGCGATTGTGCCCTTTCAATAATTATGAAGACTTCCAGCGTTCGTGTCCTTTCAATAATAATGAAGACTTATAGTGATTGTGTCATCTCAATAATAATGAAGACTTCCAGCGATTGTGTCCTTTCAATAATTATGAAGACTTCCAGCTATTATGCCATCTCAATAGTTATGAAGACTTCCAGCGATTGTGTCCTTTCAATAATTATGAAGACTTCCAGCTATTATGCCATCTCAATAATTATGAAGACTTCCAGCGATTGTGTCCTTTCAATAATTATGAAGACTTCCAGCGTTCATGTCCTTTCAATAATAATGAAGACTTCCAGCGATTGTGTCATCTCAATAATTATGAAGACTTCCAGCGATTGTGTCATCTCAATAATAATGAAGACTTCCAGCGATTGTGTCCTTTCAATAATTCCGACAGTCTCATCTAGAAGGTCCACACCCCTTTTCCTGCTTGCTTCGTAAATCATAAGAAAAACAAAAACGTTAACAAGACTTCGGAATACTAATATTTCTTCATATATTTTTTTGTAAACTTATTTTTTCTTCACTTTTTCTTAAAGGCCTTATAATATTATTCATCCTCTAGCCAGAGGGGGTATCAGGTAGAGACTTGTAATTTATTGTCGTGGGAGTCTTTGACACACACCATATATCTTAATACTCTCCAGGAAATTATAATTATACAGTATAATCTCATATAATTATATCTATAGCTAAACAGATTAAAGGATGTACAGAAATAAAACAATTACACTAAACAAAGATATTACGAGTCGGGGTTTTGATATTGAAATTGGACGATCAGTTCTGAATAATTGACTATGATTAGATTCAAGCTTCAGCGTTAGTTTAATGACTTAATTCACGGGCAACAGGTTTTCAGATTTGTTTCTTTTTCTTTTTTCTTTTTTTAAATATCTTTTTAATAGCCATTTTTATAGAGACTATATAATTTCCTTTACTTTTAGGCAAAAGGTCTTTATTGGGCTCAATTACGCTCTTCATGGTTATTTATTGTTAATTGTCAACGAGAGGATTGGCTGCACACTAAGTGGTTTAAAGAACATCTGATATCACTTAATTTCCGCCCGGAGTAAATTCAGTAGCTAAAGTGTTTACAGATATTGTGTGTGTGTGTGGGGGGGGGTAGGCACATTTCCACCTGTTACACTACAATATTATCTCTGAAAATTTTAAAATAATTTTACTGTACATTTACAAGTTAGGGCGTTGGTTGTCCTGAGGCACAGCACTGGATTTCAAAATTCAAAACTTTGAGAACACACTTCAAATTTTTATTAGCTTTGTGGTCACCGTAATTTACGGTTGAACTTCTGTCCATCCTGCCTAATCAGCGTTTTGAGAAGGTGAGTAGCTACTTAACTAATGAACTAGCAATAATTGCCCTGTAATACTAACGCAGTATGGGATTGAATAAGTCAGACAACTTGACCTTACACAAAGGCGTGCGGCGAGTCTTCTTCCATGTTTAATCCCCCCCCCCTCTGTAAATTTATATTACCAAGAGACCTAAAAGTCGTCACGCTGTGCCTGCAGTAACGAGGCAGATTCCCTGCTTGCTGGAATAACTCAGTTGTGATACTATCTCACAACGTATTCTCTATTTATACGTCACGCAAGTGCTGCGTAAACTAAGCAGATTTCCCACGTGTAGGTCTACATTAGATAAATATACATATAGGTAACACAGCTGTGAATGTTCAGTAAATGTACAATACAAGGCTGAATTGTAAACAAACAGGCAAGCCAACCTCGTAGCGCCGCATAGATAGACCGGAAAGACAAACAATAAATGAAATATATTTCAATATAACATATTAATATTATTGAAATCAATCTACTAAAGCTAGTGCTGTAATTTGTTATGAATCAGAATCAGTTTTATCTCAATCACTCAAATTTTAGTAATCCAAAAACAAAAGAAGGGGGGGGGTCAACAGAACGTATTTGCATATATCTCACAAAGTAAAAGTTCAATGAAAACAATATTTGGTATTTAGGCTTCAATTAATATCTTTTATTATATAACAGAGCATTATTTATGTAACACTAGTAGAAGTGGGGGTTTACTGAAGGCTGAAAACTGAAAAATGCAAATATCTCGGTTAATATTCAAGATAGAGAATAAAAGTATATAACATCATTTATAGTGTATTTAATTTTCAATAAGATTGATTCTATACACTTTTTCTACTACTTCTATTTCGAATTTTCAAAATTCTCCCCTCTAAACCCCCCCCCCTCCCCTGGTCCGAATTCAGCCATTAACGAACTTGATCTTTCTTTTTACATAAAACGACTAAATATCGAGTTTGGTAACGATCAAACAAAAATTGCAACCGCTAGAGCGGTAACAGAGAAATATATAGATAGATAGATAGATAGATTGATATATATATATATATATATATATATATATATATATATATATATATATATACAGTTTTGAACTGACCTCATTTTCGTCATCTCCTAGGTAGGATCGATGGACATTTGAAGAAAAAATTCGAAAATTCCGTCATGAGTACAACCTCAATAGCTGATTTCCCTTAAGGGAAATCTGCTAATAACGGAGATATTTTGAATTTTCGGTCCACCCCACCCCAATCTAAACCCCCCACTATTGCTGGTCTAATTTTTATACAGTAACATATTTTTACTGTTGTCAAAAACGGTGAAATATCGAGTACGATAAAAATTAAATAAACATTTACGAGATAAGAACTTAAAATCTCAATTGTTGACATCATCATACAACAAATTTGCATGTATCTCTTACAAAAAACGCCTCTTGAAAAATATATTTAGTATTTAAGTTTAGATTGTTTTGGTTCACGATACACTTATTGTTTTTACGATTCACTTGTTGTTTAAAGAGTGGGGTCTACTGAAAGCTGAAAGCTAAGATGTCCTTGATAGCGAAAAGACGTATATTTTCTATAAACTTTTATAGACCATTAAATTGCCAATAAGAGATCGTTAACGGATATATATATATATATATATATATATATATATATATATATATATATATATATATCATTTTCCTCGTGTTCTGTGTAGGCTCGATGGACATTTGAAGAAACTTTTAAAAAAAAGCGCCATGTGTACAACCTCAATAGCTGATAATAATATAATGTTGTGTAAAACGTTTTATCGATCAAGTATTTACAAACTTTAATTACTTAGATTTATTTTAGATCTTTCATTCTTAGTGTGGAGTATCATAGTTTTATCTATGAATAACTTAGGTTTGATATTGTCCTCCAAACACATTCGGTTCAAATAAAATAAGTAAAAAACTTCTTCTAAAAAAATAAGAATACTATTTCAATTCCAGAAGAAAAATCTGAAGAACTCAAACTGAATTAATCAGTCACAATTAATAATGACAAAAAGATAACAATGCCCGAAAATAAATGTTCCAAAAAGACTTATTAACAATGCAATGTGAGGACTGGACAATAGGACCTGAGATGGTATAAATATAATACAGCTGAGATTATCTCGGCCAATACAAAAGCCGGCAACATCATTATCAGAGCCATTGTTTTTACATTTCCAAGATAATCGGTGCCTTCTCCGCGCATTGTCTTCTTATCTTAACATCGCTTCACCATCTTGAATGCAATGGAGGTCCTCATTTCTTAGGCCCATTAAAATAAATTATCTATTGATGTTTACATTGGTTTGCTAGCAGATTTCCCTCGAAGGACATCAGCTGTTGAGGTTGTACTCACGGCACGGTTTTCGAAGCATTTCTTCAAATTTATGTCGATCTAGCCCAGGAAAAGACGAAAATGAGATCCACTTTATAACTCATATATATTGGAAGAACATGTGGAATAAGACAATAAAGCTGATCTCTCTCACTCGTGTTTCTCTCTCTCTCTCTCTCTCTCTCTCTCTCTCTCTCTCTCTCTCTCTCACACACACACTCTCTCTCTCTTGCTCTCTCTCACACTCTCTCTCTCTCTCTCTTCACCACACACACTCTCACAACTCTCTCTCTCTCTCACTCTCCTCTTCTCTCTCTCTCTCTCTCTCTCTCTCTCTCTCTCTCTCTCTCTCTCTCTCTCTCTCACTCTCTCTCTCACACACTCTCTCTCTCTCTCTCTCTCTCTCTCTCTCTCTCTCTCTCTCTCTCTCTCTCTCTCTCTCTCTCACTAACTCACTCACTCACTCACTCACTCACTCTCTCTCTCTCTCTCTCTCTCTCTCTCTCTCTCTCTATATATATATATATATATATATATATATATATATATATGTATGTATGTATATTTCGGTTAAAGTTCTAACGGTTCTTATTTTGGCTTGATTGGAAGAAAACTCGATTTTTCAATGTTTCATATTGAACTAATGATCGTGTTCGTCAATGGTTGAATTTCGTAAATTCAAAATATCTCCAGCAATATACGTCAAATCAAAATGCTTTATAGAAACAATCGCATTCTAAATTTAATTTCCTTCAAATGTTGTTTTATACATTTTTTCTCTACCTATTGCGTTATTGAAACGCCACTCCTACGCATGTTATATTTCGAATGACCCGTTATATATCATTTACCACTTAATTTGAATAGAAAATCAGACAAACTTAGAGTTTTATTTATATAGATTAAGTAGACTTATCTATAAATGTTTCTTTATTTTTAGAGAACATGTATGAAAGGACATGTGGAATAAGACAATAAGGCTGATCTCTCGCACTCGTGTGTCCTTCTCTCTTCTCTCTCTCTCTCTCTCACTCTCTCTCTCTCTCTCTCTCTCTCTCTCATGGCTATCTCTGTCAGAGCTAGGTCGTGGTAGAGAGAGAGGGCTCAGTGACAGGAGACATGCGGCAGCGGTTGGACCAGTTTAGCTGTTAGTAGATTTCGGTCACGTAGAAGAGACTGCCTCCCAGCCATTGGATGAGTGAACTTCTTCAGGCAGTTTTTGCAGCTGGAGATCTCTTTCTGCGCCTGCCGTCAGCTTATGAAGCCATTTCTACCCGCTCCGACGAGCTTCCCCACTAGTTCGCCACCCGCCTTCCAACGGCTCTTTTTATGCCGCCATCAAACCCCCGTGTGTCGTCGACAATTTTTACTAACAATATAAACACGTACAGCCGCGAATCGAAGTGCAAAGAAGGCTGCCCACTTTCCCCTCCGGGATGCTCAGGAATGCTCTGGACTTGTTTTTATATTTAACCCTGCTCTGGTAAGGGTTTCTTTTCGAATTGGAAAGAGAACAACTGTCTTATAGTTTTTGTCATTGGCAGTTCGGGAAGACATTTACACGAAGCTTTCCTTGGGAATTTTTGTTGCTGTGCAATTGTCAACTGCAAAGTTCAAAATGATCCTTGAAAAATAATAACAAGAATGTCTGGTGATTGAGCAGAAAAAAATCTATATTAGATGATCTGCACTTGGTTTTAAATGTGTCAATTACTCCTCAGTTATTCACGAACTAGCTGAGCTACTCTAAACAAGTTTCTCCGTCCATTAATTTGAAGTTAATTTATTAAGACATCCTGGAAGCTATTTCTCCTTACACTCCATTTATGAACCAATCTCACCATCCATACTGCACAAGGCGTGGGCAGAAGGTAGTCGAATATGTACCTCTAAACATAATTTATTTATTTCGTCCTAAATGTTTTGTTTAAATTATTGCCTCCTCAGATTCCTTACAATCTGAACATCTTAACTCATTAAAACATGTAAACATGACATGGTGGGACAAGTCTGGTAGTAAGTTGACTCTACATGCTAACATTTAAAATTTATTGCGTAACAAAGCTCCTGAAAAGGCGTGTTTTACGCCAATTATATAAGGTAAATCAATTAATAGAGTTTTTGGTTGACCTGGCTATCGCTATGTAAAATGTTTTATTTTTGTGTGTATTTGAAAGAAATTTTGTACACATTTAAGTTACTCTCCATGATTCGCTGATTTCTCAATTGCCATCTGCAAAAGCTTCATAATTCAAAAAAGTAGCTATTTTACTTGCATCGTTATGTTGTACGCCTAATGATATTGATTTTGTTCCTTCTTCTGCAGATCATCCATATTCTTCTTAGACGATTTGTTTAGATTCTTGACTCCATTCCGGAGTAGGATTCTCAAACCTCTTCCATGTCACGAAGTTACCTTTCCCTGGGTCTGTAACATTCTCTCTCTATCCCTCGCTCTATCTCACTACTTCTCTATTTGCGTACTATTGGCTTACAGCACTTTCTCAATCGTTGCAATGCATTCGT
This sequence comes from Riptortus pedestris, assembly GCA_019009955.1. Taxonomy (NCBI): domain Eukaryota; kingdom Metazoa; phylum Arthropoda; class Insecta; order Hemiptera; family Alydidae; genus Riptortus; species Riptortus pedestris. Next base: position 47,255,396 of record CM032228.1, read on the forward strand.
TCATAATACTCTAACACCGTTGTAACGGCTCGCTTGTGTTGCTGCTAATTTCTCCTGCTAAGTATCTCAACTGAAAATGAGCAGTCACATCCTATATATTTACACTAATCAAATCCAGTTTCGGAGGAGTCCTCTACTTATGAGTTTGACTCGGATTTGCCATCTCTATTCCTTAGCCTTCCTTCTCCTTCTCCAGTATTAATTGCAGTTTTTTTGGTATAACAGGTGTCACCAGTTTTCCTCATTTCATAGTATCTGCTATATTAAAATTACAAGCCGTGTTACCCTTGTAAATAAAAAAATTGAATTATCTTATGAAGAAATAGTCCCGTAATTTTCATCTTGCAATAGAAATGTCATGTAATATGCAGAATAACCTTTCAGTCATTCTGTTTTAATACCCGCGAAGTAAAATGTGGCATTCGGACGAATTGAACTCATAATGGTTTCCCGTCGAAATATAAATATTTGTTTATCTCTGACTAACCCTTTTTTTTACGTAAAATTGCTGAGATATTGTTTTAAGCGTGAGGCATGCAATTGCTATTGGACGATTATTCACGAAATTATTTTCATTCACGAGGTCATGAAAAATTAGTTTTCCGTCAAAAAATAACGATTGCGTCATCCTAGCGCTCGACTCCATCTCATATCCAGTATGAGATGAAGCCGAAGTAATTAGCTGTCTGCGTTACCAGTCGTAGCTGGTTCAAATAATAGTTATTTATTATACAAGTGACGAAAGTAGATCATTTTACAACTCGAGCGAAACGTTTACCCACACGAGCGAAGCGAGTGTGGTAATTTCACGAGAGTTGTAAATTCTACTTTCGTCACGAGTGTAATATTAATTTTTTTCTGTAATCGTGTAATACATGATCAGTTCTAACCAGAATATGAACAAAATTAGGATATTGTGAAGATTATAGTATGTTGTTGGTAGGTTATAAGCATGGTTGTGAAAGGTTATAAGCATAGTTATAAAACAACTAGAGATGATTGTGAAGTAGTGCAGTTATAAACAAGTGCAGGTTATAAACAAGGAAGGTAATTATTATTATATTTAAATTTTAAAATATATTGATTATTTCCACCAATAATTCATTCACATTTCAATTTATTTTGTTAAAATAAATTCTTAGAATGTTAAGAAACATTTAAAAGCATTTAATTTCCAACTTCAAATTATTTTTTAATTTATACTTATTACTAATTAAGAAGGCAATTCACTTTCTTCACTCTATTGCAAAATGTTTCACTCATTTTAGTTTAGTAATGTTACCTTTATTCAACAAATTTCAGCGGAAATTTATTAGTAGAAAGTCATAACATAGCGTAGCGAACGGTAACAAAATTCATTCCCTAAATCAATGTATGTACTAACCTTTCAGAACTACTACACGACAAGAGCCTTTACATAGACAAAATTCATTAATCTCTTTATTAAATGTTAACAAAACATAATGTGATAAGTCAAATATTTATGTTTTCTACAAACAATTTTGTAATGCCAATTAATTGTCATGCGAATTTCTTCACGTATTATTAATTTGGCGAATAGTCTTAATACTAAATATATAAATAAATAACAAGCATTTTTAATTTATGTAGTTGTTTTTATTATTATTGTTATAATTATATAATATATTACACATATAATAATATTATATATTATATATAATTATATTATATATATATATATATATATATATATATATATATATATATTATACATTATATATATAATATAATATATTATAATTACATCCTTATAATTATATTATAATTCGAATTATTATCCTTAAATTTATTGATGGGTGACATGCTTTATAAATGATGAAATTATATATATTTAGTTGTTTTTATTATTATTCTTATAATTATATTGTATGCTACATATATAATTATATTATATATAATATATTATATTGTATATATAATAATATAATATTATATATTGTAGTTATATCCTTATAATTATATTATAATTCGAATTATTATCCTTAGATTTATTAATGGGTGACATGCTTTAAAAATGATGAAAGGTTGAGAATTGGCCATTCACGACTTACTCACACTTACCTACTCACTGGAGAAGACGAACCCTACTGCCAACACTGTAACTGTAGACTTCCTATAAAACATATACTTACTGACTGCTATTTAAGGACTCACATAGACCTACCATACACTTTGACTGAATTACTACAAGGCTGTAGCCCGTATATAGACCGCGTATTTCAATACTTGAAACAAAACAACATTTTCAAAAAAATATAATGTAGGACAATAAAGAAAATATTTGCAGAAAGGAGCATACTTACTTAAATATAATAATGTCTCTAAATCGCCCCAGTTGCGAAATGCGATTATTGTATGAATAAATAAATAAAATAAATGATGAAAAAATCGTCTCTACTTTAAAGAGAAAATGCAACTGGTCATAAATTATTTTTTGGCCGATTTTCCTGACAAATACGTAAATTGAATAAGTGAAATTTTTTGATAGTATTTATCTGGTATATAAAAACATCCTTCAGACATAAAGTTGTTAATTAATTTCAACGCAAATAATTTTTTTTTTTTTTTTTTATAGATTTATAATATTGAGGACAGTGGGTTAAATAGTTTCTCCTAAAAACAATACGCTTTTCTCGGAATACTTATGTTTGTGGTTATGCTAGTGTATGACTAGCGAAACATTCGTAGAAAATCCCTACATTTTTCATTGTAGCCTTATAATAAACGGTTACAAGGAAGAGCTGATTGGCCAAACCGTCTTAGGGGAAAAGGCCTTAAAAAATAGGAAAAAATAGGAAATCTGCTATCTCTACTTTAAAATAATCCAGCGGAGGTTATTTAGAAATTTATTTTATTTGCTACTAGCTATAATTAAATTCTACAACGTTCATCCCTATAATCTCCAGCTACAGACCAGCAGAACTTTCCAATTTTCCAGAACTTCTAGCCAGGGTGGGACTTAGGATGTTATTTAATGAATTTCGTCACTAAATAATATCTTTGCCCAGGCGGGATTTGAACTCGCTACTCTAGGATTACCATGTAAGATTAAGGTCAACGATTTAACTCACATGGCTGACCTGAGCCCCAAATTATTTGATACACTAAACCAATAGTTCAATGTACTGACTCAGATATGTTCAGGTGGTTTTGATGCAAACACCTGCTTCTGCCTCGGAAGCAGCTTTCACGCGCTTGTAGAGACAAGATAAACCGCCTACTAAATTAGGACTGTCATAGACCTTCATTATTCCCTTGTAAGGTTTCTAGCCTAACTAATTGGAACAACTTACTTCAATTAACACATGGCCATTGTTCTTGTACATAAGAAACTTTCGTAGTAATTACCCTCTGATTGGGCTTGAGGATTTTTTTCCCCCGTCCGAATAATTGCTGCGTTTCATCTACAGGAACCCTTGTGATGATGTACCATCAGATATCCAACGTAGCCATTACCAGCCTTCCCTTGTAGCCCTGAGGTTTGCTAAATGAATACACCCCGGGCCGTATATTATTCGTCTTGGATCAGATTAAGAATTAATTACAATGTTTTAGTTGCTAGGCTCCCATAAAAGGGCTTCTAGATTTCAAGCAGATTTCGTTATTGAAGCTTTGAAATTACGCACGGTTGCAAGAATTCCATAGCGGAAGAAAACAGGGATTTCTTGATTGGAATATCAAGTTCGCCTTCCCAAGAAAACAGCTATTACTTTGTCAGAATAAAATTTCTTTAAGGTAGTCATTTAGTCCGACATCCCGAACAAAATTAAACTGTTTTAGCAGATTTCCCTTGAGGTCAGAATTTTGGTTTCATCGTTACCAAAAACCGTTTTTAAACGACTTTTTTATGGAAAAAAAGAAATCAAGTTCGTTAATGGCTGAAATCGAACCAATGGGAGGGGAGGGTGCTTAGAGAGGGATTTTCGAAAAATCGAAATCTCTGTTATTATTCTTCAGATCGAAAAAATGTATATTACCAATCTTATTGAAAATGTAATGTCTTATTAATGTTATTCTATATATATTTTCTGAATCATGAATATTAACCAAGGTATTTTGATTTTTCAGTTTTTGGCTTTCAGTAAACCCCGACTTGTACCTATGTCATTTATCCATAAGCTTTAATATCATGAACGATATCATTCCAACGTTAAATAACAAAAATAGTTTACTTTGAGCTCTTACTTTGTGAGATGAATGCAAAAATGTTGTGATGGCGCCATCATTTATGATTTTTCGTTATGAACTCGAAAATATTCCTTGGATTGAATTTATTTATATATATATATATATATATATATATATATATATATATATATAGAGAGAGAGAGAGAGAGAGAGAGAGAGAGAGAGAGAGAGAGAGAGAGAGAGAGCATCACCGACACGCAGATGCACCAAGGGAATAACAATGAACTTTTCAGAAGAGTCTAAACACTTTGAACACATTCTGAATCTTCAAATCGCTACTAAAGAAAGTCATGACTTTTACGTGTAAGGGACAAAAGAATCAGCTTACATACCGAAGACGGGTTTATTCAACAATAACACATAACATCATTCACAAAATTGAGTTTTGAAAGTAATTGTGGCTGCTAAATGCAGAGTAGATATTTTCCATCAAAATGCTGAAATAATCTAAAAATATACCGCATTCCTCATAAATACAAAGATACTAAAAATAAATATAAATGATGAAGACATCGTTCATTTTTGTTTGTATAAATTGTATCATTTTTGTTGTATTAATTGTATAACGACCTCAATCACATTTATTCTCCCATTACCAATCTGACTTAATAAGAATCATTATATTATGTCAGCAGTGGCATTAATTTTGCTGGTATCGTCATTTTTTTTTTACCTGTAAAATGAAAATAAAATAATCTTGAACATTTAGAAGCCTTCAATTATTATAGTTTTAATTTGACAAAAAATAGAGTTGTTTAAGCAAAATTATATCCTACTCTTTTTTTTCCTTAATGAATGATGTTTTTTTTACGTATATGCAGCAGACATTCCCTTGGCGTATTTTAATTGCTTTTAACGTGTATACGTTCAAGAATGAACCACTTTTAGGTCGTACTCATGACGCGATTTTCGAAAAATTTCTTCAAATGTCCATCGATCTTACTCAGGAGATGAAGAAAATGAGGTCCGTTCAAAATTATATATATATATATATATATATATATATATATATATATATATATGTCTGTTAACGCTCTAGCGGTCGCAATTTTTGTTTGATCGTTACGAAACTCGATATTTAACCGTTTTATGTAAAAAGACAGATCAAGTTCGTTAATGGCTAAAATCGGACTAGAGGGGGGGGGGGTTAGAGGGGGGGAATTTCGAAAATTCAAAATACCTCCGTTATTATGCATCGGATCGAAAAATTGTATAGAACCAATCATATTGCAAATTAAATTTACTATAAATATTTTTATATACATTTAGTCTCTATTTTGAATATTAACGGAGATATTTGCATTTTTATGAAGTCTGGTCGGGTATAGTTCGGATTAGATCGGCCATTTCCGTCGGCTCAGGTGGGAGGGTTCTTCTAACCTGTCGTTCCTAACCTTACCTTACCTTCGTTACTTTGTGAGATTTACACAAATACTTTCTGTTCATCCGCCCCCTCCCCCTTCTTTAGTTCTTGGACTACTAAAATTTGTGTTATTAAAATATAAATTATTATTCCAATTCAAAAGCCGTTTCAGTTGGGAATTTATTTTAATTAACTGAAAGATTTCTCATTACCGTTTGTATTTAATCACGGTGGTATTGTGTTACCAGTATGCAGATTTCTCTATTGTAAAACTTCACATGGGAAATCTGCTTAGTTTACGCAGCCCCTGCGTGACGGACTTTTTTTTTTTCAATTGGGGCAACATTGGCTGCTTTAAAATGTTTTGTGGATAAATTACGTCACACAAGGGAGGATCAAAACTAAAAAAAATGTCCGTCACGCAGGGGCTCCATAAACAAAGCAGATTTCCCATGCGAAGTTTTACAATAGAGAATTTTAGTAATCCGAGAACAAAACAACGGGGGGGTGGTAGATCAACCGGGCGTATTTGTGAATATCTTACAAAGTAAAAGTTCAATGAAAGCAATATTTGCTATTTAAGCTTCGAATAATGAGGTTCATTATATAACAGAGTATTTGTTGTTGTGTATAACATTAGTAGAAGTGGGGGTTTGCTGAAGGCTGAAAACTGAAAAATACAAATATCTCGGTTAATATTCAAGATAAAGAATAACTTTTTATAACAGTATTTATAGTAAATTAAATTTTCAATAAGATTGTTTCTATACAATTTTTGATCTGACGTATAGTAACAGAGATATTTCGAATTTTCAAAATTCTTAGTCACTTAGTTTTGAATAAGGCCTTTTAAAGTGACGTCATGTCAAAAGAACGTTCATAGAAATGTCTCCTTAATTTATTGAAAAAGTCCGTCACGCAGGGGCTGCCTAAACATAGCAGATTTCCCATGCGAATTTTAACAATATAGAATTTTAGTAATCCGAGAACAAAACAAGGGGGGGGGGTGTGGATCAACCGGGCGTATTTGTGAATATCTTACAAAGTAAAAGTTCAATCAAAACAATATTTGGTATTTGAGCTTCGAATAATGTGGTTCATTATATAACAGAGTTTTTGTTGTTGTGTATAACATTAGTAGAAGTGGGGGTTTGCTGAAGGATGACTGAAAAATACAAATATCTCGGTTAATATTCAATATAAAGAATAACTTTTTATAACAGTATTTATAGTAAATTAAATTTTCAATAAGATTGTTTCTATAGAATTTTTCAATCCGACGTATAATAACAGAGATATTTCGAATTTTCAAAATTCTTAGTCACTTAGTTTTGAATACGGCCTTTTAAGGTGACGTCATGTCAAAAGAACGTCATAGAAATGTCTCCTTAATTTATTGAAAAAGTCCGTCACGCAGGGGCTGCGTAAACTAAGCAGATTTCCCACGTGAAGTTTTACAATAGAGAAATTTCAGAATAGAGTCAAACAGTTACGGGAACGGCCCGAACTAGCTCTTGACGGAAACTCACGACTAGCCCCGAATTTAGCCGATCTCATCTCTGAAGCTGAAAACAGAAAAATGCAAATATCTCGGTTAATATTCAAGATACAGAATAAATTTATATAACATTATTTATAGTAAATTTAATTTGCAATAAGATTGATTCTATATAATGTTTCGATCCGACGTATAGTAACGGAGATATTTCGAAAATCCTCCCCTCTAAACCCCCCCTCCAACTGGTCCGATTTCAGCCATTAACGAACTTGATCTTTATTTTTGCATAAAACGTTTAAATATCGAGTTTGGTAACGATCAAATGAAAATTGCGACCACTAGAGCGTTAACAGACAAATATATATATATATATATATATAATTTTGAACGGACCTCATTTTCGTCATCTCCTGGATAGGATCGATGGACATTTGAAGAAATTTTTCGAAACTCGCGTCATGAGTACGACCTCAATAGCTGATTTCCCTTATGGGAAATCTGCTAAAAGGAACAATTTCGCTTTATTTATGTCATTTTAGCTCGGTCTTCATTAGTGATATTGGACACAATTTGGACAAACCCAAAGTAAGGTATGAGTCAGGAAGTTAGAATTACATATCAGGTACAAATCAAAATCAAAAATTCGAAATAACTACATTAACATCAGAAACTTACATGTAACCTATCTTGTTTCAAATTTAATTTCCAATATATGTTTTTCTGTACCTTAGTTTTTTGTATCATGAACATTATGCAAATTTACCAGATTTCCCTCAAGGGAAATCAGCTATTGAGGTTGTACTCATGATGCGATTTTTAAAAACTTCATTGATATCTCCAACGATCCTACCTACTGGATAATGATATATATATATATATATATATATATATTAAATTACATTATTTATTAACGTCCTCAATAGCTGATTACCTCAATACTGATTCAGAGAAGCCTGTTAAATACTCATATTTCTCACTGCACCCAACTGCACGTGTATAAAAAAAAGGTTTCATATTCAGTATTTTATACATTCCTTGCTATACAATCGTTCTTTATATTTTTTTCATTTACTGTCTCAAATATTAAGTTAGTTGTATTTTTTAGTATTAAAGAGTCTGTAAACCCCTACTTCTATTAATCGAATTTATACTATCAGTTACACAGTTACTGAACATCCCATACCTAGAATTAACTTTGAGTTCAGTTTGAATAGTCCTCTTACTGCAGGAGAAATAGAAAAGTCCGTCACGCAGGAGCTGCGCAAACTAAGCAGATTTCCCTCGTGAAGTAATAGATAAATATACATACTGCTAACACAACACCGTGAATAAATACAAACGGAAATAAGAAATGTTTCATCCAATTTCAATAAACTTCCCACTGGAAGCGTTAGGTTAGAAATATAAACAAACGGGTCAGCCCGCCTCACACTGGAAAGAAAAACAATTACTGAAATATATCAGATTATTAATTTTATTGAGAACTATTTACTATATCTAGTACTGTAATTAATAATGAGTCAGAATAATTGTTATCTCAATCAATAAAATTTTAGTAGTCCAAAACTTTAAGATGGGGGGGGGGAGTCACCCGGGCATATTTGCATGTATCTCGTATAATAAAGGTCTCTTAAATACAATTTTTGGTATTTAAACTTCAATAATGTGATTTATTATGTAGCAGAGTATTGTTTACGAAACATGAGTAGAAGTGGCGGTACGCTGAAAACTGAAAAATGCAAATATCTCGGTTAATATTCAAGATAGAGAATAAACGTATATACCAATATTTATAGTAAATTTAATTTGCAATAAGATTGGTTATATACAAATTTTCGATCTGATGAGTAATAACGGAGATATTTGGAATTTTCGAAAATCCCCCTTCTAACCCCCCCCTCCCTCTGGTCCGATTTCAGCCATTAACGAACTTGATCTGTCTTTTTACATAAAACGGTTAAATATCGAGTTTCGTAACGATCAAACAAAAATTGCGACCGCTAGAGCGTTAACAGACAAATATATATATATACACAGTCTGTTCAAAAAGTTCCGGGACTGCTGTGAAATGAAATACTTAACATCGCTTAAAAAATGTATTACTGATTTAATTTTATTTATACATCCCTCCTCTTGTTATACACTCGTGGGAACGATCATAGAGTGCCTGAAAGGCTTTCGGAAATTCGTTGGCTGAAATGCTGTTAAGAATGGCAGTCACATTCCGTTCAATCGTCTCTACATCATCAAAAAACTCTCCCTTGAGGACTGCTTTGAGTTTTGGAAACAGCCAGAAGTCTGCTGGAGCCAAGTCTGGCGAATAGGGTGGATGTTCGAGAACAGTGACCCCTTGTTTCGCCAAAAACTGACGCACAAGAACACAGGAATGGGCTGGTGCGTTATCATGGAGAAGAGTCCAGTCACCTGACTCGTAAACATCACATCCTACTCGACGAATCCTCGCTAGCAGACGTTTCAGGACTTCCAGGTAGAATGCTCCTGTTACAGTCTGACCTGGGGGGACAAATTCTCGGTGAATGATTACTCTCGAATCGAAGAACACAATGAGCAAAGTCTTCACTTTGGATTTTGACGGACTCACTTTCGTTGGACGACCCTCTTCAGGTGCCCACCATTCTGACGACTGCCTTTTAGTGGTCGGGTCACTGAAAACACCACGTTCATCACCTGTAATGATGTTCGATAAAAAATTTTCATCCATATCGGCCGCCTCAACAAAATTCACGCAAGCCTGAACTCTGAATTCTGACAGCACTACAGAAGTTGCCAATAAAGACTGACCTTAAACAAGCCTAATCTTATCGCAATCAGGTGGAAGCTTTTATTGGTGGCGAGTGAATGTTTACATTACGTAGTTCCATAGTCGTCCGAGAGATAGCGCCACTAGTATAAAGGATGTGAACCGAGTCCCGGAACTTTTTGAACAGACTGTGTATATATATATATATATATATATATATATATATATATATATATATATAATTTTGAACGGACCTCATTTCCGTCATCTCCTGGGTAGGATCGAAGGACATTTGAAGAAATTCTTCGAAAATCGCGTCATGAGTTCGACCCCAATAGCTGATTTCCCATAAGGGAAATCTGCTAAAATTAATAGTGAAATTAGACACACTCAGACACCAATGACAGATTCTAAAAGATTTTATCGTGCTTTGGTTGAGGAAATGAGTATAATTTTATTTTAGTTTTCGTAAGCGACCATGCTTATTATTTTCTAAGGATACTGATTAACACTTTGGGTGTCAATCCTTGATATCACACCTGACAGGCTCACAGGCTGTTTGTAATCAACAAATGCCAGTTTTAATGAAACTTGCCGTCAAAAAGGCGATAATGTTAGTGCTTCAACTCATCTAATTGACGACGTGTAAATGAAACTTGTTTTGATGTACATTAAGTAAGTTACTTAAGAAAGTACTCCAAGTCTTGGCGGGCTTTAATTGCTATTTGAAGAAAACAGCTGACTGACATGTCAGATAGGTTTCTAGACAATTATTAAGCTTCTGTGACTGTTAGGAAATACTTGGCGATTTACAACTTTTAGCAGATTTTCCTTAAGGAAAATTTGCTATTGAGGTCCTACTCATGACGAAACTTTCAAAACATTTCCACAAATGTCCTTCGATCCTACCAAGGGGATGACGAAAATGGGGTCTGTTCAAAACTATATATATATATATATATATATATATATACATACATACATATTCGTCTGTTAACGTTCTAGCAGTCGCAACTTTTGCTTCATCATTACCAAATTCGATATTTAATCGTTTTATGTAAAACTAAATATCTAGTTAGTTAATGGCTGAAAATATTTCAATTTATTAACATTTTTTCGAAAGATTGAGCACGAGCAATTCCGGCAGATATTTATTAGCTTTTACAGAAAAAACAGTGCCAAACATCACAACATCAAACAGTATCTGATTAAAAATTTCAAGTAAATTGGTTTGTATTTTTTTTTGCATTAAAATTTGTATATGGAATATTTACCTTTTTTCTTAATTTCTATATTTTTCTGTTTGTGTTTAATTTCTATGTTTATCATAAATAAAGTTTTGTAAATTATTAATAGGTGTTCCTTTATGTGCGGGCCGCCAAAAAATTTTAAAACAAATTGGCCCGTTGATTAAAAAGATTGCTCACCCCTGGTGAACATTAATGGTGGTTCAGTCCTAGTCATGTAGTATCCGTGTGTTATCCGTGAATGACCATGTCTCAAACGAGCAAGGACTACTTCTTCAATGCTAGGGATTATAATTCAATGTGCCGGTCAGCGGTGACTTTTGAGCACGTCTTGAGAACTACTGAAATGAAAACCTATTTGTATTGGTTAGTCGGTAGAAAAGCGGCGTCCTTGCCTACGTGGGAAGAGGTTGTGACTGGCTGGGGACAGCTGGGGGAGAGGATCCTTCTCTATCCCGGGCCGACTGTTCCCAGAAAGGCAGTGGCTTCCTATTAGGGCCGGCTCTGGAGTGACAGGGCTATAATGAAAGAGCAGACGCCGGGACAGATGAGAGGACTCTGCGTGGCGCTAAGTGCCGGCACACCTCGTACGCACACACACACACACACACACACACACACACACAAATAACACTAACCTGAATATATCAGTGACGCTCATAACAATTTCTTCAAAACCCAACCGTTAATTTTGATGTTCCCCCACACACAACTCCGAACGCCAGCCATTACAAGGTTTATATTTAACATGGGAGATAATTCCAACTATTTCGTAGCAAGAGTATAACTAATTTCAAAAAGTATCCCTCTTAGCGTTAGAGCCTTCTATAACTCAATTGACGACCTACTAGATAGAAGAAAGAACTGACAAGCTACAATTATTTTCTGAATTACTTATCAACCCTATTTCCCGTTAGAAAGAAATTATTTTAAAGGCATTTTTCAAATTCCTTGTTCTCAAATAAATCTATAGATCATCTGTGAAATTAGAGAATACCCCGCTTATTTATTTCTGTAGGTCAAATAATGAATAACCATATAATTATTCAAATATTCATCTTCAGGGGCTTTATACAAAACTTTTAAATATTTCCCCTACGTCTAAAGTGTGTTCCTTATGTTGGGCCAGGTTCATCCGAATTAATGAGAATCGCAGGTATTGTTACAAATTTAAATATTCAATACAAATATTTTTGACTATAAGCTATATTAACATTTTTAGGAACGAACAGGAGAGGGGGTTGTTAGGGAGCCATGAAATGAAAAATTGTCATATTTCGTTTCCTATTGTTTTTTTGGCGTGCACGTGCACATGGCAAAAGATGTTTAATTTGATATTTAGAATAACTTTTATTATGTACATCTTTATCATAATTTAGTATTTTAGTTGGTGGCGTAGCAACGCGCGCAGGGTACAGCTAGTGGTTCATTAAATGTTTATCATCGAAAATGTCCAGAAACCCAGACGGGAGCTGTTTGAATAAAGTATAATTAGTTATGGAGAGAAGATGTTTTATTGACCTAATCCTTCTTCTATTTGTCTTTTCAACAAAAAAAAATTCGCAGGACAGTTATTAGAAATTTATTAGACCAGATTTTTTCAAATAATGTCTGACTTGAAAAAGGGCTTTACGCAAACCACGAAGAGCTAAATTTTAATGAATACATTGTAACGTAACTGATCAATCGTTTGACTTCCATACTTAAATCCGAATTTCAATATCAAGATCATTAAATTGAAGCAAAATTATAATTTTTTTTTTTTTAAATCAGCGCCCGAGAATGATTTATATTAATTTTTCAAACAATCTAAAATGTATATTTAGCTACTTTAAAAACCAGCGATTATAGATGTTAGAACATTGCCAGGAAAGAATTTTAATATAAAGATGTGGGGGAATCTGCTTTACGTGACGGACTTTTATTTTGATTTTTTTTCAAATTTAAGAAGCTCATGAGAGGGATATGTCTATTGTTTCATTCATTCTTCCATATATCTTTGAAAGTACATAAGTACTTTTTTTTGGGAAGAAAGACCTGTTATCAATTAGACATATATAAGGTTGTTGTTTAGCGGTATTAATCTATTGAAGAGCTAGCTCGAGGGGTGAACACTCGAGTGCTAGCCGTGAGTTCAAATTTGAGGGCAGCTCACGGACCACAGATTTATGTAACACGGGCAGAAGGCACGATTTCCTCGCTAAATCATAGGTTCCACCAGCTACAACACGACCCCACGGTACGGGCTCTCCCTGCATCGCTTAATAACTTACTCCGCGGCATATCCGTCCGCCCCGTGTACGTCCGTCTTATATTATACTGTGTCATGTTTGAATATGTTCAACGGATAATTACTCCCCCAAAGTCGAGGAGGATGAGGAGAGGTAGGGAAGTGCTAAGGTCCGAATGAAACTTTGCAACACCTGCTAATAAAGCTGTCTTGTAGATACTGGCTCTATGACAAGGTTCCTACCCTGTTATCAGCTCCATAACGGGTTTCTTTTAATGATAATATCTCAACGGAGAACACGACTCTTTACAAAATTTAATACACGAAGTTCATAATAAAATGTATTCGAAAACCATGTTCATTTGAACTGCGAACGCAATAATTTGTAAGCCTAACATAAATTTAACAATATGAATATTTAAATTTCTTTTTCTGTAATCGTTGAATAATGGTAACATTACTAAACTGAAATGAGTGAAGAAAGTGAAACATTTTGCAATAGAGTGAATTAAGTGAATTGCCTTCTTAATTAGTAATAAGTATAAATTAAAAAATAATTTGAAGATAGAAATTAAATGCTTTTAAATGTTTCTTAACATTGTAAGAATTTATTTTAACAAAATAAATTGAAATGTGAATGAATTATTGGTGGAAATAATCAATATATTTTGAAATTTAAATATAATAATAATTACCTTCCTTGTTTATAACCTGCACTACTTCACAATCATCACTAGTTGTTTTATAACTATGCTTATAACCTTTCACAACCATGCTTATAACCTACCAACAACATACCATAATCTTCACAACATCCTAATTTTGTTCATATTCGGGTTAGATCTGATCATGTATTACACGATTACAGAAAAATTTAATATTACACTCGTGACGAAAGTAGAATTTACAACTCTCGTGATATTACCACACGAGCGAAGCGGTAAACGTTTCACTCGAGTTGTAAAATGATCTACTTTCGTCACTTGTATAATAAATAACTATTCTAAGTTTGTGAGTAGTGTTTTAATGTTCATAAAAATATGATATACAGAATCCATGGGATTACAATGTTTCAAATGAATTAACTGTTTTTTACCCAATAATATAAGAATATTAATTTAATTTGTAATCTAAAGATTGATAATTAGCCGCTGGTATGAAAATGTTGTATTGGACCTTCGAAAGGAAACTGCTATTGAGGTTGTACCCATGACGCAATGTGAACTACCCTCGACCAAGAGGAGTTACAGGTTCCATTCCCGACAAATAAAATTATTTAAACACTTCATCTCTAACGTATGACTAAAAAGAGGCAGTATAACATTTTATACTCACAACCAGTAGTTATATTGACTGACTTTATAATTCTACCATCACATCCATGTAGTAATAGTCCTTGCTGCCATTTTTTTATTAGCAGATTTCCCTTAAGAGAAATCAGCTATTGAAGTCGAATTCATGACGTGACTTTCGAAAATTTTCTTCAAATGTCCATCGATCCTACCCAGGAGCTGGCGAAAATGGGGTCCGTTCAAATATATATATTTGTCTGTTAACGCTCTAGCGGTTGCAAGTTTTTCTTGATCGTTACCAAACTCCAAATTTAAACGTTTTACATAAAAATAAAGATCAATTTTGTTAACAGCTGAAATCGGTCAAGGGGGAGGGGGGTTTAGAGGGGGAGAATTTTGAAAATTCGGAATATCTCCGTTACTATACGTTGGGTCGAAAAATGATATAGAAGCAATCTTATTGAAAATTAAAAGATCTATTAATGTTGTTATGTACATGTTTTCATTATCTTAAATACGAACAGAGATATTTGCGTTTTTTTTTAGTTTTCGGCCTTCAGTAAACCTCCACCGCTACTCTTGTCATATCAACAATAAGCTGTTATTTTATGACGCACTTTATTTAACACCTAAATAACAAATATTTTTCTCAATGGACTTTTACGTCGTGAGATAAATGCAAATAAGGCACGCAAGTGGGAAATCTGCTTAGTTAACGAAGCCCTTGCGTGACGGAGCTTTGGTTTTACAGCATTCATTTTAGTCTCTTTTTACCATTGTTGGTACTATTGCGAACGGAAATGGCTTTAGCTTCAACAATAACTGACGGAATGATCTTTGTTATATAATTCAATTAATCTAGAGTAGATAGAGATGGTGGCAGCAATATGTGGAAGCCCTTAAAGGAACAAATTGCAACTTAACATTTAGTGTTGCAATTTGGAGCTCTTCGTTAGTATAACGTATAGCTAGTTATGGTTTTTACTATGAAAATAATAAAGATTTGGTAGCGAACGTTCCTTTTTAAAAATGTACTAAGCAGCAATAAAATTAAATATATTTAAATATTAAAAACAAGTTATTTTATTCTGTTTTTTTTTTTTATGTTGGTCTCACTGGGGGTGTTATTAAAATACTTTCTGGCGATTCTGAAAAAATATTTTCCTTCAGAAATGTCCCCATACATTCCATTAGGAACAGGAGTACCACATGCATGTAACATTCGTACGATTAATGTGTCTACGCAATATTTATTATCTGCCAGAAGAAATGTCAGTAACATAAATTCTAATGCAGAGTAAATAAGTTATAATATTAAGCACAGTAAACAGTTTGACATACTTAAAATTATTACTATTTATTAACACCCACTTTTTGCTGCTATCGCTAATTAGGACGGGTTATCTACAGGTTACTACCCTTTTCTAGCACAGGTGGGGATTTTATTTAATGAGTTCTTCAAGAAAAAAAAAATCCTATTACCTAGGTGGGAATCAATTTTGCCACACAAAGTTTACCATATGAGATTAAAACGGATATACTTAATATTATTGTTATTAATTAACCTCCACTTTGTGCTACTGTGGCTAATTAGGACGGGTTATCTACAGGTTGCCACTCTTTTCTAGCCAGGGTGGGACTAAGGATTTTATTTAATGAGTTCAACAAGAAAAATAAGAACTCTCCACTCAAAGATTACCATGTGAGATTTAGATCAACGTCTTAACTCGCATGGCTAACCTGAGCCTCAAAATGATATTAATGAGACCTTAATATTAAATGAGGCATTTAAATCAGCTAAGAAATTAGTTGCCACATTTCAGCTGTGGCAGATCATTTCCATAATTCAAATCACCCCAAAAATATCGTGTAGTCATAGTTTTAGCCAAGACATTGAAGTATGCAAAAAGTGTATTATTTTACTGTTATTTATTTGAGATACCGCAACAACGGCGATTCATCTATAAACAAGGGAGGATATACAGTAATTGTATACAATTAAATAAATATTAAAAAAAAAATTATTATCAGGGAAGCCGCTGGAATTGCCAAATGTCTAATTAATTTTAATATAAACAGCTGCTATAAACTAGGATAACTGTGGACACCAATAAGATCTGGTATAATAGTGTGGGAATGGTATAACAAATCCGTCCAGGGAACAGAACAAAAATGACGTAAATATTTAAATTCTGAATAAACTGGTTCACACTAGTATATCGTTATTGTTAATATAACATGAGTAAGAGTGGAGGTTAACTGGAAGCTGAAAAAAAAAATAAGTATCTGTGGGTTAATATTCAATACAGAGAAAAAATGTATAGATTGACCTATATAGAAAATTAAATCTCTAACAAGATTGTTCGTATATTTTTTTTTTTTCGATTCAACAGATGAAAACAGATATTTCGAAATCTAAAAACACGTGTATCAGATGTCAGCAGACTTTCACTATCAGTAGAGTTGCACTGATAAAGGCCCCGCTACGCCTTGTTAGAGTTGATACCAAGAGACTTTGATAATCATAACATTATTATTCAAAAACTTAACTATGAAGACAATAGTAAGTAATGTTTCATAAAATTTTTATCATCGAAAATGTCCAGAAATCAAAACGGATGCTGTTTGAATAAAGTGTAATTAGTTATGGAGAGAAGATGTTTTATTGACCTTAATTCTTCTTCGACTTGTCCTTTCCCAAAAATCGCTAGACAGTTATTAGAAATTCATCAGACCAGGTTTTTTAAAGTAATATCCGTTTGTAGAACATATATATATTTATAATATTATATTAAGGTGCCTCATTAGTAAATTACCTAATTACTAATTACCGTAATGAATAACACTAGGAAAAAAATCATAACATTTTCTAGTTCTGCTTCGTAATGGCAAGAAACATGCCAGTTTAAAAACAGAGGAGCTTTTACTTAACGCTGTATAAACTTTTTTTTATTTTTTATAAATTATTTTGAGACTCTGATTCCCTGAAAGGAGAGGGCCTTTGTCACATTTTATTTTTAAATGAGAATCACTGACGGTTTTCCCAGCTTTGATTTCTTTATTTAATTTTTTTACCTAAGATCTAATTTCTAATTATTCTATATTGTATCTGTCCAACAAATTTCATGTAAATTAATGTAAATATTAAATTCGATGAAGTATGTTAAAATTTATCTCCAAATTTAGATATAACTTTAGTAGTCTACATTCACAAGTGGAGTATTTACGTTACAGTTTAAAATATATTAATTCTTTTTTTGTATGTGGTTTCTTCTTAATATTATTCTTTTCAGGTGTTCTAACGTCTATATATGCTATTATTTATCCCGTATTTAAGTGGCTTTTCTCTTAAAATAGTTTCTGCTAACCTCAAAATTATCTGGATTTATTTTATTTTGAACTGTATACAAGCATTATACATTTTTTAAATTCATGAGTAATGAATATGCAATTGTTTACGATCTCTGAGTGGGTTAGAGCTTGTTGTGTGTGTTTAACAAAATAATCAGACCTCTCTTTACTGATAAAAAGTTTGTTATTGTAACGACTGTTTATTTATCACTTTTTTTCTTATGCTCTAAGAGAAAAAGTTCCTTCAATATACAAGGGCTAATCCATTAACTCTCCTTCCCCAGTCCCCTTACTGTGGAAGAAGATTTTCAATCAATCAAACGAATGGAAATTTTTGATATATTTTTTTTGTACCAATGATTTAAATGGTAATGGATAAAGCTTCAAACCAACGCCAATATTGTAGGTAGCTTCAAGAGAACTACCTATTATTCGCGTTCTATTCTCCAGATTTTCTAGCTCAAGAGAGTAAAAAGGTTGTTTGGTAGAAAATGATTATATTTCAAGAGAAGTATATGGTTAAAAGGCTTAAGAACAGGTTCTCTTTCCCCAACCTCAACCTGATTTTGTTTTTTCTTCTATCGACAGCAAAGTAAAAACTTCTCTAGTTTTTCTGCCATAGGCCGACTGTAATGTTGCCTGCCTGCCACCTGCTTCACTTTGTCACCACCGTTCATTATAATATGGGATTTTTCAAGCGGCCGAAATCTCCAGCCGAGCGCAGAAACGAAAAGTTGAGTATAGTATAAGAAAAGAGCCAGGAGGCTCTCTCCTTATCCATATTCAGTTTCATGAAGAAATTTCATAATTACCCAAAAAGAGAACTTTTTTCCCTTTAAAATGACTGTTACTCTAGCGGTCGTATATAATTTTTGGTTCATCGTTACCAAACTCGATACATAAGAGCCATGAAAACCTAAAGATAAAGTCCATAAATGGCTGAAATTGGACCAATAAGGGAAGTATTGCGAAAAATCATAATGCGTCCGTCATTAGCAGATTTCCCTTAAGGGATATATATATATATATATATATATATATGTCTGTTAACGCTCTAGCGGTCGCAATTTTTGTTTGATCGTTACCAAACTCGGAATTTAATTGTTTTATGTAAAAAAAGAAGATCAAGTTCGTTAATGTCTGAAATCAGACCAGTGGGAGGGGGGGGGTTTAGAGGGGGGATTTTTGAAAATTCGAAATATCTCCGTTATTAAGCGTCAGATCGAAAACTTGTATAGAATCAATCTTATTGAAAATTAAATTGACTATAAATACTGTTCTATACATTTATTCTGTATCTTGCATATTAACCAAGATATTTGAATTTGTATTGTGTGAGTGGTCGGCAAAAGTCGGCCATATTCGGGACTTTCCGCCGAAAGCTAGTTCGTCCGTTTCCGTTACTGTTCGTCCCTCGTGAATTGGTTTAGAGATTCGTTACTACTGCCGTTATTAGGAGGCAGATTTCTCTATTGTAAAACTTCACGTGGGAAATTTACTTAGTTTACGCAGCCTCTACGTGACGGACTTCTTATAGGTCTAAAGCACGCCTGTAACTTCCACAGTGTAACTCCTCTGAGAGTGAAGGACGACTGTTGGTGTAGCGCGTGTGTTAGTTCGTAGATTCCGAAAATTCCAAATACCTCCGTTATTATACCCCGGGAATGGTATACTTGGTAAACCCAACTTATAGAAAATTTAAAATGTTGGTGTATTAATTTTTTCGCTCATTCGAATAAAAACCGAAATATTTGAATTTTTTAGTTATCAAACTTGAGTAAACTACCTTCTACACAAGTCATATAAACAATAATCTGTTATATAATGAATCACTTCATTCGAAGCTGAAATGCCAAAAATATTTTGTCATCCTGTATTTACTAGATGAGACACATGTAAATATGTTGTGTGTTGACGTTATCAATTAAGATTTTTACCTTCTTGGCTCAAAAATGTTTCTTCCGCCTATGATGTGCTCGCAATTTCACGATTTCATGGAAAACTAAAAATATTAATTGTTAATGGCTGATGCCGGCCTTGGGGAGTTGGGGGGGGGTGCAGAGAACGGAATAATTCCTAATTCAATATCCAAAATTATATGCTACTATGATTTGTATAAAAAAAGATCATACATTGGAATTTTAAATTTATAAAATTGTTGTTATTGTTTTACATTGTGTCCTTATCTCCAATATTTCCTGAGTTATATGTAGGGTTGCAGCCTTAGTAGGCCCCATAGAAATTTAAATTTTATATAATAATAATGTAGTAAACTCCAATTCGCCTTGTTGTAAGCAATAAATAAAACATATTTTTCTATTTCTATAATATCTAAGAAGTACTAATACTATTTTTTGGGCTACCTCCACGTATTTTCTAATTCACAGTCCTCCGACAGAATTTTCCGGACAGGAAGTTTTCTTTATGTATTTCTTAGCAGCGAATTTCTGAGCTTCCCCGTCGTGGTCCTGTTAAAGATAGCAATTCTATGGTAGAAGAAATTTTCCTCATGTCTGTATTACGTCCCCATCTCCTGCTTTACGTGATTTTCCACAGATGCAACGAGTTATGAGGTCATACTTTCCTTTTTACTTCCTTGTACGAGGTAAAGTACTGCAATAGTGAAAAATTTCAGTTTTCTTCAACGGAATCTAAGTTCTCTGTACCCGTTTTGACGTATTTCGGCATGACGTCTTTACGTATGAATGTAAGTAGTACCAAGTTGTGCACTTCCTCTTTTGTAATAAATTCAACTATGAGTAAGGGTTTTTAGAGTAGCGGAAATAAATAAAAAATCCAAATTTCTCGGAACGAGATAAAGACGATTCAGGATATAGGTTCTTTTTTGTCCAACTTAACTATATAAGGTCTATAAATAATTTAAGTCAATAAAGAGGTATTCCATTCTCAACATTCTTGATTATTTCAACAAGTTTACAAGTGTCCACGTTGGTTAAGACTGATAAAATGTTTTTATTTTACTGTTGTGTTTTTAGTTTGATACAGCTTTAGAAGAATAATTTTAGAATTTGCATTGTAAATTCCCGAAAGGACTAAACGTTTGCTGTGACTTAAAAAAGCCCGTCACGCAAAGGGTGTGAATTTTCTACTAGCTTCATTACACACTGGTGATCTAAACTCTCTATAAATGCTCGAATTAACCCAGATTCGTTGTGTGATGAAGTCACAAATTATGATTATACGTTCTTGTTAAGAAAATGATTATTTAGTCCATACCATAGTCGGCATTGAACCGTTTCAGTCTACAGTAAAGATCATATTTGTTATTGGCTGATATCGGACATGAATAGTGGTGATATAATGGGGGGGGATTCAAAAATTCAAAATATTCTCCCAAAATGCTGGACCGAATTGATCAGGATCAATACAAAGTCCTTGTCCTCTACTATTGTTTTAATTTATGAAAAATGCACGTTCAAATTCAGCTCTCCATCATCAGTGCTTGCTGATTAGAGAAGTTAGCCTGGGCCAAAAGAGTCACCCGGCAGTTTTAGTATATATAGTTTTGAACTTCCTTAAAATTCCTCTACTCTATACGCCCCACCCTCCCGCTGGACGGAATTGAGCCAATAAAGTTTTCAATGGACCTCATTGTCGTTATCTCTTGAGTAGGATCAGTGAACATTTAAAAACTTTTTTGAAAATCGCAACGTGAATACACCCCACAATAGCTCATTTTCCTTAAAGGAAATCAACAAATCGGACTTCCTTACCGACACATTACGTAAATGGGACAGCGAATGGACGAAATGTAACATGCCTTACAGATTACACCAATACATACCAAAAGTCTCCACCCATCACAAATTCACACAATTTCTAACGGATCATGGACAGACATGACATTATTTAATAAGATTTAAAAGTCAAGACAACAACTACAAATGTACTTGCGACACAAAGACAGCACAAACCTTTTTACACATACTATGCTACTGCACAATGTTTAATCAAAAGAGGTTACATTTAATCATGAACATTATTTTAACAGGAATACTCATATATTATTTAATAGTTATAGAAATGGCAATCCGAATGAATGGGAGTAAAGAACCACCTCCGCAGTATCAAAAGTACTATTAAGGAGTGGCCATCGAGCCATAGGAGTTCTAGACGGGAGGAAGTAGTTCTTGTCAGACTCTGGATCGGCCACACATACCTGACACATAGACAATTAATGACAAGGACTGATAAATATATGCAAATACTGCAACGAACACCTTACGACAAAACACATTCCGACAGACTGCATACAACGAAAAAACCTTCACATATCCTACGATATGACAGAACTATTAACTTGACAGCAACCAATATATTCCACCAATACTAACATATCTAAAACATATACACATTTACAAAAACATATAGTATAAAATAGAATAGGTCTACAGCATACTTAAAAATATTTAAAAGGGATAGCTTTTATTATATTCATTTAGACAAAGCACGGATATGAGAAACAATCAGATATTTAAGAAATATTTTCCATGATATAAAAATAAAGTACAACAAAGGTGTACATGAAGGAATAAATATATTATTCTAACTACCCCTTAACAATTAGAGATCTTGCCAATCGATGTGGGGTACAAACCAAATAAAAAATAATCGTTATAGTAATGATATCATAAAGTTTATCAAATGTAGAGATGTGAATGTAGCAAAAATACATTGAACTTAACATTACAGAGATCCGCAAATTAACGTTGAGTTTAACTTAATTTGTTTTTCTATTTTATTTACAGAATTTTATTTTGTATATTTTCTTCATTTCATAATTTTATTTTATTTTTTTTATTCCATTTTATTTTATGATAATAATTCATTACTAATGTAAAACTCAATTATCTAAATACAACTGTGTACGTAATAAGCCTTGTGACAATGGAAGATGTATCAAATGAATGACTTATCATAGGGTTACTGTTAACGTTAAGTTAAAGTTAAAACATCGCTGCGTCAATCACCACACGATTTCATGGAGTAGACCGTTGTCGTAATACTAGCAAAGGAGTCCTTATCTTGACATTTATAAAGACCAGGAAGACTTGGATTCAGGGAGCAAAAAGGGAGTTGAACCAGAAATCAATGAGAAACCCGACCAGATGATCTACAGCAAAGTTCTCGGCCCAGATGGTAAGAGAAAAATTGTTTGATTCAAAGTGGTTTTCAATAACCGTCAATTTGACTCGGATGGTTTATCTAAATTGGCCGGTGGGATGTAGAGAGGAGGATTAAATATTACAATGATGTTGAAATATAATGGAGGGTCGGGTAGATAGGAGTGGGGGTAAGAATGCGGGGGGTGCGCGCGCAGGCTGCGCCCTGTCATTACCGCCTCACGATCTTGTTAAAACAAACATCTCATTAAGGAGCGCCTTCACGTAATATAGTCATCATCCCCCGGGCGGGTCTCTTAATGGCTTCTATAGTCCCTCCTCTCTACGCTTTTTACCTTTTTTTTTGTTTATATTTTATTTTCATTGGTTTTTTTATATGGATTTGATACATTAATGGCAGGGTGTCGTTATAATCCGTTTTAAGGCTGAGAGTATGGGCAAATTGAGCATAAGACTTCTGTCTACGGCAGGAAGAACCTAGGCCTTCAATACAGTCATGCTCATTCCAAACATCAGGTGAATAGTGGATAACATTTTCGTTGGTTAGTTATGTTTTGGATAAGTTGTAGTAATGGCAGGGTGTTGTTATAATCCATTTTAAGGCGGATAGTATCGGCAAATTGAGCAAAAGACTTCTGTCCACAGCAGGAAAATCCAATTCCTCCAATGCAGTCATGCTCATTCCAAACATCAGGCGCATTCTGAATGACATTTTCGTTGGTTGCTTATATTATGGATAAGTTATAGTAATGGCAGGGTGTCGTTATAATCCGTTTTAAGGATGATGGTATGGGCAAATTGAGCATAAGACTTCTGTCCACGGAGGAACATCTAATTCCTCCAATGCAGTCATGCTCATTCCAAACATCAGGTGAATAGTGGATAACATTTTCGTTGGTTAGTTATGTTTTGGATAAGTTGTAGTAATGGCAGGGTGTTGTTATAATCCATTTTAAGGCGGATAGTATCGGCAAATTGAGCAAAAGACTTCTGTCTGTGGCAGCCAGAACCTAGGCCTTCCATACAGTCATGCTCATTCCAAACATCAGATTCATTTTGGATAACATTTTCCTAGGTTGGTTATATTATGGTTAAGTTGTAGTAATGGCAGAGTGCCGTTATAAGCTGTTTTAAGGCTGATAATAGTATGGGCAAATTGAGCAAAAGACTTCCGGCTGCGAGAAATAGAACCAAGGGTTCAATGCAGTTATCTGTACTCCAAATATCAGGTGCATTTTGTTTAAATTATCATTGACTATGTCATGGATTTGTTGCATTAATGACAAGCTGTCGTTCTTGTCTGTTTTATTTAAATCCTTAGTGTCCTCTACAGAGATACCTTTTAATAAGATTTCTTGGGACCAAAAGGACTAAATCATTTTTTCTTATTCCAGCAAAACTAGATTTAAAAAAATCGAGAGCATTTGCAAAATATTCAAATATAAGATCAAGGGCCCTTCAAAGTCATCGTAGGTGACCTGAATGAGTGGGGGTCAACTTAGAGCGTTACGTATGCTTCCCTTTTAAATTATTTATAGAAAATTAATAAATTTTGGTATTTATTTATGAATGCGGTATTGTGTGGATGAGTAGATTCAACGCTCAGAAACCTCTCTATTTGTGGACTGTTATTGTGATTTTGATGTAAAGAGATAAATGATTCCTTGCAGACTCTATTCTTAATAATATTAATTAAAAAGTGTTTGATAATTTTTTTCTTTTGGATTAAGCAAAAAATTTCCTATTTATGAATAAATTTGGTGAGTCATTTCCTCTATAAAGGCTATGATGATAGAAAAATGAATTAACCAAAGAGCTGACAGTTAATAACAACTAATTATCTATCCTAATTTTGTTTCAGAAGGTCACCTTTAAGTTCAAATGAGTTCAAACGGAAGTCTACCTCCAACCTATTGGCAGGTGTAAAGATTTGCTGTTGTTAAAATAATGGCGGTGGAAAATGTTGACAGTTCAGTGAACTGCTTAGCATTTTGTCTCATTTCGTTTCAAGATTGCTCCTGTTTACACCCTCGCACCGCCATTACGGGTAATGGGACCCGGTTGGAATAAGTTGTCCCGGGAGGGTTTTGCAATTCTACGGGAGTAATTGGACGTTTTCGGGTAGAAAAACCATCAGATATTGCTCGGGTCGTTAAGAAGTAATAGTCCGTCGTAAGAAGACAAAAGTAATGACTTTGGGATTGGTCACTCTTCGAGAACATTTCTATGTATTATTACCATTCGAATTGTGGCAGATTTTTATTTTCTTTCTTGCCTTAGTTTCAGTCATACATTTTCTTCTGAACGTTTAAATTGCGCTTCTCATTGATATTTTCCTCGACCAACTCAGTGGTGTCCGAACTGCCATAAAATGTTTCCCACGAGGAACGTACTTAAAGGACGATTGCATCCATTTACCCAAGAGGCGTAGACATTTCCAACACAGTTATGACAGTTCTTACAGAAAGATGAATCCCTAAGAATGATCAAGTTCATCCATGGTTCAAAAATATTGTCAGCACCTCCACTAGGGTTTAAGTCAGAGCCAACATTCAAGGCTCAGCAATGTTCACTCCCTCCGCCCTCTAAGTGGTCGATTTATAGAGGAAGAGCACTGATGATGAGGCAGGACCTCAAAACTGGCTCTGAAATAAGTGCTTAAGATCTAGTGGAGGTGTTGACCATTTTTTCATCCATTGATATATACATCAACCCCCACCAGCCAGGAGATTTAAGTTGTTGTTGTTGTTGTATAGGGTTTAAGGGCGAAAAACCACCAGGTTATCATCGCCCTGTAATATTTATAATTCACATTTTGGAATCCTCATCCATATCGCCATTTTAACAATATAAACGAGGATACGAGCAATTGCACTTTAAATTTCTTTGTATAAACTCGTGTTTTTTACAAAATTAAACAATTTATCGAGTTCTTTCGGGTCATCTCCAAGGGCCACTTCTATACTATTGGAAATATTGTATTTGTTTCTAATATCTGTATACTTATGGCATTGCATTAATATGTGATATATAGTCAGTTCTGTGTTACATTTCTCACAAATCGGGGGTTGACCTTTTGTCATAAGATAGCCATGCGTAAGTCGTGTGTGCCCAATTCGGAGTCTTCCTAATACAACCTCATCTCTTCTGTTGTCTCTTGTCGAATATTTCCATGGACGGATGGTGGTTTTAATAGTTTTTAATTTATTGTTCTGGGTTTCATCCCACATGTGTTGCCAGTTTTTATTAATTTCTTCTTTGAGTGGTTGGTAGAGTTCTGCAGATGTAATTGTTGTTGGGGTGATGGAGTCGAGTTGATGGGCTTCTCTGGCTGCTAAATCTGCTTTTTCGTTTCCATCTATTCCCACGTGGCTTGGAATCCACATGAAGTAGACGGCCCTTTTTAGTTCTCGGAGCATTTGTATTTGATTTTGTATTTTTTTTACTATTGGGTTGTTTGTGAATACATCTTTGATACTCAATAGGGCACTCAACGAGTCAGTGCAAATCAGGAATTTTTCTTGAGTTGAGTGGTTGCAAATGCAGTGATATAGAGCGAATTTAATTGCGAATAGTTCGGCGGAATAGATGCTGGTTAATTTGTTGAGTTTGAATTTTTGACAGGCATTTTCTTCGTAGTAGGCGCAGGAGGAAGACTCCGTAATTTTCGAACCATCAGTGTATATTATCTTTGGGTGTTGATATTTTTCTATTTTATTAATGAAAGCTTCCTTTATTTTCCAATAGTTGATCTCTTGAGACGATTTGTTTATGAGTTTGGTGATTCCTGTATCTATAGATATTTCTTGAATTGTCCAAGATGGAGTTGGGTCGAATTCATCAAGACTGTTTGAATTTTGTAATAGTTTGTCTGTTATGTTATTCAGCCTAATTCCAATAGGTTTTGGTGTTGTGGGGTTTTGGTCGTATAGCCGTGAGTAGAGAGGGTGGAATATACTCTGAAATGTCGGGTGACCTCTCTGTGTCACTAGTTTGGATAAGTATTTAGCTGCCAGCTTTTGCCTTCTGAATGTCAATGGTAGGATTCCGGTTTCAGCACACATGCTTATTGCTGGATTTAAGTAATAATCAAGTTCCCAATCCCTGTTCATGTGTTTAAAATGTTATATCCACCGTTTTCTAGATTATTATTATTTTTATTTCACACATTATGAAACAATATACAAATCTACGAAAAGTAAAATAAAATTTTAGTAATCAGTCAGTCTCTATATACATACCACTGTACCACTGTTTTGTTAGTATGCAGCTTCGACCTCGAATTTTGGATATTACGCTTTTAAACCTTCCTACCCTCTGGCCGGATTACAGCGGTTACAGAAGTCTATGTATAATTTTAGATAAAACGTTAAAATGTCAAGCTTGGTAACGAACAAACAAAACTTTAAACACCTAGAGCGTTAATAGACATTTTATATATATATATATATATATATATATATATATATATATATATACATATATATATATATATATATATATATATATATGTAGAGAGAGAGAGGGAGTACCTAATTTTCGTGAGCTTCTGGACAGTATCGATAGGCGTTTGAAAAATATTACCTAGATTTTTTGTATTAGGAGATGTGGGTTTTATTTTTGCGATTTTAAGATATTAATTTTATAGTTCCATGCTACTTCATTCGAACAAGCTGACTTGAAGAATATATAAAATATGAATATTGTATGTTTTAAATATTATAATGATATTTTACCAGCTTATGCTATGTACGTCAACCAGTTGTGTTGAAAATCAGCCTTGAATCCCCATTGCGAATTTTGGTTAAAAAGACATGCGCATGTGGGTAATAAGACTATTGTACAAGGCCGTAAGATCGACATTGGCTTGAGGAAAAATGAGTTTATAAACACTAAACTACAACTATTTTGAGTGATTCAGTTGGTTATCTGAAAATTTAACACTTTTTGAGTTGACAATCAAAATGTGGTCTTGCATTGGCTGGAAAGAGAATTTGTGGTGGAATACAAACCTGTTGATATGATTCTACAACTTCCTTGATAAGTGCAAGCAATAGTAGAAAGTAGGAGAAAGCGCTAGGGATGTGCATTGGAAGCTGTAGATAATCCATTTTAAAAAATATGACATAACACCGTAGCTAACACGTTTACTCGAATCATCTAACATAATCTACTCCCGATAACTATTATATTAGTTGTATATAATACGATATAGAATAGGTCTACAGCATACCTAAAAAGATTTAAAAGGGTTAACTTTTATTATATTCTTTAGACAAAGCGCGGATACGAGAAAGAATCATATATTAGGGAAATATTTTCCATAATATAAAAGTACAAAAAAAGGTGAGCACATGAAAGAGTAAATATATCATCCTAATAATGCCAACCACCATCGCTGTGGGACACAAAACTAAATAAATAAAAAAAAATAATGATATAAATGTACTAGTATATAGGAATTACATAATGTTTTTATTAAAAACATTTTTAATTGTTGTCTTTATTACTAGTCTAATGTTTATTAATTGTCTTTATTACTAGTATTTAATGATTATTTGTTGTATTTAATTTTTTATTTGTTGTTTCAGTTTTTGTTATTTTTCTATAATTTAGTTTTCATTTTATATTGTGAAACTTTGAACCAAATCGCCAAGATGCGGGTGCTCCTGTATAAATAAATAAAAAAAATTTTAGAATTTGACAGACCAAAGGCAGAACAATCTGTGCATTTGTTGTAAATTCCTCGTGTTCTTCAGACGTTGGTATATCAAACAAAATATTAGTAAAAGTTAAGTTTAATACCAAAAAATTTCATCTGGTTTGTACAGCAATTATTTTATTCATTTGTATGATAAGCCAAGGAATGTGTAACTCAATAAAAATTTGAAAAACTAATACATTTTTCAAAAGTATATTATAATTAAGAGCTAACAATATTCTTAGCTCACAATAAGTTATAAAATCTTATGCTTTTTATTCCAAACTTCAGGTGACCCCTCTCCCCATGAATTATTTGAATTTCTTGACAAATAGGGTGAATAATGAAAAAGCATTTTCAAAATTCATAACTAGTCGTTATTTTGAATCAAATTTAATGAGTTCCACCTTATTCAAATAATTACATGAATCTATGAAAATTAACGAAATAAATGTTAGTATTTTTCAAATATCACTCATAAATCGATGTGAGTGACTTCCAATTTTTTAAAAACCCAAATTTGGTCTAGTCAACAAGTCATATTCCTCGTGTTTATGCTCTGGAGGTTAAATGGCAGGGGAGGGAGTTTAAGCATAGGACAGTAAACCAATTAATTACTTCAGATTTGTCCATCAATCCTACCCGGAAGATGACGAAAATTAGATCCGTTCAGAATAATTATATATATATTTATATATATATTTATATATATATATATATATATATATATATATGTTTGTGTGTGTGTGTGTGTGTCGATATTTAATCGTTTTATGAAAAAAAAAAAATCAAGTTCGTTAATGGCAGAAATGGGACCAGTAGAGGGGGGGGGGTTAGAGGGAGTATTTTCGAAAATTCAAAATATCTCCATTATTATACGTCATATTGTAAATTGTTTAGAACCAATACTATACCAAATTAAATGTTCTATAAATGTTGTTATACACATGTTTTCCTTATTTTCAATATTAACCGAAATATTGGCATTTTTTAGATTTCAGCCTTTACGTCATCTCCATTATTAGTCTGAACGAAAATTGATCATGACCAATCTTATTGCAATGTTACCTATAAATGCTGTTATATATAATATGTAATATTTTCTACATCATGAATATTAACCGAGATATTTTTATTTTTTAGTTTTCAGCCTTAAGTAAAGGCCAAAACTTCTGCCTTAAGTTTTCAGCCTCCTACTCATGTCATATTGACAATAAGGTGTTATATCATGAACCATTTTATCCAAAGCTCTAATACCAAATTTTAAATACTAAATAAATTGTAGGACAAGTCTTGTTAAGCTATTGTTGTTCTACAATTGCTGATCTGTGTTTTCTTTTCTAACACAAGAAGTAATGGAGTTATTAGTACTTCCTTGTTTTCAGCCTTTAGTCATCCCCCCCCCCCGTCGCCCCTTTCTACTCCTTGTTTTTTTATATCAAAATAGAGAATATGTGGTGAGATGAGGTCAGAAGTATGCTATACTGGAAATCTGCTTAGTTTACGCAGCCCCTGCGTGCCCATTATCTTAATTAACTTTGTTGGGCCCTCCCAACAGCCTATTCTGCTTGCACACAATACATATTTTTTAGCAGATTTCCCTTAAGAAAAATCAGCTATTAAGCTCGTTAACGGCTATAATCCGACCCGGGGGGGGGGGGGTTTAGAGGAAGGAATTTTGAAATTTCTTAATATCTCCGCTATTATGCGTCGGGTCGAAAAATTGTATAGAACCAATCTTATTGCGCATTTAATGTTGTTATGTACGGTTTTTCAATATCTTGATTATTAATGGAGATATTTGCATTTTTTCTACTCATGCTCATATCATATTAACAATAAGCTGTTATTGTATGAAACACTTTATTTGAAGCCTAAATACCTGCTGACATTTTTCAAAAAAAGTTTCATTTGACTATCGATTGACTGGTAAGTGCCATATTTTTTTTCCATCAGAAATCAACCACCCCAAGGATTATTGGAAATATGAAAAGAGTTTCTTCCGAAAGTACCCAATGGTTGCAACTAAAGTGCCACAGATAAAAGCCCCATTGTTTTTATGTTAGGCAAGTATTAATGAATTGTTTTTTGAAGTAAAT
Source organism: Riptortus pedestris (assembly GCA_019009955.1). Taxonomy (NCBI): domain Eukaryota; kingdom Metazoa; phylum Arthropoda; class Insecta; order Hemiptera; family Alydidae; genus Riptortus; species Riptortus pedestris. The sequence goes on from CM032228.1 coordinate 47,286,291, forward strand.
GTCTACTATTTTGTAGTAAAAATGAGATGATATTTGATATTTTATTCAAGATACTGAGAGATATATTAAAAAGTAATTAGAGAGTAGTGTGTGTTTTAATTTTTCATAATAGAAGTTTATATTTGTATGTTAATAGAAGTTAATATTTGTATATTTTTCTTTAATGTTAAATTTAATTTCTTATTCTTAAATAATTGGATTTGATTTCAGAAATTGTGCAGGCTCAGATATGACATTGAGGAATTAATGTTTTAGAAGATTTCCCTTACGGGAAATCAGCTATTGAGGTCGTACTCATGACGCGATTTTCGAAATTTTTCTTCAAATGCCCATCGATCCTACGGAGATGACAAAAATGAGGTCCGTTCAAAACTGTATATATTTGTCTGTTACAGCTCTAGCGGTCGCAATTCTTGTTTAATAATTTCCAAACTCAATATTTAGTCGTTTTATGTAAAAAGAAAGATCAAGTTCGTTAAGGGCTGAAATTGGACCAGAGGGAAGAGGGGATTTAGAGGGGAGGATTTTCGAAAATTCGAAATATCTCTGTTACTGTAAGTCGGGTATTTAAATTTATTTATTTAAATATCCTCTAATATTGCAAATAAAATGATCTATAAATGTTGTTATGTACATGTTTTCATTATCTTTAATTTTAATCGAGATATTTGCGTTTTTTAGTTTTCGGCCTTTAGTAAACCCCCACTCCTGCTTATGTCATATGAACAATAAGCTGTTATTTTATGAAGCACTTTATTTGAAGCATAAATAATAAATATTGTTCTCATTGAACTTTTACGTCAAGAGATAAATGCAAATACGGGACGCAAGTGGGAAATCTGCTTAGTTTACGCAGCCCCTGCGTGATGGACTTTTATAATGTCCATAAAGTTCTTGTTTGAAATGTATCATCATCCATATACTTCCACCTACGAGAATATATATTAAATGCAAAGTGGTACAAGCCTATAGCTGTTAGGATCATTTTGAGCCCACTTCGCAAAATATATATGTACTTCCTTTAACCATGGGGAAATAGAACCCAAGACTCCGATTAATCCAAGTATGTTAAGGGCAATTGCATTAACGCACATCACCAATCAGTTATATTTGCTTTGTCGGATGTAATCCGCTATCTCTTGTAACACATGGGCTTAACATTGATGAAAAGTATTTAGTATTTTTTTTTGGTTGATCTCCGCTTACCTATCGTCTACCGGAGACTGACTAACAAACTGTCAGGGAGAAGAGAGGATCCGCTTATTATCCTATTCAACTATTGTGCAAGGGCATATGCCCTTTACACATGTCCCCAACATGGCGGGCAAAGGCCTTTTGTCATCACGTCCCTTTGATTCCTATCAGAGACCAGCTGTTGGGATTCTGGCACACTTTACAAACAACCCATCTCCAATCCGGTATCTCCTCCCACTCGGCCTGACTCTAGGCATTGTTGACTCTAACAAGTAATTTATATATACCAGATTCCCTTCAAGGGAACTCAATCATTACTAGTGCACACTAAGTAGATTTCCTAAGTCCAGGAATGTCAAGCACATGATGCCATCTCCAATTCGATTTTCTATTTCCCGAGCAACAAGAAGCCCATGTAAACCAGACTAAAAAAAGTCCGTCACGCATGGGCTGCGTAAATTAAGCAGATTTCCTACGGGAAGGTTTACAACAAAGAAATCTACTTACTGGTAACAACACCGTGAATGTTAAGCGAATAAAAACAAACTGTCATAAGAAATCTTTAACTCAATTTACAAGTTAATAATATCTACAATGGAAAGCGTCTGAATTGTAAACAGACAGGGTAGCCAACATCGCAACGCTGAATAGATAGAATCTAGACCGATAAGAAGAAAAATCAATGAAATATGTTTGAATATAACATATTAATTTTATTGAAAGCTATTTACTATATCTAGTACTGTCAATTATAATGAATCAGGATAATAAGGGGGGGGGGTCACCAGAACACATTTGCATGTATCTCGAAGTCACTTGAAAACAATATTTGGCATTTAACATTCAAATAATGTAGTTTACCATATAACAGAATAGTGTTAATGTAACATGAGTAGAAGTGGGGGTTAACTGAAGCCTGAAAACTGAAAAATGCACATATAATAATGAAATATGTAATGTACAATTTTTAATCCAACTCATAGTGACAGAAATATTTTGAAATTACAATTTCACCCCTCTCTAAAGACCCCACCCCTCCTCTGGTTCGAAATAACCTGTTAACATACTTTTGATCTATAATATACATACCGTTTCCCCCCCTATTTCTCTCAATATCGTATTATTTTTCTTGCTTCACCACTGTAGATCAGTGCCTCACCGTTGTAAATTCTTTGGTTTAATTTTTACACTACATTTCCTTAGAAATGTACAGTATTATAGGTAACATGTTTAATTTATACCTAATTTTTCTTTATAAAACAATTTTGCAGATTCTACCAAACGTCTACTTCAAGGTGGTACTAATTTTATTGTTGTAGCCCGACAAAAAATTAACTTCATTTCCCTTGTGGAATCGAACCCAAGAGAAATTTTCTAATATAATATCTCATAGGCAGCCAAAAAAATCTGTTTATTCTTAGGAAAATATTCTAAAGGAAAATGCAAATGTAAGTACAGCTAGTAAGTTACTATTATTTTATTCCTCCAATGGCATTAATGCTACTCCTGGTTGTCTTATAGCATCGTGGGACAACTAAGAGCTACTTGAATTCAGGAACTTCTTTATTCTGTAATGGCTTATCCCTTTGTTGCGTCAAGCACTTCACACTTCAATCAAAACGATTACCAATTCAGGAAATAATAACGATGTTAAGCAGTAATTATTTTAGCAGATTTCCCTTAAGGGAAATCAGCTATTGAGGTTGTACTCATGACGGAATTTTCGAAATTTTTCTTCAAATGTCCATCGATCCTACCTAGTAGATGACGAAAATGAGGTCCGTTCAAAACTGTATATATATATCTATATATATATATCTATCTGTCTATCTATCTATATATTTGTCTGTTACCGCTCTAGCGGTCGCAATTTTTGTTTGATCGTTACCAAACTCGATATTTAGTCGTTTTATGTAAAAATAAAGATCAAGTTCGTTAACGGCTGAAATCGGACCACGGGGAGGGGGGGTTTAAAGGGGAGGATTTCCGAAAATTCGAAATATCTCCGTTACTATTCGTCGGATCGAAAAATTGTACAGAATCAATCTTATTGCAAATTAACTTTACTATAAATATTGTTTTATACATTTATTTTGTATCTTGAATATTAACCGAGATATTTGCATTTGTATTCTGCGTGTGGTACCAGTAGGCTATGTTCGGACTTTCCGCCGAGAGCTCTGGCGGCCTTTTCCATAACTATCCGTCCCTCGTGAATAGGTTTAGAGGTTAGGTTAACTGTGTTTCGGGGCTAGAAACTACTGGGTTATTACGCCCTAAATAATGTTATAGGTTTAGAGGTTTCTTTCTATTACAGTTGTTATTAGGCAGATTTCTCTATTGTAAAACTTCACGGGGGAAATCTGCTTAGTTTATGCAGCCCCTGCGTGACGGACTTTTATTTATTTATGTTTAATAATTTACATCTACTGAGACCATAGTGCACACAATAGTAATCTCTAAGGGCAGAAGCTTTTCCCTTTATACCTGACATTGATGACAGCTGTTTATTGAGAGTGCTATGATATAACAGGGCCATTATGAGCGAGCCAACACGTGTCCCCGGGGGGCCCTTGCCCATGTGGTTTACAACACGTGACCCCTGTTATCCGCTCCCCTCAGATCCCTATCGCCATACAACACCACTGCTAGAAAGAACGTTTTTGTTTGGTTGTCCCTCCACGGTGGCTGGTTGCATCCTTTGACGAGGTTTTCGTTCAGGATTCACGTCAAGGGAGTTAAGGCGTAAATTTACCGAAAAATATGTTATGCTTTATGGTAATTATTTAATTGGTTAATGATGAACAGGATTCTGGTTTGCACTACATCTTTGACTAAAGAAATTGCTATTTATCCGGCTCTCTACTCAAGTGGTTTAAATTTCCTCCATTAACATATAATTTTTCAATTATTCTCCGACCACCATCCTCAGGCAAATTCTTCGGGTCTAAATGCTTTAAATGTGTAGTTCGGGTATACTGCAGTTCCTCCACCTTAGTATTTAAAACGTTTATTCGTCTGAGGATGATAGCAGGGGAACAAACGAAAATTAGCATTAATAGAGAATGCCCGGCGGGGGGGGGGGGATAAAATAAAGATTTTTACAACAATTATAATAGATCACTAGAAAATTATATTAGTCAATCGATGGTGGAAGGTTACAAATAGCGGAAAAACAAAACATCAAATGATTATTAAAGCTATTTATATTTTTCACCTAGCTTAGCGGCTAAATGACGCCTCATCTAGAAATAATATCACACTAAAAGGTAACATTAACTACTAAATCGATAATATATATATATATATATAAAATTGTAACCTCTCTCTGTACATTGATTTTTTTCGAGAAATTTCACGATAACTTTTCGTTTCACATGTCATAGACACTATAACTGCATTTTGTTTCTTTCGTGTCTGTTTGTTTGTTTGTTACCTTTTCACGATTAAACGGCTGAACCGAATTTTATGAGACTTGGTATGTATATTACTACTAACCCAACTTAGACTTTAGGCTATATTAATTTTCTCTGAGACGAACAGGAGTGGGGGTTATAAGGAAAGCCTGAAATTAAAAATAGCGATATTTCGTTTTCTATTGGTTTTTCGGCAAATATGCACATAACAAAAGTTGTTTATTTTGTTATTTAGAGTAACTTTTGTTATATACACTTTTGTCGTATACCGAAGTTTAAATGCGTTATAAGCTAAACATTATAGCGGGAGTCAACAATATTATTTGCCAAAAAAGACTCAACCGAACTAAATAATACTCGGTATGTGTATTAGCAGTGAGGCCTTCATTATAATAAGCCATACCAACATTTCTATGGACGGGCAGGAGTGGGGGATATAAGGGAAGCCTGAAATTAAAAATAGCGATATTTCGTCTCCTATTGGTTTTTCCGCAAATATAAACATAACAAAAGTTGTTTATTTTGTTATTTGGAGTAACTTTTGTTATATACACTTTTGCCGTATACCTAAGTGTAAATGAGTTATACGTTAAAACTTTAGCGGGCACTAACGGCTGAACCGATCTTAACATAACTCGGTATGTCAATTAGCATTAATTCTTCCATGATTATAAGTTATATTAAAATTTTTAGGTTCGAACGGGAGGGGGGTTATAAGGGAGGCCTGAAATAAAAATTCACCATATTTACAAGTATAAGAGACGGGAAATATAAAAATATCGAAGACTGTGAAGAATTATCGAACAAATAATTCTATTATTAGCAAATCACCGGCAACGACGGGTATCAATCCCAAACACTGGGACGGGTAAATGACAAAATATTGTGCAATGTAAAGCCTGCTAAAAAATACCATCACCATTCAGCCTCAAATGAATGAAGCCGGGTATCTGAGCTAGTATATATATATATATATATATATATATATATATATATATATATATATATATTTTTGGCAAGGCTTTGCTTTTCACAATATTTTGACATTTACCCGTCCCAGTGTTTAGGGCTAATACCCGTCGTGTTTGTGGATTTGTTAATAATAAAATTAATTTTTTATGTAAGACTTCACTGTCCTCCGTATTGTCATATTTCCCGTTTCCTGCTCCTGCATAGATTTGAATTATTAAGGACAAAATATTAACGTACATTTGAATTAATTTTTCCAGGTGAGGTACCCTTTAGTTCAAATTGGAATGAATTGTTGAGCAAATTTCTCTATATAACAAAATAAACAATTTTTGTTATGTGCATATTTGCCGAAACCACAATAAGAAACGAAATATCACTATTATTAATTTCAGGCCTCCCTTATAACCCCCACTCCTGCACGTCCCTAGAAATGTTAGTATGGCTTATTATAAGGAAGACGTTAGTGCTAATTCACATAACGAGTTTGGTTTAGTTCGGTTCAGTCTTTTGTGCCAAATAAAATTGTTGACTTCTGCTATCTCTTTTTGGCGTATAACGCATTTATAGTTCGTTATTCGACGATAGTGTATATAACCAAACTTTCTCTAAATAACAGAATAAACAACTTAAGGTACCCGGGGATGACCGGGAAATCAATGTTGACTGACTAATGATGCTATTTTTATAGCAAGACTTCAATGTGTACAATTGTACTTCCCTCCACGATGTATTGTTCTTTCAAAATAGCCAATCCTAAAGTCTAACTTTCAGGGTTAATAGAATAGAAATTTTAGTTTTGATGAATATATGAAAATGTGTTCGTAATCTATCCCTCTCGACTCACAGTTTTTGAATAATTCAAACCATAATCATGGGTAGCATTTATTACAATTAAATATCATCTATAATGAACATATTTCCTGCCAAAAACCAATCCCAGCACATATAGTTTAAGCATAGTTTTATACATAAGATCATATTCGTATTAGTAAGCCTCAGTGGAAATCACTTCCCGTCATGCGAGCATTCCACAGGAAATAAGTAAACTCAATTAACTCCCGTCAATTTCCTCTCTCGCTGGAGCGTTATCATGATTGTTTTCTTTAGATTATTGATTCAGAATATTATTTTAATTATTTATCTACCTGACGGAACTAAATAATAGATCCATAAAAATAATTTCATTTATGTTCAAAAAGCTAGATGAGGGGAAGAGAGCCCCCCTGCAACCTAGTAATACTTTAAACATTCATATTGAGTATATATTAAATACCAGAAATAGTCTTATAGTTTACATTTCTATTGGAAATAAATAACAAAGTTATAGGGAAAATAAATGAATGAGGAGGAGGCGATGGAGATTTATAAGCTCACTAATCCGAATCATACTTACAAATATCATATAAGACTAAAACATGACATCTTTTGTAATAATATGCATTTATTAAAAACACTTAAATAAGCACTAATAAAATTAATGACTCCCGCTATGGTTTTAGCGTATTTCCCGTGTTTACTTCATTTACGGCAAAAGTGAATACAACAAAAGTTACATTAAATAACAAAAGTAAACAACTTTTGCTATGTGCACGTTTGCCGAAAAAAATAGAAAATGAAATATCTCGAATTTTTATTTCAGGCCTCCCTTATAACCCCCACTCCCGTTTGAACTTAAAAATTGTATTAAAGCTTATAACCATGGAAGAATTAATGCTAATTCACATACCCAGTTTTGTTAAATTCGGTTCAATCATTTGTGCTCAATAAAATAGTTGGCTCCCGCTATAGTTTTTAGCGTATATCTCGTTTATACTTTGTTATACGACAAAAGTTATTCTAAATAACCGAATAAACATCTTTTGTCATGTGCATATCTGCCGAAAAACCAATAGGAAACGAAATATCACTATTTTTAATTCAGGCCTCCTTACAACCCCCACTCCTGCCCATCCCTAGAAATGTTGGTATGGCTTATTATAATTAAGGTGTTAGTGCTAATACACGTACCGAGTTTTATTTAGTTCCATTGAGTCTTTCGTGGCAAATAAAATTGTTGACTCCCGCTATAATTTTTAGCGTATAACTCATTTATACTTCGGTATACGACGATAGCATATATAACAAAAGTTACTTTAAATAACAAATAATCCCTTAAGGGAAATCTGCTAATACTTTATATTCTGATATGTTTCAGTTATTGTTTTTCTTTCCGGTGAGCCATTGGACGACTTGTTTGTTTATATTTTAAGAGCTTCCCACCGGAAAGAGAGGGGAAAGATTTCTCATTACCGTTTCTATTTATTCACTTAACATTCACGGTGGTGTTGTGTTAGCAGTATGTAGGTTTATATATTACTAAACTTCGCGAAGGAAATCTGCTTAATTTACGCAGCCCCTGCGTGACGGAGGTTTTTGTAAAGCACGAAGGACATTTGGAATAAATTGTTCCAAAATCGAGTGAGGATTAGAACCTCAAATGGCTCATTTCACCATTGACAAGGAATCTTTTAACAGGACTTGTTGTTTTATACGGATTGTATATGGAACAAGAAGATCGGAATCCGGGTAGAGTTGGAAAGGCTATCGGAGATCACGGCAGTTCAGTTTTAGCAGCTGACAGCGCTCACCTTTTAGCGCATTCTTTACTCACTCTATCTTCATCCAACATCTACTATAATCAATGAATGTCTCTCTCCTGCCTTCTATCTCTCACTTTCTATCCACTCGGCGACAATCCCGAGATTTATTTTCTCTCTCTAACTAAAATTTAGGTATTTTTTGGAAGTATTTAAAAAACAAACAAGGAAAAATAATAGCATACCTTTCGGGCTTATTATAATTATGGGAAGAGAAGTCGCCTGACTACAGCGTCGGTGGCCTTTTACATTGGCTTACATAAGAATGGAGAGGAAAATATCTCAATTCTAAAGACGGCAAATACCAATGAAATGAAAATTTGTATAAAAAGTCCGTCACACGGGGGATAATAAGGAAATTTCCCACGCACCGGTCTGAGACTGATGACATCTTGTTTAAATTCTATACTCTATTTCAATCTTACAAACGTGCTTTGAAATTTATGGTGACCATGACATGTTTATTTATATAATAGCTTAATGTATAAAAATACCGTCAGGCAGGGACTGCGTTAACTAAGGTTATTTTTCACGTGAGCCACTTATTTGCATTTATCTCAAAACATAAAAGTTCAATGAAAATAATAATTGTTATTTAGGCTTCAAATAAAGCGCTTCATAATACAAATGTTTTTAGTTAATATGACATGAGTCGGAGTGGGGGTTTACTGATGGCCGAAAACTAAAAAATGCAAATATCTGGGTTATTAATCAAGATCCGTATTTTATTTTAGGATTTGACTTAAGTACATTTATTATGTTCATTTCTGTTAGATATTTATTTTATGTTTTTTATTTAGTGTTATTAGGATTATTAATGACCCTGTTAATGTATAGAGATTTTATTGATTTTCATGTGTAGCTATGAAGATGGAGACAATACTCTTCGAAAGCGCTTAGCGCCGAAATACAAATTTGTGAAGAATTTCTCTCTTCAAGTAAAAATATTCTTCACTTCCAACAACACTGCTGTGGAATACTGCTGTGGATTAATCAGGATAGTTAAAAGAAAGTTCATAACAACATTTGTAGAACATTATATTATCAATAAGATTGGTTCTATGCACTTTTTCGACCCGACGCATAATAACAGAGATATTAAGTATTTTCAAAATTCGTCCCTGCAAACCACCCCCCCCCCTCCCACTGGGTGGTATTTCATAAGGAATGTGATCTTTAGTTTTACATAAAACGTTTAAATATAGAGTTCAGTAACGATCAAACGAAAATTGCGACCGCTAGAGTGTTAACAAACACACAAACACACGCACTCACAAACACACACACACACACACACACACACACACACACACACACACATATAAATATATATATATATATATATATATATATATATATATATATATACCTATCATCGAGTCATGACTGAGATATTTTTATGAGACACATATATACCTATACAAATCTTAATTCTCTTATAGGAAATTAAAAATATTTTATTTTCGCGCTGCTCTAAACCTCACTTTACATTAACCGATTAACCAATAAAAATTCGAAGTGGGTAACTAGTTGTCATAAAAGTTCTAAATAAGAAAGTTTTACATTCTAAGTCTAATTGATTTTGAGTTACGAAAAATACGTACTAAGAGAAATAACACCAAACCTCGTCTAGATAGATTCATGGTGGTTCGAAACGGATAATTCCATTGGAATCAGAAAATCGAAATTTTTCGCCAATTCAGTACTTCCTATACTCCGTTCATGGAGGTATAAAGGACATGAGAGGGAGCAGAAGTCTGAAAACGCAAAAACTAAAACTGTCGGAAAGGAAAAAAAAATGTATAGAATAGCAATAGTAGGACATTCATTTATCAAAACACAGGAAAATATATGTATCATTAATGAAACATTTACGATTGTCGATTCTAACCCTTCTGCTCTGTTTGGAGTAATTTGGGCACATAGGAGGAAATTGATCTTATGTTTTATGTGAAACTTTTAAATAAAAATTGTGGTTCCTAGCAGACTTTAACATATAAATATGTATATAAAGTTTAAATATCTCCATTATTTTGAGTTGAATCCAAAAACATTGTATATAAAAATGTTATTTTATTTATTAGTTCAATCATCACGTTCGTTAACTACTGAAATCGGATACGAGGGAGATTAGGTTTAAAGGGAGGCAAGGAGTCGAATTTAGGGGACAACATCGGCGTACAATATCAGCAGTGGAAAAGTTTCTTAGTTGACGCAACGCTCGTGTGGAGGACCTTTATAATAGGACGTAGATTATTGTCAGTGCTGGTGTCAGCTGGTTAGATAAAATAAAATAATTGGCTCACACAACTATCTTAAATATACAGATAAAATTCCAAGCAATTTAGAATAAATGACATGTTAAAAATTGATTAGCTTTTGAACCCTTTATATTTCCAAAAAAAAAGTTTGTAAAATTCAAAGGTAACCTATACATTTGAATAGCATGTTGCTTCTCTGGAAATATGCCTAAAAGGGAGATCTTATGACATTTACTAAATTGTTTTCCCTTCCTTTCCCCTGAGTTGATTGGTAAACCTGAGCCTACAGTGCTACCAACAGACTCTAGTCCAACCGAATGGAATTAGGATAAAAAGTAGCGGCTTACTTTTTTCCTGTCATGCCCGATGCTTATCTTCCATTTCTATTGCTTCACCTTCAGGCCAGTCTTGGGCACTAGATATTTTAATTTAGATAAGAAGCTCCCTAGATATATTCCAACTCCTCCTTAACATGTGTGACATAATCCGGCCAAGATTACCGTAGAAGATCTTTATGGCCTTGTCTAATGATAATATAAAACATTTATAAGCAATTTAAATGCAGAAGAAAGCGCTGTGAACTCCTGCCTCAGTGTTACTGGCTGCACAAAAAAAAAATATGTGGCATTTTTAATGTATAAAATAACCTAACAAGCTTCCAATATAACGGGGCTTACATTTGAAGTCGCGTGGAGGTTCATACTAACGGAGAAAAATAGACAAGAATTAATAAAGATTTCAGTTACAGTAAGCCCTAGTGGTTGCGATATTTTTAATAGTTACTAAATTCCATATATAGCTATAACATAGAAATAACGAAGTTATTAACATCCATCTATACAAACTTGTTAGCCAGAAATCCAACCAAAATGGTGAAAAGTAGTTTCCTAAATATGTCTATTTTTGTACCTCGGTAAGTGGTATTAACTAATCTTGTTAATTAAGTAATTTTATTTCATTGTTTGCTTCTAGGTTTCGTTGCAACTCGATTATTATTTTTATTAACGTCCACTCTGTGCTCATAAGGCTGATTAGGACATGTTGTCTATAGGTTACCCCTTTTTCTAGCCAAGGAAGGACTTAGGATTTTATTTAATACGACAAATTCCTATGGTCGAGATGAGAATCGAACTAAAAAATTAAGAACAACGTCCTAGCTCACATCTGTAACTTGGACAACATATAACTCGATTAATAACTGAGCTCTTCCTGGTTTTCGTTTTCAGTCTCCAATGAACCCATCACTCGTAAGCGCTGATAGCTCTTTAGCTATTATATACCAAAATATATTGGTTCAATAAATTATAATTATTTTTTACTTAGAGCGCATACTTGAGGGAAAATTGCGAATAGAATGTAAGATCACGTCATTTGTGTGTCATAGCCGTACTAGAGAAATTTGTTAGCTTAAGTCAGTCCCAAAGCATTTTTAGTAATAATTCTAAAACGGAAATTGGCATTTATTTACTAGCTTTTTGGAGATAATCCATGTAGGTCCTGTAGCTATTTATTATGTCTAATCTTATTTTGTATTATTTGTAGTCAATTATGTATGTTTAGTATTTTTTTTTTTTTTTTCTCTTCTGTTTGTTATTTATAATATACTGATTGTTATTAAGTACTACGCGTTAGGTTAAGGGTATGAACACCTTTGGGGTATTTATGCCGTTTTTATAACGTCCTTTATGGACTATCAAGGGATTAGGGACCGGGCCCCCTTATTATTTGTGTGTAATGAATTGTTATAGTTTTGAGGATTTTTATTGTTTTTATTTTGTTGTTAATACTTTTTTTTGTTAATATAGGGTGTTTTTTTAGAGGTATAGAACTTTAAATTGCAATAAAACAACCATGGATTATTCGATTGACAAGAATTTTTTTTTATTCGAAAGATAATCTTGTGGCATTAAAATCGTTGTTTTATTGCAATTTAAAGTTCTATACCTCTAAAAAAAACACCCTATACAATTAAAACCCAAAGAAATAAATAAAAATGTAAGCTACTTTGACGGCCACCGAAGTGAATATATCAAATACTGAAGAGTGATTTAGTTCCTATAAGGCTAATACACATTCCATGACATGGAGACCTGTCATATGATCTTCATAATATTTGCAAAGGAAATACAATCAAACATTGGCCTACCTCTGCATTGCATGTAGAAATCATTTGAGACCAACGGGAAAACAAAGATGTCTGGACCGTTAAACAAGATTTACCGTCAGTTTAGATGGAAGACTTCCCTCAAGACACCAGGACCAGAATGGTTATACTCGTATTACCTAACACTTCAGCCTTAAAAAAAGCTCTGAAGAAGCTGGAAGTATGTTTAATGAATCTTCTATACAGGACAATACACGAAGATCACAATAGCAATAATAACCACAGAAGTGAAAGAATATACTTAGTAGATATCTAGTCTTTTGACGAAGGAACGCAATACTCAGTACAAGCATAAACAACAAAATTATATCGTATATTTCATTTCTAACATTTATAAGTCAACATGACCCATTTAACAGAAAATCGTAGCGTGAAACGATTTCGTTACACTACATTTCCGAGGAGGGTAATAAACCTTGACGTGCTTGTCCTTAGGAACCACTCATACGCCCATAATGAGCAATGCATGATATTGGTCGGTTTACACAGGATACTTAGGGATGGTTCTCTAATAAATTGAGTGGTACCCACACCACAAGTTGTTTCCACGGGGTTCAGGGCTTCATCCTCATGGGATAAACTGGCAACGTGTAGATACAACAGGAAGTCCTCGTTTCTCGCACTGTAATTCTAGAATTGTCAAAGGAAATTTACTTCAAATACATAAATATTCTGATGAAACACAATCACCTGTTGCATTTCGACCATTACTTCCTGTAGATCGCAATTGTTCACATGACGAAAACACACATGTCGGTATAGTTACTAGTTGGTTGCGCAGTTTATATTCTGTATTCGGATTTATCAACAAACGAGTTAAGAGGACCAGCAAACTTGAGAGCGATAAACTGTATATCCCCAGGCCTCAAGGACTTATGCTAATGCCTTGACCCGGAGCACCCACAGCGCCAATATTCGTTTTATTACTTTAATTTTTATGGCTCTATAAATTTTGTGTAGCTTTCATTTCACTTCGCCACTGCCGTTTCCTAAGCATCCGTTCTCCGATATAAAAAAGGTAACGTTCTCTCAGAACGAATAAAACCCGATATTTTCACAGGTCAATCAGACAACCCAGATTACACGATCGCGTGGGAGAAAATTTTATGGAAATGGAAGGATAATATAATGTCGTTCTGTTTTTATGTGAAATATATTTAGAAGTAATTTGCGTGGGAGACTATTTCTTTAAATTTGTTTTCTCCAAAAGGGGATGGGACTAGTAGCATGATTCGAACACCACTGCTACCATCCTTGGCGCTTAACTGCTTCATTTAAAACATATTTTATTGTAGTTTGTATAAAGATTATAATAAAAAGGTAAATGTATGTAAGATCCTGGTGCTGTAGCTATATTTATTAGGGTTTAAGGCAATCATAAATTAGACCATATTGCTCCATACCTTGACCCGAACGAGAATTAAATATCCTAAATTAAGCATGACCCAAGGATAATCGTTATAAACGATGTGTATACTTTAAGCATAAAAATTGAGTATCTCTAATAATAGACACGATCCAAGAGAAGTTATTCCTTAAAAAAATGCTCCATCATTTTTGGAAATAGGTCAGCTTTCTTTTGAAACGCCAATTTTTATGGCTACATGCTAAATAATAATGATGATAATACGTACGTCCATGATTTCGTTTTCCATGATCATAATACGGCTGAACGTAAAAAAGATTCATTAAAACTGACAAGCATAGATTTATAATTATTTTATTTTTCTCAGATTCGTCACCAAGGTTACTCTGGGTTGCTGGTTTATAGAATTTGGTCAAGTTTCGATGACTCAATTCCATTATAATAAACAATTATTAAGAAAAATCAGGGGACAATCTTGATTTTTTTTTCCTGTCGAGAACTTATGTTTATTATTATTATTATTATTTATTAACGTCCACTTTTTTCCACTCAGGCTAATTGGGACGGGTTATCTATAGGTTACCACCCTTTTCTAGTCAGGGTGGGACTTAGGATGTTATTTAATGAATTTCGTCACTAAATAATTTCCTTTGCACAGGCAAGTATCGAACTCACTCTAGGATTACCATGTGAGATTAAAGGCAACGCTTCAACTCACATGGCTAACCTGAGCCCCACTTATGTTTAGAAAATTGAAATTACAGTTTATTATTAATTTATGTTTTTGTCTTTTTTGTTGCTGTGTCGATTGGTTTAGTAATTTTAATCGTCTGCAGCACGTGCAGTCATAATCCAACGAGTCCACTGATCCATGATTCTCCATGTTTTAGCAGATTTCCCTTAAGGGAAATCAGCTATTGAGGTTGTACTCACGACGCAATTTTTGAAATTTTTCTTCAAATGTCCATCGATCCTACCCAAGAGATGACGAAAATGAGGTCCGTTCAAAACTGTGTATATACATATATATATTTGTCTGTTACCACAATTTTTGTTTTATCGTTATCAAATCGTTTTATACAAAAAGAAAGATCAAGTTCGTTAATGGCTGAAATCGGACCAGAGGGAGGGGGGGGGTTTAAAGAGGGGGATGTTCGAAAATTCGAAATATCTCCGTTATTATGCATCGGATCGAAATATTGTATAGAACGAATCTTATCGAAAATTAATTACATATTGTTATATACATTTATTCTTTATCTTGAATATTAACCGAGATATTTGCATTTTTATTAAGTCGTGGGACACGTGGTCGGGTATCGTTCGGAATAGTTCGGCCGTTTTCGTAAGTGTTCGGCTCAGGTGGAAGCTTCTTCTAACCTTACCTGTCGTTTCTAACCTTACCTTATCTTCGTTTCTTTGTGAGATTTATGCAAATACGTTCTGTACATCCGCCCCCCCCCCCTTCTTTAGTTCTTGGACTACTAAAATTTGAGTTATTAAAATATAAATTATTCTTACAATTCAGAAGCTGTTCCAGTTGGGAATTTATTAAAATTAACAGAAAAAATTCTCATTACCGTTTGTATTTACTCATGGTGGTGATGTGTTACCAGTATGCAGATTTCTCTATTACTAAACTTCACATGGGAAATCTGCTTTGTTTACGCAGCCCCTTCGTGGCGGACTTTTATACAATCTTCTCTGACTTCGATAACAATGAATGAATTTAATTTAATCGTTTTCTTCTTACCTTACTTACTGAGGGGAAATAGAGAAGTGAATCGGATATCTGTGTGTGTGCTGTTTTTTTTTTGGTTCCAAGACCTAATTGCTCTCTGCCATTTGAAACATTTTGGGGTTTTATCACCCAAACCTTTGTTTTCGATTACTCTATTGACTTGGAACACTTCAAGGTGTCAAAACCCAATTATATTTCCAAAGGTGGTTTCTGCAAGGTGGAAGTGAATTATATTGCAGATTGAGTAAAATGGTTAAACTGCAACAATAAAGATTTATTACAGGGAAATAAAGATATTTATACCGCGCATCATCGTCAGTGTCCTAACATCCTGGATGTTAAATACATGGGCCATATGAACAGACTCAATGTCAACACCAGGATTCTGGTTTTAGGGGTTTCCAAGTCATCATTCCTAGTCCCTAGGGCACTAACGTTGACGCGCTGAGTTGAAAGTAGATGTAATAAATCTTTATTGTTGACGTTTGCCCTTTTTACTCAACCTGCAATTGTATTTTGCTCTTTTGTCATTGTCAATGTCTTATTCACAGTTATAGTCCGTTTATTCTTAATTCCAACTATAACAACTCCGAATTTGGACATGATTTCACATTTCGTTGAACTGTGTGATCTTAGCGGTTACGAACAGGGCACATTAGTGCATCTCATACCTACGCTGTTGTCACCACAGGCGTTGCTTTCCTTTGTAATATAGAAAATCTTGAATAACCATCTCATGTATAAGTATCGTTCAAACATTTAGATAAAATTAGTTCTCAAATTTATTGTGACAAATAGTTCATTAAATATAATCTGATACTTATCACGATAAAAATACATGTCTCCTGAAAAGGCAATAATCATTTTACGTTTAGATAAATAGACTACTTGTTAGAAACTAGACTCAAATTTGCCACATAGGGAAACATTAGTTAGAAAAGTTGTCAATCAATTTGTTTCACAGTAACGCTCAAAGCAGATTATTATAAGCATTCATCACGCTAGCATTCATCGCGCTATCTATAATAATAAGTATGCTTATTTTGAAATTTGAAATAATTTACAAGTTAAATATACAATTATCATAATAATATCTTTCCTTATACTATATATACCGTTCATAAACATGGACTCATAAGTCCGTCTGTTGAGTTCAGCTGTTATTTATTAAATTATTAATCAGCATGATTGATTATTTCTAATAGATATATAAACATAACATTAATATAATATTACAATGTTCTAAATAAAACATATAATCTTTTTTATATGAATTCTATCTTTAAAAATCAACAAAAAATAAACTAATTATTGATATTTATTTACAAATAAAAGAAAAAATAATAATAAATAGAAAAACTTATCCATTATACTCAACTACTAGTAACGTCCTATATCTCTGTGCAACACATAGATATTTATGAAGGGCCTGGCTAATCTTTGCCATTCAAAAACAAAATAAATTCATTTTGGCTAAATTTTGATGAGCCAAGGATCTGTTTTCTAAATTCACTAAGCACTGGGAATACTGCTATAAAATGATATGTATTTTCTAATTCATTCATATTACATAAGGAGCATATCCATATGCCTTCAGTTCTACATACTGAATAATCTTTCAGCATGCTAGCATTTATCACGCTATCCATCTTGATTATATAGTGGATTTTGGATGAATGTTGTCAAATTTTCCAAAATGGTCAACTTGAGGAGGGGTTCCTGAGTACCTTCTCACAGGTCTTGGAATGATCTGCCATGCAACACTCTAAGGGGACATCCAGTAGAGGGACAACGCTTATACATTCCTAGAGCATAGCCGCGATCTGATGTGAGGTCGGGTAAGAATGCAGAGCGGGTAAGTTTATTAGATCAGAGGCTGGGCATTAAGAGTAAGCACGTGTAGTAATGGCGAAGAACAAAGAGAGGCCTGCTATCTGCCGGCAGGAGATGACAACAGATTGCAGCTCGCTGCCTTTCCCAGGGCGTACACGGCCTCTGCATTCTATTCACCTGGCGTACAACTCTATTTCACTCAGCTCACTTCAGTTTACATTTAGTACGCAGAATATAAACTAGGAATCCTACACGAATGTTTGCTGCTCTTAGGTACGCTGGTTTCGCGTCAACATACGTCTTATCTAAGTATTGTCTTAAATAAGTTGGACTCTGTATGAACATCCCTCAGGACATAAAGAATTTAACACACATGAGAGAAAAATTGGAGATACGGTATACGCGCGGTTACAGAATAGTTTCGGCCTCTTCCAGTATTGCCCTATCATGTCTTGCAAGTGGATCTAATGTCTGAAACTGATAACCTGAGGGACAAAAATACACTGGCTGCAGAAAACAAAACTACCTTGACTTCACAAAAGTCCGTCACGCAGGGGCTGCGTAAACTAAGCAGATTTCCCTCGCGTAGGTTTCCAAAAGATAAATATACATACAGGTAACACTACCGTGAATGTTAAGTGAATAAATACAAACGGTAATGAGAAATATTTCCGTCAATTTACAATACAAGTTTTATAATCTCTACAACCGAATGTGGCTGAGTTGTAAACAAGCAGGCCAGTCAATCTCGTAGCCCTGAATAGATAGATAGACCGGAAAGACAAACCATTAATGAAATATATCTAAATATAACATATTAATTTTATTGAGAACAATTTACTCAAGCTAGTGCTGTAATTTGTAATGAATCAGAACCAGTTTTATCTCAATCACTCAAATTTTAGTATTCCCAGAACAAAAGAAGGGGGTGGGGATCCAGGAACGTATTTGCATACATCTCACAAAGTAAAAGTTCAATGTAAACAATATTTGGTATTGAACCTTTTAATGAAGTGGTTCATGATATAACAGCTTATTGTTAATATGACATGAGTAGAAGTGGGGGTTTGCTGAAGGCTCAACCTGAAAAATGCAAATATCTCGGTTAATATTCAAGATAGACAATACATATATATAACAATATTCATGGTAAATTTAATTTGCAATAATATTGTTTCTATAACATTTTTCGATCCGACGTATCGTAACAGATATATTTCGGATTTTCGGCATTCCTCCCCTATAACCCCCCCCCCCCCTCCCCCTGGTCCGATTTTGGCCGATAACGAACTTGATCTTT
Organism: Riptortus pedestris; assembly: GCA_019009955.1. Lineage (NCBI taxonomy): Eukaryota > Metazoa > Arthropoda > Insecta > Hemiptera > Alydidae > Riptortus > Riptortus pedestris. The sequence continues at coordinate 47,305,174 of CM032228.1, forward strand.
CTTTTTGCATAAAACGACTAAATATAGAGTTTCGTAACGATTAATCAATAATCGCGACCGCTGAAGTAGTAACAGATATATATATATATATATATATATATATATATATATATATATATATATATGAGACTAAGACTACTTTGCTTTGGAAGCTTTGCATAGGAATTTATGTTTAACTTCTTTGTTCGCTAAGCGTTGTTTTATACGTTGACAAACAATGCCCTTCAGACTCACTATGAGAAGATTTGTAATCAAAATAACAATCGTTATTAGAAATCACCATTCTCTAAAAATTGTCTGATTGTTCTGCAAGGAGTGTGGGATGAAGTAAAATTGCAGCATATCAAATTTTCTTAGCACTTAAGGAGAATTTTCATATGCTACTCGTATTATCCATACAAATTGAATTCCCCTCTTTTTCTGTTACTTGTGTTCTCCCCGTAGGTTTACAGTTCTCAGTAGATGAATAATACCTTATTTGATCTGGGATAGAAAATACCCAGAAAACGCCATACGTGAAAAATACTTTGGTGTCTTTATTTTTATATATTTAGAAGATGGAGCTGTTGTGGTTACTGACAATAGTACAAAAATACGTGAATAAGAATAATTTAAATTTTGATGTATTCAGGCACATGTTGATTAAATAGAAAATATTCTTAGTGAAAACGGGAGCATGGAGGATGTTCACTTGCAAAAATCACACAATTTCTTCCAATCTTCACCGAATCCAAAGTGCGGTGAATAAGTAAATATAGTGTTTTATATATCTTTAAAAATGTCGTGAATTATAATTTAAATGGTTGAATTTCCGATTATTATTTAATTGAATTAATGATATTATTAATTCAGTTAAATTTAAAATATCTAAACGTTATTAGTTTTTTAGTGAAATAAGTCAGCCTCTTATGTCCATTATTTGGTTTTATTCCCTATTTTTTTTTTCTAAAACTCTTAATAGTAATAAGTTTTTTTTTTTAAATTGTATACCTTGGAAAAACATACGTAAGCAGCTCCTGCTTGACAGAATTTGTATTAGTCGTGTTGTATTCCCCTTTGAGTGTGTGGTATTTATTTAGGATCTCAAAGCCATCTCTCAAAATTTAAATTTGAGTGATATTCCTAAGATTTATGAGCAACGTCCACCAAGAGTGGTCATTTTTACCACTGTGCGGCATTAGCGTGGCATTGCCACTAAATCCGTTTAGTTTAGGGAGCATCTGCTTGAAGGGCACTTCTTAATCTGTCTTAGATCTTCCAGGGTTTGTCTTGGAATTTTTTATACAAATTTATCTTTTATATTTAAATGTTTTATGTAAAACTAATGTGTAAGTTCGTAAAAGGCTCAATTCGGATATGTGGGAAGCTAATTTAGAAGGAGGCATTTAGAAAGTTTCGATACATCTCCGTTCAAAGACGTGGATTGAAAAACTGTATATACCAATCTTGTTGCTAATTTAATTTGCAATCAATAAATGTTGATACATATATTGTTTGTCTATCTTAACAGAGATATTTACATTTTTTAGTTTTCAGGCGTAAGTAAATACCAACTCCATTTCATGTCATATTAACAATAAGGTGTTATATCATTAAATACATTATTCAGGGGGGCTCGGGTTGGTCGTGCGAGTTAGGTCGTAGGTCCTAATCTCCCATGGCAGACCTAGAGTGGCGGGTTCGAATCCTGCCTTAGGCAGTAGAAATTTATTTAATGACGGACTCATTAAATAAACTCCTTGTGCCCACCCTGGCTAGAAAAGGATGGTGACCTGTATATAACCCATCCCGATTAGCCTAGTAGAATAAAGTGGACGTAAAATAAAAAAAAATACATTATTCAAATGTCAAATACAAAATATTATGATATAATATTAATTATGAGTTTACGTTGTAAACTGCGTGATTTTTATATGATAAATACCACACTCGATATTTAACCGTTTCAGAGATAACTAAAGATTATATCAGGTAATGGCTGAAATCTGCTTCGGGGAGGGGGTTCAGTGGGCTGGTTTGCAAGTACAAAATACTACCGTTATTATGAGTGGGAACGTAAACTGTTCTAAACGAACCTTTTAAATTATTGAACTAAAATTGTTGTTCTTTCCTTTTTCTTTTTTTTTTTGGAAGTCAAAATTTAAACAAGTTATTCATTCTTTTTTCGCCTTCAGTAAACCTTCATATTGCTAGTCGGATTTTTTCTTTGTATTGGAGAATAGATGATGAGATGAGATCATTAGCCCACCACCTGCTTCGCGGACTTTTATATGCTTTAAATGCAACCACAATAGCTTCAACTAATATAGATATTTTAAGTAAAATTCTTTATCGTGCATTGGCAGACTCGAATATCCATTCTGTGCGAGTCGCCTTTTTGAAAAATGAGCTCCCGGATTTAGCAGGACTACACCTGCCGGATAGAGAGACATTATTATGTATCGTGCCAACAGGGTGATGTATGGCTGTGAACGGCTAGACCGGAGATAGACTGCGGTAATGAAGTCGTAGACAGGGGTTGTTGGATGACGGCCCGGGGTTGTTAGGGGTTGATCAGTTCGTTAGGGATTCTCACAGCTCATCGACTCTGAAATACAACCCACAATTCCCTCTCAGCATATGTCACGCTCTCTCTCTCTCTCTCTCTCTCTCATTCTCTCTCTCTTTCACTATCTCTCTCTCTGCTTCCTCTTATTAATAACCTAACCTCACCCTACATGTGTTACTCTCACTGTCTCACTGTCAACAGCCGACGCAGCTCAGCTTCTGACTAATTGACTCCAACTCATAACGAGCGAGAGCTTCCTTATTTACCCTCCAGAAACTATATATGACATACTTACATATTTCCACCGCTCGTCAGCCTAGTATCACTTTTTGTTTGGAAAGATGTCACCCTTCAGCTTGTGACGTGATGGAACTAATTCGATTGTAACCGCATGCTTTACGTTTAGTTTGGAATTATGGGCTCATAGGTTTAGGGTAGGTCTCATATGGTCGAAACTTGTAATACTTTAATGTTCCAGAATTAATAAGTAGACTCAGATATTTTCTCAATTTAACCAGACAAAACATGGTCCGAAAATAGACCATTCAGAAGGAATGCATGTACTTGCGAAACCTCTCTGGCCGGCAGCGCAACTTTGGTATCTATAATAATGTGGTTTATTAACTACCTCGTTTAACTGAATTTAATTATATGTGGGGTCGTAACAAACATCTATATGTATTTATTTTGTAATGGGAATTTTACAATTTACTGACAATTACTGCAGTATTAAACAAAACTATTTTCCATTACAATTTTATTAATTGCTCAGGTAAAGTGGGGCATTTCGTTGTCTTAAGGCAACAATGGAATTAAGCCATTTGTTGATTTTAGTACTATTTATTAACGTCCACTTTTTGCTACTACGGCTAATTAGGACGGGTTATTTATAGGTTACTACCCTATCTAGGGTAGGACTAAGGATTTTATTTAATAAGTTCGTCACTAAATAAATTCCTATTGTCCAGGCGGGAATTAATTTAATTAATTCATTCAATTTAATAGCATTGTTTAAATTAAAAAAATAATCGTCAGCACGACTTCCAATGAAGGGATAAGGCCTGCGAAAAACATTAAAATGAATTAATCTAAGAATATCACTGTGTAGAACTCCTGCCTCTGTACAGAGAATAAATATTAAGGTTATTTATTAGTTTAAGTGTGCCGCGATTTTTTCATTTCGCACTTTTGCTTCCCTTTATTTTGTAAAACTATTTTTTTTTTTTTTTTTACAATTTAACGTCCACTTTTTGCAACTAAGGCTAAAGGGGACGGGTTCTCTACAGGTTACCACCCTTTTCTAGCCTGGGTGGGTCTAAGGATTTTACTTAATGAATTCCGTCATTAAATAAATTCCTATTGCCCAGAGGGGAATTGAATCCGTTCTTCAGTGTAATAATATGAGCTGAAAGCCAGTTCTTTTAATATGTAGTTTAATGTTTAAGTGTGTAGTTAAACGTTATTGAGAATATGTGTCTGTTGGGGATGTGTCATTATTGTATCAGTAATGAAACACCCCAGAATATAGGGATGTTGTCGTGCAGTAGTTCTGAAAAGTTAGTGGGTAAGTTCTAGTTTGTTTCAGCCGATAGGTTCTTTATCTGCAGTTTGTAATAAGAGTGTTTGATCGTTAATTGTGTATTGCACAGAGAACATAATGGTGCTTCAGTCCTGGTCTTGGGGTATTCATGTTTTATCCGTGAATGGCCAAGTCTCTAACTAGCTAACTGGTCACTTGACAGCCATTCATGAACAGTGTATTTTATTTCAAGTAGGTATGTGTGTGTCTTCAACCGTTCCACTTCCCATTTTATGTTGACCTGTTTTTTTAACGGCATCGTTTGCAGTTAAGTGATCAGTGTGTAATATTTGATGTTCAAAGGATAATTTTTGGCAACCAAAATATTTCCGTGTTGTCTGAATGTCCTAAAAGACAATGGATAGTTATTACTTCGTTCATTTTCAAATTATAAGTTAATAATTTCTGAAGCCTTCGAGAGTGGATGAGTTGAGTAGTGATCAAATATTGGCTGTATTTTGGAGTCAGTAAAAACTTAAGCGTTGTCTTAGAAACGTGTGTGTTGTACGTTAGAAAGATGCTGCAGTCCAAGAAATGTGCCTTATAAATCTGTTTTAAGATTAAATAAGGTTTTACGCATTTTCACAAAACTTTTGGGGTCAGCAATTAATGAAAAAAATGAGTGGTGCTAAATGTTCATACTTTTTTCTTTTCTTTCTCCTCAAATTCCACTTTGCGGTGAACCACTAGTCAAGAGTCCCCATTTGGTGTTGATGCCCAAAGCGACCTGAGTGCCATCTGTTTGATGAAGCGGTAATGGTGGCTCTGATATCCAAGATGCCGTCTCCCTGTATCAGGACGATTTGTAGTCAATGTCCTTCCATGGCTACTCCGAGCTAAGTAACTAGGCCTGTTCACCTCTCAATCTCGCCACGCCTACTCTGTCGGCTTCCTCTACCTTATCCACAATCTAGTGTTATTTTTCTTTCCACGCTCTCACACTTTTTCTCTCAATTTCCTCTTTTTTTGTTTCCTCTGCGGTGAGTTGGGAAGATTTCATTCTTTCAATTTATTTAAGATATTTCTAAATAAAAATATCCCCGTTTCAGAAAACCTGAGCTCTCGGCGTTATTCTGTTACATGTGATATTTTATTATTAATGGTGTGATTCAGCAGAAAGTCATTTGGCAGAAGAACTTCCCTTTTTTTTTTTTTTTTTTCAACAAATTTATTAATTCCATCAACATGTTTCACTTCATGTGAAGCCTCTTTCGAGAGATTTGCCCACATACTTACACTGCTATCTGGTCCTTAACCTGTATTAGTATTGACGTGGCATTCTGAGCGGAAAGTATTGTAGCTATATGTTAGGTTAATCTGGATGTACACAGTAGGCCTGTTTTCCTCTAAAATACGTTTTAGCAGATTTTCCTTAAGGGAAATCAGCTATTGAGGTCGTACTCATGACGCGAGTTTCGAAACATTTCTTCAAATGTCCATCGATCCTACCCAGGAGATGACGAAAATGAGGTCCGTTCAAAATTATTATATATATATATATATATATATATATATATATATATATATATATATATATATATTTGTCTGTTAACGCTCTAGCGGTCGCAATTTTCGTTTGATCGTTACCAAACTCGAAATTGAAACGTTTTATGCAAAAATAAGGATCAAGTTCGTTAATGGCTGAAATCGGATTAGTGGGAGGGGGGGTTTAGAGGGGAGGATTTTCGAAAATTCGAAATATCTCCGTTACTATACGTCGGATCGAAATATTATATAGAACGAATCTTATTACAAATTTAATTTACTATAAATAATGTTATATACATTTATTCTGTATCTTGAATATTAACCGAGATATTTGCATTTTTTCTGTTTTCAGCTTCTGAGATGAGATCGGCTAACTTCGGGTCAAGTCCTGAGTTTCCATCAAGAGCTAGTTCGGGTCGTTCCCGTAATTGTTTGACTCTCTATTCTGAAATTTCTCTATTCTAAAACTTCACGTGGGAAATCTGCTTAGTTTACGCAGCCCCTGCGTGACGGACTTTTTTTTTTATTTTTGACAGGGTGCACTTCTATTGTAGGACTAAGGATTTTTTTTAATAAGTTCCTCACTAAATAAATTCCTATTGCCCAGGCGAAAAACATTAAATTGACTTAATCTAAGAATATCACTTTGTAGAACTCCTGCCGCTGTACAGAGAATAAATATTAAGGTTGTTTATTAGTTTATTTAAGTGTGCCGCGATTTTTTCATTTCACACTTTTGCTTACCGTTATTTTGTAAAACGTATTTTTAGCCGATTTCCCTCAAGGCCAATCAGCTATTGAGGTACTCATGACGCGATTTTCGAAAAAGTTCTTCAAATGGCGATGGATCCTACCCGGAAAGTGAAGAAAATGAGGTCCGTTCAAAAATATATTTAAATATATATATATATATATATATATATATATATATATATATATATATATATATATATATATATGTATGTATATATTTGTCTGATACCGCTCTAGCGGTCGCAATTTTTGTTTGATCGTTACCAAACTTGATATTAAATCGTTATATATAAAAAGAAAGATCAAGTTCGGTAATGGCTGAAATCGGACAAGTGGGAGGGGGGGGGGTTAGGAGGGAGATTTTCGAAAATTCAAAATATCTCCGTTATTATATATCGGATCGAAAACGTGTATAGAATCAATATTACTGGAAATTAAATTTACTATAAATATTGTTATATGCATATATTCTTTATCTTGAATATTAACCGAGATATTTTCATTTTTATTAAGTGTGTGCGGATAACGACGAGATGATATCGGCTGCTGTAATCTAGTTCGGCCGTTTCCGTAACTGTTTGGCTCTCGTGAAATTGGTTTAGACTCGTTAGTACTACTGTTACTGTCATACTGATTTCTCTATTGTAAAAATCACGAGGGAAATCTGCTTAGTTTACGCCGCCCCTGCGTGACGGACTTTTTATTTTATAATTTAAAGTCTACTTTTTGCAACTAAGGCTAACTCTAACACGTAAACTTTGCCTATCTCCACTCGATCTGATATGAGACACCAGACTCATGATGACTATCGCATTTGATAATAAGTCATATAGATTTGAAATCGCATTATCTTTCATAGAACACAATGTTAAGAAGACATGAAAATAACTGAGTTTAGCGGGACATGAGATGATTGTTGATATAATAATCATGAAAGATATCCGCATGAGTAGGGTTATAATATTAATCCGTAAATATTAGATGTTAAATAATGTGTACGAAGACACTTCTCCAATCTTAGGCAAGAAATCATTTAAAAATTTTGCATTTTACACTTGTTTTGTGTTGTCGTTTTTTGTTATCATTTCTATGTGGTTTGGTTTGCGTTTAGGTTTAGGTTGAACAAATCAACAGCAAAACAGAGGTACTTAATAAAACCAGGAATGGCTTTCCCTCATTTTGCTTTATATTGCTAATGCTGCATTATTATAAGAATAATATGGATTTAAAGTTTTTGATTGACAACGAAAGCTTTATTACATGATATTACAAATTGATTTAGAAGATGCTAAACATAGATGCTACTGTATATTGGTTTATTTGATATATTACGCAATTCCTTGATGGTTCCTTTATGTAGCTGCTCTGGTCGTTGTACCTGTAACGGATAAAATTAGTATGAGTATTTAAGATGAATAGAAAAAAATATATATATTTTTTCCATCATTTTTAAAGTAATGCTTAATTTAGGCGTCTAAGTTATTTACAGACTTCCAGTCTCTTCTAATCTATTTACGACTAAGAATTCATTTGATGAACTCGTAATCTCATACGTTTTCAGCACAGGGAACAATATCATTTCAGTATATCTTTCTGGAAATTTGCCATTAAACTTTATGTTGAAAGAAAAAAATAACCCTCAAAAAAAACAATAATTGGCCCTTTTCAATACTGACTGGAATATGAGATAGATGTCACCAAAATCAAAACACAACCTGAAATGAGGAACACAAGAGATATGAATCATACCATGTTCGTATGGGATAGAATGCACTGTTCAATTGGATATGTGCATAAGGACATTTGTGCAGATAAAATCACAACATTTCAATAAAATTGGGCGAAGTCTAAAGTTTTGCCAAAGAAAGTTTTCAATGACGTTGAAATTCTGTATGAATAATTTTAATAGAGAACAATGCTAATAACTCGGTAATCTGTGGATGCCTTAAATCCCAAAATTTCTTTAATTTTTCTGCATTTAGTGGAAAAACTTTGAAGTACAGAAATCTGCCAGCTTTACTATTTTGTGGGTGCTAAATGTGACACATCGTTTAGTCTATATTGTTCTTCTCAGAAATACATAATTCCTACTGAATGGTGATGAAAAAGGCCGTTACGCAAGGGTCGCGAAAAGTAAATATATTTATCATATTCTGGTATGACTCCATAATCATCTCACATATTTTCTATTTCTTAATAAAATCCCGATGAGTAGAAGTGAAAGCTGCAAAGCAAGAAACTACTAATAATTCACTTAATACTTGAGTTAAGAGATATCCTATATAACAACAAATTAAGAGCATGAATAGTTTAGCAAGACTTTATGGTTTTAAAACATTTTTAACACAATCATAATATCGGAGATATTTTAAATGTTTAACTCCTCATCTTTCTCCCTCCCATTTATTCCATGTCCAAAATCAACCATTAGCTAATATGATATTTAGTGTTCAATAAAAAAATTAAATATCGAGTATGTTATAGATGAAATAAAAATTGTTGTCAAAGGCCAGTTGAAAACCACATTACGTGTTTAAGCTTAATACGACATTTCATGATATATTGGCTAATGGTTAACGTACAACGAGTAACAGTGGGGGGTATGCTGAAAATTAAGAAAATGCAATCAGTTAATATTGTAAACAGAGAGAAAAAAGTATATCACAAGATATATATTAAAATAAATTTACAATGAGATTGGTTTTATACAATTTTTGGATCAACCGTATATTAACGCAGTTATGTCCAATTTAGGAATCACATCTCCATAAAATTTAAATATCGAGTTTGTAAACGATCAAACAAAAAAGTGCTAGAGCATTAACGGACAAATATATATTTCACGCTCACGCCACATATAAATATATAGTTTTGAGCAGACCTCGTTTCATCATCTTCTGGTTAGGATTGATGGACATTTGAAGACGTTTTTAAAATGCACCTTAAGGGAAATCTGCTGAAAACATAATGAATGAATATGACTTACTGGGAGACGCTGTGCTCGAAGTACTACTACTTGATGGAGTCATAGGTGTTGAGGAAGGCCTGCCTCCACGATTCCCTCCGTGACAGCCTGGTTTGTGTTCGTCTCGAACACCTGTCGAAGCCCCTTCATTCATAGTCTGCAAACAAATATTGTAATCACTTTCATTAAAGTTATTTATTACTTTTAATTTCGTTGGTACTATTATTTGTCATGAACAGCAATTATAATCCATTGGCTCTGTACGTTGACCGGTACCAATCAGGCATTGTCGTGTTTATTTATTTCTAATTATGACCAGTTTTTTATATAAGGAGAAGAAAAAAAAAGTACAACTATAGAGAGCGATTGCACCCAAGAAAATAAAATAAAAAGCAAACTTCCAAGTGATATTACAGTGCAGATGGCACTTCAGCTCTTATCTCACAAAATGTCTAAAAACGTTCGTCACGAAGGGGCAGATAGGCATTTAACTAAGCAGATTTCCCACGTGCGCCACGTATTGGCATTTGCCTCAAAACGTAAAGGTTCAATGAGAACAATATTTGGTATTTAGGCTTTAAATAATGTGTTTCATAATATAGCACCTTACTGACAATATGTCATTAGTAGGAGTAGGGGCTTACTAAAGACTGAAAACTAAAGAAATGGAAATATCTCGGTTAATAATCAAGATAGCGCAAATAGGTACATAACAAAATTTATCGAGCATCACATTTTCAATAAAATTGGTTCTATAAAAGTTTTCGACCCGACGTATAGTAACGGAGATATTTCCAATTTTCGAAATTCCTCCCCTCTAAACCCCCCTCCCGCTGGTCTGATTTCAGCCATTAACGAACTTCATCTTTCTTTTTACATAAAACGATTAAACGAAAAATGGGACCTCTAGAGCGTTAACAGACATATATATAGCGTCATCAATTTTAAGCTGGACATTAGCTATGAATTGATGGATATGCTTTAAATGAAAATCTCATGATTAGAAGAGGAGTAAGTGTGGTCAAATGAAGTCTGAAAGGTAAACATAAATAGAAATAACTTGAAAAAAGTCTAGTTAGTGCAAAAAAAAATAACGTATAGAAGAGCAATTGTACAATATCAAATTTCAAATAGATTTCATTAACTATTTCCGGATACTGCTAATAATAACGAAGATATTTTGATTTTTTATTTTACCCCTTTCTCTGAACCCCCTCTTCCTTCAAATGCATTATAGTCAGTTGATTTTTTTTTTTTTTACATTATCAGAATTTCTTTAACATACCAATAATACGGCAAGGCAGCAAAGCACTATGATCGCCTTCATTGTGTAGAACTGTGATGACGGATCGGGTTGGCACTACCTTTATAGCTTGATTACACAATGAAACATCACTGAGTTCTTGTAAGTAATTAGTGTTATGGATCTAGCTGGATGAGTTTCCTCTTCCATTTCAATAGTAGAGGATGCGCGCAATTGCAGATAAAAAATACCATGGAAACGTGTTCAAACGTGGGAATAAAAATAAACCTTGAAATATATTTGACATTGCATTGCTCACATTATCTGGTACAGTTTATAGTGCCAAAACTTTTTTTTTTTTTTTTTTTTTTTTTTTTTTTTTTTTTTTTTTTTTTTTTTGAAACCATAGACACTCTGCTTCTATGGAGATTTCCACTTAAAGAGAGACTTCTAAAACTTACTAAATTGCAGCTGCTCTGCTGGAGTTCAAGTACAGACATGCTTCATTTTAGTTGATTTCTGTGATTTGAAGTTGATCATTCTAATACTATTCTATCCGTCCCAGTTTCATCTACTTTTCTATTTTTATAATTCTTGCGGGTTTTCTTTTTCTTTTTATCAACTTTTAAGTAATAATACAATAATTCAAATAGTGATTTTCCATTTTGAGTAATTTAAAAAGAAGAAATAAAACATTATAATAATAGAAAACAGTTGGAATTGGGCAGTTATAAATAAACTGGGGATGGGAATCGTACATATCTCAGAAATTATAAATAGATTATGATCATTATTTTTTAGGTATTTCATTAATGTTATATCTGTTTTTTGCTAGATTTTGCAAGTTTTTGCTAGACTTCTATCTGATTTGGGTGAATTTCTATCTGTTTTCTAGTTTATCTTTATTCTATTTTTTACCAAAGTACGGTGAACAGACCTCCATTACTATTTATATTTATAAATTAAGAAAATAACTAAAAACAATAACTTTTTGAGACATAAACATTTCCATTAATTATTCAAATACTAATAATAATTAATATAAAAAGTTACTGATTAACGTTAAGCAACCAGACATAATTGGGGCAGTTTGTCTGTCAGTACCAATTTTTAGACTGGGAGTAGGGATTTTATTTATTGAATTCATCAGGAAATAAATTTCCTTTGCCTACTGGGAAAAGGATCAAACCTAATCCTGTTTCCCTAGAGCATTAAGATTAACTCCCAAAACACATTTCAAACTTGTAAATCCCCGGTAGTATACATTAAATATACTTTAGCCATGAGATCTTTATAATTTTGTTTAATTAAAAGAATTATTTATTAAGGCCTTCAATAGTAAATTAAAAATTGTATTTCAAATAATAAGTTGAGAAAAAATAACTTCTCAAATTATTCTATTATGTCTAAGATTGGTTTTGCTAAAAAGGTCTAGTGAATTAAATGCTATTATTCAAAATGTTGAGATTTGAGATGTTGACCGATTTATTTCTTATTTATGATTTATCTTCACTAATAAGTATCCAACATAATGTTTTTTAGATTTTTAATCACTGTATTACCCAGCAATGAAATAATTTATTTTTTCATGCTCTAACGTAAAATATAACATTGTTTCAGCGACCACTAGAACGTTAACCTACACATATATTGCAATGTTTGAACTTCATCAGAATTATGATTTCCCTTAAGGAAATTCAGCTAAAAGATAAAGGGAATCAAGTAAATTGGTATTGTCTTGTATTTGGGGATAAATATAATCAATTAAAGTTCTAAACAAATTGAATACAACTCCTTTAAAAAATAAATAAATTTATCTCCGTTTTGAATTCCTTTGGTCAAAAAATGTCAAAAGAAAATACCTATAGGGTAATTTTATTCGCGATAAATGATGATATTAAGATGCTCCTGATTTTGAAGTTAGTCACTATGATTAAAATAGTACTAATAACAGCTTAATTATAGAGATTTATATTCAATGCGACTTTTAATTTTTGGCCCAGCAGTCCCAGAAGAACCAGGAAAGCCACACGTATTTAGTAAGAAGCCACGGAAGTCAGGTTGACGCATTACCAAACGAATTTTAAAAAGAATTTCTTATTTAAAAAAAAAAAAAATCGCAGTAATGCAGTTTATATATTTTCCATAAAATGAATAGCTTAGATACACGATATGGATAAAGAGATTGTGCTAGCCTTGAAATTATGAATTCAGCCCGAGTTTCAGAATGAGGACGATGGTTGTATGATACGACTCTGCACTAGTTGCTTACAAATGTCCTCGTTTAGCGCGTCTAATGTCACCATCAAATGCACAGTCTAACGTTCATTTAGAAACCATAAAGATAGGAATCATTGCAAAGAAACTAACGCTGAGGCAGGCGTTCTCTAAAGGAGCAATTTAAACCACCACTAGTTAGTATGGATTAAGTGTAATTGCATCAAGTTACGAGTAAAAGAAGTCCTATGTACTTTAATGGAAAAGGGTAACAATATAACTTTCTTACATTTATATAAGCATTAAGATATAAAAATTGTTGTCTAAAAGACATGCCAATTGTAATGGCCGTGATATGGGCAGAATTCAAACTTCCCATATCTTTATAGGCTCAGCCTATTTGATAAGAAATTATGTCTCATCAAGGGAAATGAAATTACCAACATTGCCATTCACAGAAGAGAACGTTCTATATGTTCAGCTGCGTCCAACCACAAAGGAGTACCGTGTTATCGATGTTAGCTAATTACACAATAATACTCGCATACTTGAAAATAATAATCAATTAACAGAACAATTTTACGATAAATAGTACAATTAAAAGTTAATATATTCGAAGAAAAAACCTGTACAAAATCTTTGTTTTCTTCTTCTTATTCTGGACCCAATATTCTTATATGTTCTTCATATTTTAATAACAAGGATCGCCAATAAAGCACATTTCTTTCCATGTAAACTTTACTCTAGTACCAACGACCTCCCCAGTGAGGGACTTTCTCATTGAAAGTAAGAGGAAATGAACGCTTCAAAACTGGATGGCCCCTGAAGAGGAGGTGGTAGCCTAGCAACGAAACATGTAGGACAGTGTGAATAAAGTATGCGCCGAAATAAATGCGTTTTATTGGTGACCCTTGTCATTGTTTCTTTAGCAATATTTATTATACTTAGGTTCCAAGTTGAGGACTGCACAGAAAATTTCAGTTCTGACGTTACTGGCTGTCGAGCTCGGACTTCTATCTCCTCGTCTGCTGCCTTCTCAGCCTTGTTATGCAGGAGAGTAGCTATTTGAATAGGGAAGAGCATACATTAAACTAATAACTTTAACTCCCATCAAACGCCTGTGATAAATTGTTACAATAAACCAAATCTGTACGAGTAAAACATTTTTAGATACCAATTGCCTCAATGGTTCCGTAATCCAAGGTTATTAGAGATATTTCTGCAATACGGACAGAGATCCACCGCAGTTGATTTCTCAGATCATACTGCAACCCCAGTCAGGCCCTACAGCTAGCTTCTTCTTTCTCTTCAAAATTTAGGAACTAAAACTCAAGCTCGTTAATGACCTAAATTGTACTAGGAGGACTCGGGGCTTGGGGAAGGGTAAAATGCACCAAAATTGTTGAATCTACAAGTGCGTTGCGTGCATTTATCTTGGTCTCCAAAATTCGCTGACCTATTTGTAGTTTAGCTTTTGAAGCTTTCAGTAAACCCCTCACGCGGGATTTCCATTTGACTCATATGTTATTAATCCTCGCATTTCAAGATTTATAGTTTATAGAAGGACCTTAGGATGGAGCTTAGGATGGAATAGAAAAGGGAATATATTATTACAGCTGTTTGGCAATCGGTCCACGACTATTATTCATTTTCGCCACTTTCTAACCTTGAAGGACTTCTATTACGAGTTTTCTGCAGGACTAATCTCAGATTCTTAAAACAGTTTGAACACCTACAGTTAGAACCTCCAAATCGACAAATTAATGTAGATACTTTTTCCATTCTTAATACAATATGAGATCTAGCATCACACGCAGATAATGCGAACAATTTAATACCCGTGAATGGAATACTTCCACATTTTGCAACTACAATAGTTGCTCCTCTGTATAGCTCAATTTATAAATACATAGTCAGCATAGAGTGCTGAATTAGGTGCGGACAAGTATTTGCCCGTCATATATAGATTAAGGTTAACAGTGATAATGCTCCTCCATGGCTTAAGATTGTACTTATATTAGAAATATATAAAATGGAATCGGAGTTCTGGTCTTTCGAAAGTCTTCTATAATGCCATCTAGTCAATCTGACAAGCGCATATGATATACCCATATATCATGGATATATTGATAACCATGGATACATGGATGGTATCTATAACGATTGTAATGACACTAACTTAGATCTTCCCATACAATAAGTCCAAGGAGAGGAGAACCAGACATATACCATATTCACATTCCTTCTGAACCGTGCACCTCATCGTTACTCGGGCTGAGGTTAACCATATGAGGTAAGGCCATGATCTTAATATACTAATCCAATAGTCGTGGGTTCGATTCCCGCGTGGGCAATATATAAATTTATAGTGAGCACGTCACCTCGTTAGGTAAGTGTAGTAACCCGTAAATGTCCCTCCCCCAGTCGAAGTTCCTTTAATAACATCAAGAGGATGTAAATCAATATAATTATAAACGTGTATTTTGACGATGATGAATGCTCCTCGATCTTTTTACATTTTCAGAACTGAAAAATTATTCATTATTCTCAATTGATTACCAACCAAAAGTGAAAAAAAGTTCTTCACGCAGGGGCTCCGTAAACTAAACAGATTTCCCAAGTGAAGTTTAGAATAGATAATTCTACTTACTGGTTACACTTAATATCACCGTGAATATTAAGAGAATAACTACAAACGATAATAAGAAATCTTTCAGTCAATTTTAGTAACCTCCCAACGGAAAGCGTCTGAATTATAAACAAACAGGTGCCTAACCTCTCACAGCTGCTCAGAAAGACAGAAATATTCTTCGCCAGAATGAAAATGTCTGTCACGCAAGGGCTGCTTTAAGAAATTTCCCATGAGCACCACGTATTTGTATTTAACTCAAAAAGTGAAAATTCAATGATAACAATATTTGGAATTTAGTTTAAGAATAAAGTGGTTCATGTTATAACAACTTATTGTTAATATGACATGAGAAAGAGTTTACTAAAGGCCAAAACTAAAAAAAATGCTAATATTGATAGAGAAAAAATGCGTATAACAACATTTATAGAACATTTAATTTGCAATAAGATTTGTTTTAATACAATTTTTCGATCCGTTCTATAATTGGGGAGATTTTACGAACCCCCCCCCCCCCCTCTAAAATCCTACCCTCCGATCTGTATGATTTCAGCCGTTAACGAAGATGATCTTTATTTTTACATAAAACGTGTAAATATCAATTCGGTAACGATCAAACTAATATTACAACCACTAGAGCGCTAACAGACAAATAAATAAATCCGTATTTATAAACACACACACACACACACACACACACACACACACACACACACATTTTTTAACGGACCTCATTTTCATCTCCTACGTAGGATCGATGGACATTTGAGGAAATTTTTCGAAAATCACGTCATGAGTACGATCTCAATAGCTGATTTCTTCTAAGTGAATTATGTTAAAAAAGAAATTTCCCAGGAAGAAAACGTTTTTAGTAATAACATAAGAAATAATGTCTAACATATCTTTATGGTGATAGTATTAACCGCTCCCGATTAATTATTCTTAATTTATGGGTCTATAATTCCTATGTGGAAGCCTGAAATCTCTAGGGCTATGGCCTCTACTGTCCAACCTAAACAACTACAAAATATAGTACTAAAACTGCTTATATTGTATTGTAAGGCAACTATTAAACTAACGCTCTTAAATTCTTGCTTAGGGTTTTAAGGACCGCGGGAAAGGAAAGAAAAAAACGGGGGGATGAGAGGAAGTGGCTGGATGACACAGTTGTCGAGTAGGCCGTGTGACCGAATCTATTAAGTTGTAGGCCGTAAGGGATGAGGCACCCGAAGATGTGAGAGTTAATAAGCCCGAAACGTCTGAGAGTGCCCAATAAAGTATACGACCATATTTGACACGTCCAATGTTTACGGCCCGGCCTCGGCCCGGCCATTAAATGCATTATATTGTCTTGGAGTCTGCGCGATGAACTCTCCCCGAGAGGAACCCATTAAGAAGAACCCCCCTCGGCTCTTCTTCTTAATCTTTTCCGTCATAAAAAAAGAATTGGAGTCAGCGAAACTAATTTTGACTGGTCTATGACTAGGGTTTATTTCTTTTTCTCTTTTTATAACTGTAAAGTAGGTGCCAAATGAAGTTATTTATTTATTTTTTTACTTTCTAAAGGCTCTAAACTATTAAACAAGCTGTCAGATTTTTTTTCTCCTTTATTAAAACTCTACGATTATCAAAAATTACACACCTTTACACCCTAATTCACGAAGAATGGGAATTTTATTTACATTTTGTAAATTCGGGTTTACATGACCACTACATTTCTCTGAACATAAAACATCCTTCTATTTTTCGATATAATATAAAAAAAATCACGTTATTCATTACTTTTGTGCATAATAAACATTAATAAATATTTTATTGTAATATAGCTCTATATTATTAAGAACAATCAATGTACTTGAGAGTGATCATAATTTCAATTCTACCACTCATATGGACGTTACTCATATACTAGATTTAAATATTAACTTTATTCATTACTCTTTGAAGTTTAGCTACATCGGTAATTGACCCTTCTTATAATACATCAGAAACAATTTTGAAAAAAAAAAAAAACTAAGAAATTATAAAAATAAACAACTATGATTTCCTTGTAAGTCATTCTATCTCTTGGGCAGAAAGGAATAGAAGTGTATATGTAATGTAGCGATATTCAATGCTACTACGGCTGATATACAGAGTGTCTACAGGCTAGCTCTGTTTTCTAGCCAGTGTGGACACTAAAGATTTTATTTTTATATTAAGTTCAAATACCAATTAAACTTCAACTCTTTAATGAATAATCTCAATTGCATTAGTAATTAAGACGCACATTTTAGTCATGTGATTTAAGGCGTTGGTATTAACACACTTTATAAATATAGAGCATTGGGTTCAATTCCCACTTGGGCTACAGTGTAGTACCCACAGGCTCCACCTGGTATTTGGTCACGAGAACAGGTGAACCAGGTTTTCATGGGAGCGAACAAGGGAATAAGAGGGTCGGAAGGACATGCAGTGGTTTCCACTTGCTTTCTGTATTAGAATATCCTGCAATAAATGCATCACGAGGAAAATGCAATTCACTTTATTAAAAGCATGAATGGAGAAAGGAAGTAGTAATAAACAACAACGTAAAATAAATGTATATATATATATATATATATATATATATATATATATATATATATATATATATATATATATATAGTACGATCAATTGGAAGGCTACAAATATATTATTCTACTTACTTTTTAATGTTATTTATTAACGTCCACTTTGTGCTATCGTGGTTAATTACCACTCTTTTCCAATCAGGGTGAAACATTTATTATCCATTCTTCATTTTTAATAGTTATAGCCAAATTTGGAATTTCACACTAAATAGATAGTTTTACTAATCAAAAATGTATTTTAATGACCACTTATCATTTTCTTATTCTTAAATATATCCAATTTTGGGGGCATTACTACCTAACAAATGTTTTGATTTTCATGTGCACCCCAAATTTCACCTGGCTTCGTTTTCAGCCCTGGTTCAGCCTTAATTACTATAAGTTAGCGCTAAATATCAACATACTTGTTTTATACTTTCCTACAGTGGTAACAGCAATACTGCTTATAGTGGTTTACTACAGAAATATAATAAATCGTCGTTATACTGTATTTTTCAATATCAAAAATTTTTTTTTTTGATTAGGCTATTTACTTCGGTTTTGATACCAATAAAAAGGTATTAATACTTAATAAATACAATAATCTCTCCTCTTATTCAAGTAATATTTTGAAGTGCAAAACATCTACTTACGTAAAATGGGACTCCCTAACCTCAACATTGCCCAAAGGGACACTTTTAATAAAAGTCCAAGGGGCCTGAGAAGGGGTTCCGGCTCCCCGTTTTTTGTTTAATTGCCAAAAACAAAAATAGCAGTACATAATTAATATAATTCATGTTAAAAGAAGATAAAGGATTACAAATTCCCTCAGACTTCTTGGCCTTGGATATTTCCATCAAATGGATTTCTTTTTATTCTTGTTTCAGCCAATGACTGAAAGTTATCATCAAGAAGTTATCCATTCTCCTCTCCAAACACGCCCCGGACTGTTCAGGAACCACGGAGAACCAGGATACAGATGCTCATGCCCAAATCCCACACTCCGTCGGCACATTTCTTTCACTAGACACTTTTGTAAGACAGGGCCAGGGTCACTGAGGGTACTCAGACGAAGCCTGGCTCAACTCCGGCGAGTTGGACAACTGCCGACCTCATCCCCAACCTGTCGTACTTGTCCTCCTTCCTTTGAAAGATGTCCGCCAAATGGCGGATGGTGGTGTGTTAAGAAATGGTCATCTTCAGTCGTCCATGTCACCACTAAATCTGAGCGAAATGACCCAATACGAAATACGATTAAGTTCACAATTATTACTTCCGACATCCAATCACAACCTCAAACCTTTCTGCTACTGTGGTTCTTTTGGTAAGATAATGTGATTGTTATATTTCCATGGAAAACTGTTTTACTTCAAGATGTTGTCATCGTTATGGGTTAACACAGCAAGTAAACAAGTAAAATCAAAGTCGGACATAAGTTATCCATTATATTTTAGTATCCATTAAACGATAATAGTTATTAGAGAAATGACTTTATTAGGGATTGAGTGTCTGCTCATAATAGACAAAGAGATTTCTCCCAGGGCAATAAAGATTCAACATGCCCTCATTAAATCCAACCCATCCATAAAACACTTATCGCTCTGGAACATTTGGTCTACAGCCTGCTCCATTCTACACCCCCTGAACTAGACTCAAGAAACTAATAACTAAACCCCCGAAAATACTTGAAAACAAGGAGGTAATACTCCGTCATAGTTTATAAGATTATTACGAAAAATAGAATTTTTAAATCGTAGTAAACAATTTTTTCTTTACTTATTTTGAATTGTAAATTATAACCACGCTATCTCTCTTAGTCTCTTCCACTTATTCTTTGTGAGTCTTCAGCACATATGCTTTCCACGTCCGAAGAATGTACATATTTTCCCTTTTTCCTTTTAGAACATCGAGTTATAGTATATACTATTTACACACGCACATAAGTAATAAACTCACACACACACAGACACATACACCACACAATTGCCTATTACCGCTATAGCGGTCAATATTTTTGTTTGATCGGCACTAAACTTGATATCTAAGCTGGTGGGTGGTTTATAAGAGAGGAGACAAAAAGACTTTAATCAAAAGGGAACGTGCATAACAAGATATTACGATAATATCAGATATGAAATTCAACATCCGAAAACTCGCTGTATTACCAAATTTCCCTTAACCGATATCAGCTATTGAGGTTGTTCTCATCACGCGATTTCCTCAAATGTCCATCGATCCTACAAGTAGATGACGGGAATGAGGTCCATTCATATATACATATATATATTTGTCTGTTAACGCTATAGTGACATCTAGAGTTTTGTTTTATTGTTACCAAACTCGATATATAATCGTTATATGTAGAAAGAGCAAGTTCATTAATGACAGAAATAGTTCCACTGAAAGGGGGTTTAGAGTGGAGAATTACGATAATTCTTAATATCTCCGTTGTTATACGTCGGATCCAAAAGTGAATAGGACCAACCCTATTGCAAATTTAATATTCCATGAACTTTGTTATATATGTTATTTCATTATCTTGATTATTATCCGAGGTATTTGCATTTTTTTTTTTTTAGTTTTCAGCCTTCAGAAACCCCCACTCCTGCTCTTGTCATATTAACAATAAGCTGCTATATCATGAACTACTTCATTCTAACGTTAACTACCAAATATGGTTTTCATTGAACATTTTGTGAGATACATGCAAACATGTTATGTGATGATGTCATCAATTAAGATTTTTCGTTCTTTACTAGAAAATGTTTATTTGGTCTCTACCATACTCGATATTTAACTATTTCAGTAAAAGCTAAAGATCATATATGTTATTGATTAAAATCTGAAAATATAACCGTTATTATGAGTTGGATCGTAAAATGTTATAGAGTGAATCTTGTTAAACCATTGTTTTCTACGCATTTTTTTTTTGCAACTCACGTATTAGGCAAGTTATTCACACTTAATTGTTTTCAGCCTGCAATAAACCCCCACTTATGCACGTTGGAAATCTGCTTAGTTTAGGCAGTCTCTGCGTGACGGACTTTATATTTACATGTATACACAGTTATGAACAATCCTCATTTCTGTCCTCTCTTGGGTATGCTCGATGAACATTTGCGGATATTTTTCGAAAATCGCGTCATGAGTACGACCTCAATAGCTGATTTCCCTCAGGTGAAATCTGCTAAAAATGGGCATTTGACCATCTGGAGGAGATAACCGGAAGAATTCGTACTTTTTAATGAATTTGTTAAAAGTGTTCAAAGTTTGACAAATGGTACAATCGTTTGTAGTCGCACTATCTCATCTAATAGTGTCTTCCAAACATCCTTCCTATCATAATATCTAAGAGGATGGAAGAGGAGCCGGAAAGCAGCATATTGTGATACAGCCCAAGTATACTCAACTACAAAACAGGTCTTTGTCCCTGGCTCTGGGTCTTTTTATAAGGACGAGTCTTACGCTGCCTCTCTCTTGTTCTTCAAACAAGTGGATCATTTGATATTAAACAGCTGGAAGGATTATTAATTCAGCTGGTGATTAAACAAACACCTTGTTATGTACCTATTATTGTTTCACAGGAAGTTACTTTCAGCTGAGTCAAAAAAGAAAAGCCCTCTGGTTCATTGTTAATTTAAAACAATTTTCATATTGCATTGTAAAACTCGAATAATGGGAATACTAAACTGTAACACTTTTGTACGTCGAAAGTGGAGGAACATTGAAGTAAGCCATACTACGTTTTACAATAATGTTTGTATAATGTATTACAGAGACAATAAATTGATTACAGTCAGACAAATTGTAAGCATAAATGGTGCGGGATTCACTATAGGAAAGAAGAACAAAATGATTCTTAACGGTTTCTCATTATCTCCGACATGACAACACATCAATTAAAAGAAGTAATTTCATTTCATCCTTGGCCAAAATGTGAGAGAACCATTTCAAGTAAAAAAGCCTGTCACGTAGGGGCTGCGTAAACTAAGCAGATTTCTTAAGTGCCTCGTATAGCACACTTTTGTTCTCCTCTCGCCACATACTCTCTCTTTCTTTGGGAGAAACCGATAAGTAGAAGAGAGGGGTACTAAAGGCTTGAAACATAAAAATTTTAAAAACTGCACGCAACAATTGTAGACCGTGAATAGTTTAACAAGATTGGTTCTCAAACGTTTTACGATCTGACTCATTATAATGGACATTTTGAATTTTCGAATCCCCCCCCCCTCTAACCCCCCTTATTCCACTTAGCCCGATTTCAACTATTAACGACTATGAACTTCAGAGTTACATGAAACGGTTCATAATTTTTTGATCCGACTTAGATATTTCAAATTCTCGAATTCCCCCTCTAACCCCCCCCCCCCCAAATAGTCTGATTTCAGCCATTAACGAACTGTATCTTTAGTTTTACATGAAATATAAGCGTTTCTTCAAGTTTGGTAACGAAATGAAAAAAATTGAGACTACCTGCGCGGTAACAGACAAGTAAATGTACATATAATTTTGAGGAATATTTTCGAAAATCGCATCACGAGTACAACCTGAATATCTGATTTCTCTTAAGGGAAATCTGCTAAAAGCCCATTAGGCAGGGGGTGCGTGGGCTAAGCAGATTTCCCACTTGCTGGTATGATAAACTACTGATTTCATCATGTATTCACTATGTCTAACTCAAAATCCGATGAGCAGAAGAACTGAGTGTTTGTTGAATGCTGAAAACATGAATGTACGAATAACTCGTTAATATTTGAGGTAGGGAAATCATATGTAAAACGACAATTCTCCTACATCAATTGTTTAACAAGAGTTCTCCTCGTGTTTTCCACGCAGAGGAACCCTCTAACGTGGGAGTTTATTTAAATGTTGTGTGCTCCATCCTTTGGATACTACACACATTCTAGTGATTACATTATAGTATTTCGTATACAATAATTAATTATAAAAATTATAAGAACAATAAAAAGAAAAAAAAACATATCTAAACATCTCATATGCGTATACACCAAAATGGTGTCCAGTTCTTGAATAAATGCATTAAATCCCTTGTGGAATTTGAGTAAAAGATTTGGTTTGCCCGTCGGAAAAGTTCCGTTTTGTAAGATAGTGCACTTGATGAGTTTTGTTCTTGGTCCGTCAAGTAATGTACAGTCATAGTTTAACAAGAGTGTTTCTGTAACATTTTTTAATCAAACCCATAATAACGAATGTATTTTTCATCCGACCCCTCCTATTCCTAGTTCAATTTCTGGTATTAACGTTTATGACGTTTTGTGTTCAAACATTTAAATATCCAGATGGTATAGACACATTCAACAAGTTAGAGAAAGGAACTTAATCTTAATTGATGACGTCATCACTCAACGAATTTCTATGTATCCCACATTGAAAAAAAATAATTAACATAATATACCACATAACATAATATACAATAATATAACAGACATTTATGAAAAATATAACTTCTGATTGTATGGGTTTTTGATAATTTCACAAAATTGATAAAGAATCATAGTCATATGAACTGTTCAGGGGGCAAATTGCTGTATCTCTGCCTAAATTCAATCCAGTAATTTGTATACTAATCAGGAATTGATGATATTTTGATATTGTAATTGTAAGACTAGACAGGCAGCCATTTCTAATTACACTTAACGATTACACAAATGTGGCTTAACTAGTGCACAAAGCACTTCTTAATGAACATCTTTATGCGCGATATTATATATTCAATCTTTACGGGCCTGACCATCATCTATCGCTTATCAAGGAAACGAACTCCAGTAATGCGTTCTGTTTGTAAGGGCACCGTTCTTATCGCTGATATAGTCTGTCGAGCAAGACTGGCAGTACATTAAGCTCTAGCTTCATTACACACAGCAGCTAATGTCTGTTATTAGCCTGCTAATGCACACAACTCAGGGATGGCTCTCTAACAATGTTGGCCTTTAATGTTGATCAGTACCTCGATAAATACAGGGGCATTTTACAACATATCCATGTACATTTTACGCGGATGGGTCGAAAGTTAATTTTTTTTTCCTGCGGAAATACAAGATTGGATTAACGTATAATAAAAATCAATACGTCATTTCCAACACAACAGTATGGAACCGTTTCCGTGACACAAACAGATTCAACTGTGTCAATTGAAGTCGAAATTCACAGTTTTGAAACTCATAAATTTAAACATCGCTTAAGCACCGAAACTCTAGACACATTACGCTATTTATCTCTTCACGAGAAACCCAATATTAACGATAATATGAAATGAATATGTATTTTGGCTTAATACTTGATATTGATAATGTGTACTTAAAAATTTGTAACAAGATTGATTACATAACATTTTTTTATCCGTCTCATCATAACATAGATATTTTTAATTTCTGACCTCCTCCTCTAAACCCCCCCCTCTTCTTAACTTCCGATTTCTGCCAATAACTAATTTGATCTTAAGTATTACATAAAACGTTTAAATATCAAATTTGTTCACGATCAATCAAAACTTGATCGAAAGCGTTAACAGACAAGTTTATATGCATTTGTTTATTTTTGGAATAATACTTGATTATATGTAAAAAAACTTGTACTTAAAAAAAGCGTTATAGAGAATTAAATTTACAACAAGATTGGTTATATAACATTTTTTTATCCGTCTCATAATAACAGAGATATTTGTAATTTCTGACCTCCTCCTCTAACCCCCCCTCTTCTCAACTTTCGATTTCAGGCAATATTTAATTTGATCTTGAGCACTACATAAAACGTTTAAATATCGAATTTGTTCACGATCAAACAAAACTTGATTGAGAGCGTTAACAGACAAGTAAGACTATGTATTTAATTGTTTATATATATATATATATATATATATATATATATATATATATATAAAACTATATAGAACGGGCTTTATTTTCGTCCTTTCGCTCATCCATTTCCTACGTAGGGTCAGTGGGCGTTGGAAGAAAATGTTCGATAGTCACGTCATCAGTACATCCTCAATTTTGGTTTTCCCTTTAAAAACATTTTCTAAATCTGTGGGATTAATCCCACCGAATTGAAATAAAATATGGGGTATGCCGTGGAATTTTGTTCATACATATTAGCAATGCATTTACGAAAATATTTCTCTGAGAGCATGATGATATACAACAAATCTTGCACAAGCAGTGAGTAGTTGGTGTTTTTATGAGCCTACCAAGAACTCATGAAGCAGACTAATTACCACTAAGCTAGCCTTTGTGTTAAATGGGCAGGCAATGCAGAGCAGGCGCACATTTTTCAAACTCCTGACAATGGCCCCGGTGTTAGTTAGTGGTGACTACCGGTCACACGGCAGGGGGTGACTCCAGTCGGCCGTCCAGGGTGTCTCGCTCGGCTTTGTCCTACACCCACCTTCCGGGAAAAAATCCAACACTTAATTAGTCCTGAAGAAACTGGTCAGTTTCCAGGGGGCAAAGTGCCTTTTTGTGTTTCCGGACACTAACAGTGATTCATTAGTAACCTTGGGAGATTGGTCTGAAATGTTGACAGCACAAGCCTCCTTAATTGTTCACTCTAAGAGACTCTTACAAAAACAAGAGTTTTTAAGTGAGGTCAGCCAAAAAATGTCTAAGGTTCAAGCTTAAAAGTTAAAAGCAATTATCAAGGACTTGAGTATTAATTTCGTGAAAAATTCCAGTCCTAATTTACTCCAAAATTAAAGGCATACGAGTTAAATAAAGGTACACCTATAAAATAAAACATTACATTCTATTGCAAAGTGAAAACCTGGATGTAGAGACTTTTTGAAATCCCACCATTATTGCTTACAACAATACTGCACACTTCCATAGCACAGTTCTTCTTTTTTCCCTACAACATATCCGAGGTCTTTTTACTTGACACTGCAATTATATTATAAACTCTTTCTTTTTAAAGTCATGTACTAGGATAACATAAAATAAAAGGTTTTTAATGGACTTTTTATATTAAAATTCACTTAAAAATGAGACACAGAAACACTATTGAGGAAATGAACGTTTATTCATAGATGGTTTGGAATGCAGAAATCTTTCGATGATTATGAATAATAAGGTTAATACGATAATGTTATATAAAAAAAAGATACATGCACTGGAAATGGGTAATATAAAAATATTGTGTATTTTCTAGAATTAAGTACATAATAAATACTTCTATATTAACATATCACCAGCAAGCCGGACTCGGGTGTAAATCCAAAGCATTGATACGGTAAAATGTAAAAATATTGTGCAAAGTATAGCCAAAAAAAAAAATAATTTCATCATTTAGCATCTAATGATTGCCCGGGCGAAGCCGGGTACCTTAGCTAGTGAGTGCTATATGAATACCAGGTGAATTGCGTTGAACATTTGGTTCATAGTACTTTTTAGCGGGTTTTCTTTAGAAGAATTATTATTAAGACAATTTAGCCACCCAGGTTTGCTTATATGAAAGAAACTACACAAACATTCATTTAAATAGTCGCAAATTATAATGCAATCATTCCATAGGGGAGTGATTTATATTTCAGAGACGTCGACCCCCCCCCCCCATGTTTTTATGAATAAGTAGGCTAGCTTTTGAAGTTGTCGCATTATGCTTTTGTGTTTTCGTAACTAAAGTCTTGCAGAGTTCATCCTATTTATCTAATGAGGTGTCAGTTCATTAGTCATGAACTATATTGAAGCCATAGCCTAGACGTTTATAGCTTTTATTTTACACCTCCGTTTTAAAAGCCTATTAAATAAGAGCCGCAAGGAACCAATAAAAATACTCTCTTATTTCTTTTTGGTTTTCTTAAGATTCACTAGGAGCTCCATACATATTTCTCTTCAGTCCAGCTTGAATTGGAAGTATTTCCGAATACTTTTGGTTACCATTTTCATAAAAAAACGTCGTGCTTTAGAGAAATACTCAGTAATTTCATCATATTTTCTGTTGAAAATATCTGATGACATTTATGTTAAACACAAAAATAAATCTATTTTCTCAAGAAATTGACCTATAAGATTCTACTCCGCAAATGTCTAAAACCCTTATAACTATCCCTTTTTAATTAGATAGATTCACGCAGAACCTTTATTTTATTGTCCCGTTTTCTTATGATCAGAGCCGCTTTCCATTTATAATATGAGAGTGGTGGTTTGTGCATTGGTATTGTTTTTTACCAATTATGGAATATTAATCAATAGAATTG
This sequence comes from Riptortus pedestris, assembly GCA_019009955.1. Lineage (NCBI taxonomy): Eukaryota > Metazoa > Arthropoda > Insecta > Hemiptera > Alydidae > Riptortus > Riptortus pedestris. Next base: position 47,332,399 of record CM032228.1, read on the forward strand.
TTTATTTGAGAATACTAGTGATGAAATAAATACATATGTACAATTGGGACTAAGGTTATTTATGTGAATTGAAGTAATAATGGTTTCCCGTCGAAATATTAAATTTTCACTAACGAAAGAACTTCATAATACATTCATATTCAAATTTCATGACTTCAATTAGCCGCATTATTGTTCTATGTAGAACTATTATGGCATTTGTACTATACTATTTTCAGACCAAAAACTGTATTCTAAACCCAACTCGTTGTTAAAATGTTTTCGAAAAAAAACAGGTGTCGCCCGGAAGTTGAAGGTCAAAACTTCGCAATTCATAAATGTAAATAACGTTTTACAACTGTAACCGTTATTCTAAACCTCAAGACTCAATAAATATCGAGTTTGATAACAATCAAACAGAATTTGCTTGATGAGACAGCTTTAACAGACAGGCACAGACACATTTTGACATTTGAGGGGATCGTTCTAAAATCGTGTCATGACTACAACCTCAATGATTTTCCTTAAGGGGAATCTTCTAAAATTGGATTTTCGTAAGAACTATGATGCCCATGCCCGTTAGGGGCATAAATATAAATGTTAAATAGAATACATTGAGAAATTAGGAGAAACTGACGGGCAGACAAACAGAAGTAGTTTAGAATGATTTGAGAGTCAAAAATATTTTATTCACTACGAATTTGTATTATTAAATTTTAATGGAATTACAGATGAAACTTATAGTTTTATTTATTTAGATTGTGCATTCCGATGTTAATGCGGGGTTAGGAGCACCTGCTCATCCTTCTGAAACTATGGAATGGTGCAACAACTAAAAGGAAATGGGAGAATGGCGTGTTGCTAGGATACCGTGTAAAAGAAGAGAGGCTGAAGTGTGCCGTTACAGATGTTGGCTGCCTTTTTTTCAAGAAAGGCTACCTGCAGCCGGCGGTCTAATTGGGGCGAACGCTCCGATTCCTCTACTCCAATCCTCTCTGATGAACCTTTTAATTGGCGATTGGATTCTCAGAAATTGCGAGGAAATTTGGGCCGATCTTCACGGCATCTCTCGAGATTGGCCCTTTTGCAAATCCCGATTTCCTGTTCATGGCGATCTGCAATCAGCTGCCGACCTCATTGATTTCGGTAACACGAGAAAGCTCTTAAACACTCCTTTACAGATTATCCGATTAACGTGATGTGTGTAATATAATTAGCAGATTTCCCAAAGGTTGCTCTCATGACGACATAGTCTAGTAATTTCTTCAAATGCTCACAGATCATAATCAGAAGTTGATGAGAATGAAATATATACACCTATCAACTCTGTAGCATTTGCTTTCTTGGTTTAATCGTTCGACCAATGTCGGGAATTTATCATTTGGGTAGAACACAAGATCAAGTTCGTTGATGACTAAAATCGGTCAGGGGGAAGGGGCTTATAAATAATATAAAGCAGATATTATTTATTCAATCCCATATAAACCACAAGCCGTATAAATCAATATATAATTATGAATAACGAATGACATTCATTTTATCATCAGATGATATTGAGGCTCAAAATAATGGGAAGCAGTCCTTCCTTGACGTTTATGCACTTTTTAAGCATCTCTAATATATACGGCGATTTTTGAATTTTCTTGGTATTCAGACGTCTGTAAACATGATGCGATGACGGTTTTCGCTTTGAGGGGGTTCAGGTTAGGCATGTGAGTAAAGGTGTTGGTCCTAATCTCACCTATGTTCGTGATTTCGATTCTCACCAGGGCAATAGGGATTTATTTAGAGGCAAGCTCATTAAATAAAATAAGTCCTTCCGTGGCTAGAAAAGAGTGGTAAACTGTATACAACCCATTCCTATTATCCTCAGAAGCACAAAATGAACGTAAATAAAGGGCGTTTAACATTTTGACATTGGGTTAGTGCCACCTTACCCACCATATCCAGCTGGTATTTCGAGTCCAGTTTAAATAGACTTCGTACTAAAGAAGAAATTGAAAACAGATGGGCAAGTTGACAATGTCATGGCATCATTTACGTGCTCGTGGGAAATCTGCTTAATTATGAAGCCCCAAGATGACTTTTTAATTTCATAATGAGAAATATTATATACATTATAAACTAAGTTGCCACAAGTAGATGTCAACTCATGTTCTTATTCACTGGAATGAAATTCTGTTTCGTCTTCTTAATGCTTGTCCACCCATTCCAGCTTAATGCCTTCAACAGTTCATATGCCTGCCAGAAGCTAATGAAGTGATAAAGAACATCAGTATAATACTATATCCGTATCTCTTGAAATGATTCATTTATAATTATGTCTAAACTCTATACCAAATTAATAGGGTGTTTTTCATAATGATGAGAGGTTGATCTTGGAGCACGGCCAAAACACAAGGGATCAAATATCTTGATATGTGACTATTAATCCTGTCATATCGTGATTACTTACAGTAGCATTATTAATAATGTTTGCACAAAAGAGGCATATTTTTGTGTTATAAAGCTAACTATTAGTTAACTTTTATTATATTCTTTAGACAAAGCTCGGATATGAGAAAGAATCAGATATTAAAGAAATATTTTCCATAATATAAAAGTACAAAAAAGGTAAGCACATGAAGGAGTAAATATATCATCCTAATAATGCCAATCACCATCGCTGTGGGTACAAAACTAAATAAATTAAATTAAAAAAAAATATAAATGTACTAGTATATAGGAATAACATTATTTTTTATTAAAACCATTTTAAATTTTTGTCTTTATTACTAGTCTAATGTTTATTAATTGTCTTTATTACTAGTATTTAATGATTATTTGTTGTATTTGTTGTTTCAGTTTTTGTTATTTTTCTATAATTTTGTTTTCATTTTACATTGTGAAACTTTGAGCTAAATGCGGGTGTTCCTGTATAAATAAAAAATAAAATATTCTTAAGCAGCAAGAATTTCCTGGCTAGAAGATGTTTCTCAATTCTGTTGGCAACTAGAGTGTAATGAATCGAATAGGAAAATGACAGGATGGAGTGGGGGGAAAAATTGATGATGGTGGAACAAAAAAAAAACCATGTTGGGAGCTAGGTGGAAGTAGTTTGGAACTAACCACAGGCAGGTAAGGTGGGACTCGCTAATTGGAGGGAGATTTTTACCTTGGAAGGTTACACGTAATTTGGGTGGCGGATGTCTCAATTTCAGGCCTAGCTCTCGTTAGCAAAGGCGCCCAATAAGCCACAATGCCAACTTGGTCACAACATATGTTGCTGTAGGACATTTTCGGTATGTATTCATAGAAAATGGTTGTAAGACTCTTAGTTTAGAAAGGGAAATTTTGATATTATCATTCTATAATATAGGAAGGTCACATTTCGGGTTTCTTTAATTATACTGTCCCAACGACAATTTCAATTACTTCTTCTGGAATTGATCACTCAATTTTATTCAGTTGAGGTTAGACTACATCCGCCCGTTAGTACTGACTCAGCATCGTGGAGAATAGCTACTTGAATAAAGAGTATGTCCGGAACTATAATCATTTATAGTGATAGTGATAGCAAGGGGCGCTTTGTAGACATTTCCGCCCACAAAAGCTTTGGCTTGAAGGACCTGTAATTTCATGTTCTCTTGAGCCAAATACTTATTTTGTTTCGTATTCAATACGAAATTAATTCTTTTCCGGGTTTTGTTACATGGGATTAATGAGTATATCCGTTTTACAATTAACTATTACATTTGTTCTAAACAATCCTACTGCTGGCAGTTGGTCGCATGCAGTTTCTTCAATAGAGATGAAGTGCAAGATAAGTAATTCCACCCCCAATGAATAACTGCATCCAAGGTTCAGGTTGATGGATGAATCGGTAGACTATTGTAATTAAGCGGTTGATCTCTTGAAGAAACTCACATTTCGTGCACCTGACAATGCGTCTCTAACCACAAAAGAGTATATACAAATTTACATTCACAAATAACTTTGTTTGAACAAAATTAAAAAAAATAGTAGCAAGTGTTGTTCTTTGTCATGTATCCTCACATATCATCTATGTAAGCCAAATTATACATTAATATTGTAGATGACAAGCTGCAGGAGTGATTCCTTTTTAACGGGTTCTATATCCAGAGGAATCTTCACTGCTAAGTTGGGTAATTCATCATGATGCCTTTAATGTTAGTTAGTATTACAACATTTTTTTAAAATTTATTATAATTTTGGACGTCACGTCAAAGGTGCTTTGCCCTAAAAAAACTGTGCAAAGTCAAATAATAAAAATAAAATAAATAACAAAAGTAAAATAAGTAAACATTTTATAAATGAGCATAGTACTAAATCCAAGTAAATATAATCAGAATATTAGAATGGAAAAAAAAAAAGTGTGATGAGCATAGTTGGTGAATGGTTAATAGTTATTAATAGTCGGTGCATGATTAACATTTTATTATTTTATTAATAATTATACATAGTATATTACTATAATAGTATATACTATAATTATTATAGTAATCATTTCATTATGATTGCTGAAAATGGTAATTTTGCTAATGTGTGTCGTCCACCAAACTCGTTATTTAATCGCTTTATGTAAAAAGAAAGATCAAGATCGTTAACGGCTGAAATTGGACCAGTGGGAGGGGGGGTTGGAGGGGGAAATTTCGGAAATTCGATGTATACCCGTTACTATAAGTCGGATCGAAAAATTGTATAGAACCAATCTTATTGTAAATTAAATTTACCATAAATATTGTTATAAACATTTATTCTCTAATTTGAATATTAACCGAGATATATGCATTTTTATTAAGTGTGTGTGTGTGTGGATAACGGGCGAGAGATCGGCTAAGGTCGGTTCTGTTCTTTTCAGCCGAAAGCTAGTTGGGCCGTTTCTGTAACTGTTCGACTCTCATATGGAGATTTCTCTATTGTAAAACTACACGCGGTTAATCTGCTTAGTTTACGCAGCTCCTGCGTGAAGGACTTATTTATATTTATCGCCACAAGCATTTTGTACTATTTCCACTGGTACATTTGCCCAGATTGACACATATCATGTTTATTTAACTATATTCAAGAGGATGTAACCCATGAAGTGAAGCGTGGATCCTTTTTATTAGTATATTTACATACAGAAACTGAGACTAGGCAACTTTAATGGTGCTGATAATACAGCTCTTTCTATTAAAGCACTTTACAACTATTAAATAAACTGTTTGTAAGAGGTTTATTCTAGATATTTACCGTCCATCGTCCAGCATTTTTCTTTGGAAGAAATGCATTTTGATTGGCTTGGTTGGCTTTTGGTTTAGCTTTGCTTGTAGAGCTAGTTAAATCACAACAAAAATTGGCGTTTTTCCTTTAATATTGAAGGTATTACTTTCTGATGTAAATTTAATAATAAAAAGAAACGCTTCACTTTATGGGTTAAAAACCTTCTAAATATAGCTGAGCAAACATAAGCTGAGTCAATATGGGCAAATTTACAAGTAGAACGAATGTATGTGAAAGGGATAGGAAATATTGATTTATTTTATGACGGCATAAAACCAAATGAGATAGGGCTTTGCGGGCATTGAGCGAGGCCAGCTGATCGGCCAGTAAAGACGCCTAGATGGAGCGGGGATAAAGACAGCTGTCCCCAAGGCTTGATTTATCTGGTAAAAAGGTCCAGACCGGTTCCACCATGATTGAGAGACGTAACGAGACAGCGTTGACTTTCATTCGCCCCTCAACAAGTCGGCACTTTGCACATCGACATGGCTCCCTTCGCCGCATCTTACTTCTTATTTATGCCTCAGCTATTCCCCGAAACAGACTTAACAAACTATAAATTGTAATGAGCGCAGTTTAAAATGCTTTTCATATCGGCGGAATATCAGAACCGCTTTTTAGTCCGCATTAATCTCTTGATCAAGAGATGTATAAGTACAAAAGGAACTTGACAACAGCTCCAACATTCTAAGGAACGAAGATTGAAAGTTAGATTCCACCAGTAACTAGCTGATAAGGTTATCACTGCACTATTCCCAAGAAAATTTAATACCTTCTCTTTCATTCCCTACCTCTCTGAAAAACTATGAATATGCTCCACCGTGGATCTACCCAATTACATTAACCAATAATATGTTTGAAGGTGAAATGGAGGAAGGTCAAGATATGAAAGATACACATGAAAATCTTTCACTTATTTATTTTTCGTTCTACGTATTTCGCGTCTTCTATGATCCCACCTCATGAGTGGTACACTTAATATAAAAAGTCCGTCACGCTAGGGCTGCTTAACTAAGCAGATTTCCCACATACCTCAAGTATTTGCAATTTATCTCAAATATTAAATGTTCAATGAGAACATATTTGATATTTAGGCTTCAAATAAAGTGCTACATAATGCAATAGCTCATTATTAATATGACAGGAGTAGGAGTGGGGGTTTACTGATGGCTGACAACTGAAAAACGCTGTTTCTCCGTTAATAATCCACATAGTGAAAAAACTTATGTAACCACATGCATCGAACATCGAACATTACATTTGCAATAAGATTGGTTACATACAATATTACGAACCGAACCAAATAACGGAGATTTTAAGATTTTTCAAAAGTACCCTCCCCCCCCCTGTCCCGCAGGTCGGATTACAGCCGTTACGAGTTTGATCTTTAGTTTTACGTTTAAATATCCAGTTCGGTAATGATAAAATAAAAATTTCACCGCTAGAACGTGCTAGAAATGCTGAATGTGGAGCATGGTGGTTTTATTTCTTACAATTCAATTAGCCAAGTGTGAATGTGATTTATGTCTTGCTATAATTTGATTCCCCATAATGTTCATTTTTCTTATTAACACTTAAAAATCAAACGACTAATATTAAGCTAGTCCGCCTGGGCAGTAGAAATTTATTTAGTGACCATTAAATAAAATCCTTAGTCCCACCCTGGCTAGAAAAGCGTGGTAACCTGTAGATAATCCGTCCCAATTAGCCTTAGTTACAGAAAGTGGACGTTAATAAATAATTTAAAAGATAGTAAGTACTAAACGCAGAATAAATCTTATACCAGATTTCCCTTTAGAGAATCTTTAAATCATGTATTGAGGTTGTACTCATGATAAGAAAAATGTCTTCAAATGTCAATTGATCTTTCTTCGGATATGGCGAAGCAGAGGTCGGTTCAAAATTACACACACACCCTTTTCTGTAGCCGCTCTAGCCGTCGCAATTCATGTTTCATCTTTACCGAACTCGAATAAGCGATTCATGAAAAACTATAGATCAAGTTCGTTAACTGCCAAAATAGAAACGGATGGAGGGAGATGGTGTTTAGGTGGGAAAATTTCTAAAATTCAAAAATGAAAATGTCCGTTATTATACTTTGGACGAAAAATTCCATAGAACCAATTTTATTGTAAAGTTAATTTGTCTATAAATGTCATTATTTCATTTTGTTTCCCTATCTCGAATATTAACCGAGGTATTTGTATTTTCTTCTCCATTTTCAGCCTTTAGTGTACCCCCACTCTTTCATTCAATAAAGCAAGGAATAATGAAGCGTTTTAATCCAAGCTTAAACACAAAATATCGTTTTAAACGGACCTTTAAAAAGTCCGTTACGCAGGGGCTGCGTAAACTAAGCAGATTTCCCACGTGAAGTTTTACAATTGACAAATCTGCCTAATAACAACTGTAGTAGAAAGAAACCTCTAAACCTAAAACATTATTTAGGGCGTAATAAAAACAGTTAACCTAACCTATTCACGAGGGACGAATAGTTATGGAAACGGCCACCAGAGCTCTCGGCGGAAAGTCCGAACATAGCCTACTGGTGACCACACGCAGAATACAAATGCAAATATCTCGGTTAATATTCAAGATAGAGAAAAAATGTATATTACAATATTTATAGTAAATTTAATTTGCAATAAGATTGATTCAGTACAATGTTTCGGTCCGACGTATAGTAACGGAGATATTTCGAATTTTCAAAAATCCTCCCCTCTAAACCCCCCGTCCCACTGGTCCGATTTCAGCCGTTAACGATCTTGATCTTTCTTTTTACATAAAACGACTAAATATCGAGTTTGGTAACGATCAAACAAAAATTGCGACCGCTAGAGCGGTAACATACAAATTTAACATACAAATATATATATATATATACAGTTTTGAACGGACCTCATTTTCGTCATCTCCTGGGTAGGATCGATGGACATTTGAAGAAAAATTTCGAAAATTCCGTCATGAGTACAACCTCAATAGCTGATTTCCCTTAAGGGAAATCTGCTAAAAGTGATAACGTGATCATTAATTCGAATGTTGATGGCATCAATTATTATTTTAGTGACCAACCACTTGTACACATTAGAAAATAGAGAATATATGGTGAGATATGATCCGTAGAGTGTCATAGCTACATGTAGGAAATCTGCTTAGTATAACCCTTCGTGGAGTTCATGGAAGAGGATTTTTCTGATGGAAGACTAAGAAAATAATTTCCCATGCCTCAGGACTAACCCAGTAACCGGAACAAAATAATGAATTATAAGGGTAAATAGTATCATCTAGAAACAAAAAGAATATTATGACTAATTAATTAAAATAAGTTATCATATGAATGAAGTAAATCGTGGAAGATCTTTTTGTTCCGCATCCAAGTGATGAAACAATGAGAATTAAATAAGATACGCTTCCGTGTTTAAAGCCATCAACTCGCTCGCTATTAGGAAGAGTTACGATAAAAGGCTCTCTTTTATGATCTTTTTAATTGGTACTCATTTATAAATGAGTTTTTATTATTTATAAGTTTATCTTTCCGTCCCCCATCTAAGAGGTTAATAAAATTCCAAGTGTTGCTTAAACAGGGAAGTTCTACATCTGTGGTGACCATATGCTGGAATAGAAAAAAAATTAATATTTCTCAAAAGACTAACCAGATGGGAAGTAAATGACTTAAATGTTAAAATATATATATATAAATGTAAAATACTTCTCCTTCGAAAACTCAGGATTGAATAACTGATTATGTGGTTTATAATTAAATTGAATATTATGAGGGTTAAGCTGGCAGACAGTAAATATTTAAATGCACTTATTCTAGTAATTCAAAATTTTTGTACAGGTGTTTCCTGATTTTTTCACTGACAAGTTCAAATTTCTTATGGAATGATTATTTGTCTAAAACGATTTATTTGTCAAAAAGTCAGTCGGGAAGTCTTAAATTTTAACTGAACTTTTAGTGTTTTGAGTTGAACTTCACAAAAAATATCACCAATACATAAGGGAAGCACAAAAAAAAAAAAAAAACCCAAAACACGTAATTATGATATTATTTTAATTTTAGGAAAAGTGAAAATTGGAGTAAATTACTTTATCTACAATATCGGTTGTATGACTTTTTTCGATGCGGCTATCAATAACTGAGATGTTTGACATTGTGCATTTTTCCCGGTCTTTGAACCCGAACTCCTCTTGGTCTTATTACAGTCTTAAAGAACTTGACCTTTAGTTTACTAAGTAATTAAATATCGAGTATGGTAACGGTAAAGCAGAGATAGCCGCCACAACAGCAGTAAAACAAATAAGTATGTGTATTAAATATAAATTTAATGCAAACTCAACGTACATTACTTTATTGATATCTAATTAATGTGGACATTTGAAAGCTTGGTTGGAGGCTCGGAGATTCAAGCAAGTACTATTTTTGCAAATTTCCCTCAGAGGAATTTTTGAAAAGTGTCTTGAAAAGTTAATCGATTCTACCCAGAAGATGACAAAAATTAGGCCCGTTCAAAATTTACATATATAAATATATGTGTGCGTGTGTGTGTTTGTGTGTGTCTGTTAACGCTCTAGCGGTCACAATGTTTGTCTGATCGTTACCCAAGTCCATATTTAAACGTCCATATTTTAACCTGGGGCTCAGGTTAGCCATGAAAGTTAAAGCGTTAGCCTTAACACCAGAAAGTCCCTTGGTATGTCAGAAGTACTATCCGAAATACTAGGGGATGATAGTCACTCTATAAAAAAACTGTTAAGATTTTTAATAATAACTCGTTTAAATAAAGAAATATAGACTTCAACATATGGGCACACAAGAAAGTGAGATAAATATTTATGTATCAAATTGATTATATATACAAAATACTGCTCTGTTTTTCCAATTTGTCACAGGATCATGAATAGAGAACAATAGGAGAGATGCAACATAGGCGAGGATGACGGATGGCTAAAAGAAGGGATCTCTGAAGAGAGGGACTGCCTAACACAAGGAAAGAATACGAAAATGGAATCTTGACCACCTAGGCACAAATAACTCTCGCGAGTTCGGTGCCTATTTATAATAAAATAAAAAAAAAAAAAAAAGCGTTAGCCTTAATCTCACATGGTAAACTTAGAGTGGCGAGTTCGATTCTTGCCTGGGCAAGGGAAATCATTTAGTGACGGAATTCATTAAATAACATCCTAAGTACCACCCTGGCTAGAAAAGGGTGGTTACCTGTAGATAACCCGTCCCAATTAGCCTAAGTTGCAAAAAGTGGACGTTAATAAATAATAATAATAATAATAAACGTATTATGCCATAATGAAGATCAAGTTAATTATCGGCTAAAATCTGAAAGGGGAGAATTGCGTAAATGATACCTGAGATGTTATTATTCGGATTGAAGTATAGAATCATTCTTATTGCAAATGTAATTTTCTATAAATGTAAATATATACATGTTTTCTATATATTGAATATTAACCGAGATATTTCGATATTTTCTCGTACTCCTAGTCATGTCATATATACAATAAGCTATTATATCATGAACCATTTCATTCAGAGGTTAAATACCAAATATGGTTTTCATTGAACTATTACTTTGAGTGAGACATATGCAATTAAGATTTTTCTTTCTTTACTAGAAAATGTTTATTTGATCTATACCATACTCGATAATTAGCCGTTTGAGTTAACAGTAAAGATCAATTTTGTAATTAGCTGAAAATGGACCTGAAATAGTGGTGGTTTAGAGGGGGGGGAATAGAAAATACAAAATGTCTCCGTTATTATAAGTCGGATAATAAAATGTTATAGAATCAGTCTTGTTAAACTTTGGATTTTCTACAATTGTTTTTTCATACATATTTTAGGAACTCCAGTGTTAAGCTAGTTATTCGTACTTTTTGTTTTCTACCTTCAGTATCACCCCCCCCCCTATTCTACTCATCGGGTTTATACATATCAATAGAGAATACGCAGTGAGATGAGATGACAAGTGTACTATACCAGCACTTGGGTGACATCTGCTTAGATTACGCATCCCCCTGCGAGACAGACTAGATTGCGACACTATTCATATCATGAATAACTTCGCGAGTTAAGGCTTTGGTCGTAATCCTACTTAGAAAACATAGAGATGTGAGCTCGATTCTAGCCTGTGCTATAGAAATTTATTCAGTTAGAAAGGGTGGTAACGTGTTGATATGCTATGGCAATTAGCCTTAGCAGTACAAAGAGGCCGTTAATAAATAACATTTTAGTTCCACCGTCGGAGGCATACATCTATTCAATTGTAGCCTAGAAAAAATTAAAGCTAAACGTTTTGACCTTCAAAATGCCTACTTGCAAGAAAATATAGTAAAAAGATTTTGATTGATCTCCTAGAAACATTAGATGACAATAAATCCAAGGTATGCCCGCCTTAAAAAAAAAATCATCATCCATAACAAGACCTCAACATTCTCTTATTTATAAGTCTTTATAGTTATAAGAAATTATTGGGTATTGGGATGTTGACTTACGCTGGAGACTAATTTATTGTGCATGGGTGCGCGCTTGACATTTTGCCAGGAATTATTTTTTACAAACTATTCATAAAATATGATTAATGTACCACTATTTTCTACTGATTGCCCATTTAAATTTATACCACAGACGTCTTAAATGTTGTAAATGTGTTATTATAACACCTTCATTCAAATTATTTTACGGAAAAAAATATTTAGATTTAGCGTCTGCCATAGAAAGTGGGCTGTAGAAATAATATTAGTGGACCCAATCCAATATATTTGAGTTACACTTCAACATTTGCAGTTGGACAGTTCAGTTGAAAAGTGTAGACAGAAATGTATGATCTCCATAAATAAAATCTATTTATTTTCATAATATGATATGTCAAACATTTTTTTTCCTATAAAAAATGTACTAATATTATGTCAATTAATTTCTTACATTCTGTAATAAAATCGTTGTAAAAATAGCTCAAATTCTATGAATACATGATCATTTTATAATATCAATTTAATAATTATATATAATAAACTTATTAAAGTAACAATCTTAATCCACTACAAATATTATCTTAAGTCCAATTAATTATTTTTACACAAACAAATATTCTTTAACAGAATTAACACACTCGGCCACTGCGTTAAAGAGCATAGATCCTCAAAATGGTACGCTTTTCTTGAAATATTAATGTTTGAGGCTGGTGGTTTGAAACATATTCTTATGTCTTGTTTTATGGTTATGTGATATGCGATTTCTGTAAAAAAGGTTCCTTATTTTGTTTCACAAACAGTAATGTTTGGTCCATATATATTGTAGATTCCTTAAATAGTGGCCGATAAGAATTTCTATTTTTAATTTTATTGTCAAACATGCTCCTAGAAATATAGCTCCAACATACAGTAGGTAGCTTGTTGATTGTCTATTATGCACATTCAATAACATTCCAATGACATTAACTTTTACTACTGAACAATATTAATTAACTTTAAAAAACAACATTAGTGCGGGAAATCCATCAGTAAACGCTGAAAGAAAAAGAAAGCACTCTTGTAGGAATGAAAAGAAAATCCACAATATTACAACATAAGGGTAATAACAATTAATTGTACGTAGTCTTATGTAATCAGCAATTAAATTGTGAAAGTAAATAACAATCATAAAATGGAAAAATAATGTATTAAATAATGGATTTTTGGAATGTGCTAAATACTTAATTGCCTTCTCTTCAAGAAAGAAAACACTTTTAAACATGTCAGCTCCTGGATTAAATTGAGTTGGTTCTTCATATAGCGTACCAATCAATACTGTGTATGGGCATATTTATAATTGGAGAAAGGTTCAGGTAGACTATTTTGAATTAGTCCCACCCTGGCTAGAAAAGGGTGGTACCCTTTATATAACCAGTCCCAATTAGTCTTTGTTGCAAAAAGTGGACGTTAATAAATAATAATAATAATAATAATAACTATTTTTAATTAGTAAAACCAAAGAATGAAAAATTAAAATTAATGTATAAAATAGCAAGTAAAGAAAACGAACAGGAAGTGAAAGAATAACCATTGTAATATAAATAACCATTGTAAATATAAATATAAATATAAATAACTTAATATTTATTAAGTTATGAGTAGTTTGATTTCAGTTATCCCCTACTAAAACCAACAACTCATCAGATTTTTAGTTAGAAATAGAAAATAGCAAGTGACAAATTTGCTGAGCTTACACTCCCACTCCTAGTCATGCCATATACACACTAAGCTGTTATATCATGAACCATTTCTTTCAGAGGTTAATTATTTGGGGCTCAGGTTAGCCATGCGAGTTAAAGCGTTTGACCTCAATCTCTCACATGGCAAACCTAAAGTGGCGAGTTCGATTCTCGCCTGGGCAATAGGAATTTATTTAGTGACGGAATTGATTTAATAAACCCTTAGTCTCACCCTGGCTAGGAAAGGGTGGTAACCTGTAGATAACCCGTCCCAATTAGCCTTAGTGGCAAAAAGTGGACGTTAATAAATAATTTAATTTTAAATACCAAATATGGTTTTCATTGAACTATTACTTTGCTTGAGACATATGCAAATATGGCATGTGATGACGCCATCAATAACGATTTTTCGTTCTTTACTCGAAAATGTTTATTTGAGATATTCCTTACTCAAAATTTAACCATTTCAGTCGGAACTAAAGATCATGTTTGTTATTGGCTGAAATCGAACCTGGGAAAGTGCTGGTTAAGAGAGGTGGGGTGGGTGAGGGAATTAGAAAACTCAAAATTTCTCTGTTATTATGAGTTGGATCATAAAATGTTTGTTATATTGGTTGATAAAAACATTTTGATTTTCTACAATTGCTGCTCTATGCTTTTTGTGGTATCTTAAGTAATCAGCGAGTTACTCTCTTGTTTTCTGCCTTTAGGAAGCCCCCGCCCCCTCATACTCATCGGTGTTTACGTACTAACACTTGAACAATCTGCTTATTTTACGCTGCCCCTGCGTGAGGGACTTGTTTTTTCCTTCTAAAGGCCCCACAAAAAAATAGCTAGTTCCTCTAAAGTCTCACACCTGCAATAAAAAAGTAATTAACAATTTATTTAAGTTCCCGTAGGCCTGAGGAAGCCACTGGGGCGAGGAGACTCAAGCCCGTGCAGCCCGGCGGAAGAAACATGTGTGATCCTTCAGGTTTGGTATTTCTGTTCTGTCTACTTTGAAGTGTCACACATTGTTTGCCAGGCCTAACGGTAAATATAGCTACAAACACATGCTAACGATGCCCCATTCATCGTTTCCACCATGACAGCAGCAGGCCAATCGGATAGGACCTTATTTCTATTGGATGCCTGTCAAATACATCCAATAGAATTGACGATTGCTCTGTATTCATCATGGCTGTCATCTTGTTTTCTGGATAGAAAAGATCCATTTTACACGGCCCTTAGCCAAGGAATCGGGTTGTAGCCCTTACCCAGCAAAACAAATAGTCAAAAATACCTAATTAATAACTAAATAAAAAATTCCATCATGAACAACGAACTGCTAATGGAAAAGTAACTCTTAAAGGACTAGAAAATATTCCATCCTAGTTATTTATAAACTCAATTTCTTACAAAATTCATTCTATACTTCTACACACGAACAAAATTCACTATGGCGAATTTGAAACTTGGTCACACGCTGCTTTTTAACCTAATTATGTAGGATATGCTGATTTTGGGAAAGTTTGTCTTTCTATATGATACTGTTACTCAAAATGAATAGATTTATCTTAGGCATTCTAAACGAAAATATCCTCTGCGAAAGCAGTTAGCAGATTTTCCAAAAAAGACAGTTTGTGTAAACACAACTTGAAATTTAAGTTAGACATGTAATGATTAGTGATATAAGCACTTTAAGTGAAACTTAATGGGGTTTCTGAAGGCTGCGAACTTAAAATTAAAAGTACTTTGGTTAATAATGAGATTTGAAAAAAAAAAATGCCTTATACATGATCTAAATCACATAAAACAAAATCCTTTAATACAGCAATGACATTTGAAATTGCTAACTTGCCAGAAATCCGTTTCATAAGTTTTAAAATCTTCTCTTTCTTTTACTCTGGCTTATTTTTAATTTCAAGGAATAAAGCATTAAAAATGGGCATAGTATATTTTATTCAAGATTATAGAAAGAATATAGAGATTTATAAGTATATATTAGAAATGAGTAAAAAATAGCAACAAAGTTTTTCCAGCTTGAAGTAATTTAAGCGAATAGGTAGTAGTGTGAAACTGAAGAGAGTGTAGGAAAAATAAATCTATAAATACCTCCTATGAAAAAGGATCTCAGAAACCTGAGCCTCGTACAGGACTATAAAAGTAAATGTATGTAATAAATAATGAAGTGGCGATTTATTCTTGTTGACGCGAAAGGGCTCACTTTAGTTGTTTGGTGTATGCATGCGAGTGTGTGAACTTCATCGAAACTCGTTTTTTGCTTCCTACTGCTTGGGATCGGTGGAAGTTGGAAAAAATGTCTGAATACCTCAATAACCGTTTTCTCATCAGTGAATTTGAGAAATACGGAAACTTTACGAAAGAGAGCTAACATTTCCTATTGAAGAACCTAGAGTTTTGTCAATCAAGCTTTTGCCTTCTGTCAATTTGGACATCAGTTATGGAGTAGAGTTGAAGAGTTCTTATAATATTTGCAATGCATGCACAATTCGTTGTAAAATGTTCTTAATTTTAGCTTAGCAGCTAAGAATTGCTGCATGAATTGTTTCTCAACCCTCACAGATTAGTCCTGTATTTGAGCTCTGTAGAGATTTGCGCAAAAACAGATTAACATCTTTTAATGCAGTCCTTGTTTTTATTAATGCAACATAAAAAAGGAGTGGGGGTTAAAGCGGTCTAAACCTTTTGTAAGAATAAATACGCGTGAGGAATATGAATAACGAAATAAAAAACTATCAGTGAACTATCTAAACGGCCATTTATAAGTTTTCTTCTTGCCACGTTAAAAGTCACTCCTTGTAATAATGTGAAATATTTATGTGGCCAGAAAAAGCCTCCAGAGGACGGCTTTTATTCGGGTTCAGGTTAACAGGATTGTATAATGTGGCCATGATAAATATGTTAGCTGAGTCGGAGGCAACATAACTGGTTTATGTTTATGTGTTGCCTCTGTTCCCTTTATGTGCTCCTTGGGGTGATCTCATATCAGCTGGGAGCATCTTCCACTCTCTCTTAAGCAAGTCTTCAATTATCTTGTATATATACAGATTTTTAATATTTCAGAAATTCTCCAAGTTATTCACTTTTGATTTCTTGGGATTTAAGGGCCATGTACTGGACCATTTAACATGTTCTAATTTCCCAATTTTGATTCTTATCAGCCAACCTAGGAAGACCGAGTAAGAAATCCAGTATTTCCGAACGATGTAAATACATAAGGGCGTGTGTCTAGATCGGTGATAACGAATTGAACACTAGGAGTATTTTGAGAAATGCCTATTCGATAGGATTCTTGTCTTTGAAAAACATGGGTTTATGCAAGTAGTTCTCCATGTCATTATGACACATTTCTCTGGTTTGTTTTCATCTTGTACTCTCTCCCTCCCCTTCTTAATGGTAACATACCATAAGCAGAATTGATATCAAAGTTTCCATACAACTCTTTTATGTAATCGTTGTTCACCTAATGCACTTGACGTCCTGAAGTTAAGTGGCTCCCAATCGTCTCTGAAATTGAATAAACGTCCCTCAACTAAGTAAATTTTTAATTCCCCTACTCCTAAAGCACCCTCTATTCCAAGTCCGATTTTACCCATTAACGAACTTGGTATTTAGTTTTACATAAAACGTTTAAATGTGGAGTTTGGTAATGGTCAAAGAAAAATTACTACAGCTAGACCCCTAACAGATAAATATATAGATATGCATATAGCTTTGAACGGACTTCATTTTCGTCATCAATTGGATGGACATTTGAAGTAATTTTTCGAAAATCCCATCATGAGTACAACCTCAATAGCTGATTTCCCCTAAGGGAAATCTGCTAAAATGATGCTTGCTTGAATCCCCGGGTCTCCAACTCCCATCTTTGTAATGTCCACTTTAATTGCATATTAATAAAGTAATGTATGTAAAGACATTTTTTTGAAAATCGCAGCATTAGTAGAACCTCAATAGTGATTCCCCTTAGCGAAATCACTTAAAATGAATTTTATTTAATTATGTAGTTTTAATCCAAATATTTTTCAAAGGTTGTATACCTCTTAAATCATGTTGTTCCTTTATGCAAGGAATACATTTTTTGAAATATTTCTAACTGTACTTATTTTAGCAGATTTCCCTTAAGGGAAATCAGCTATTGAGGTTGTACTCATGACGGAATTTTCGAAATTTTTCTTCAAATGTCCATCGATCCTACCTAGTAGATGACGAAAATGAGGTCCGTTCAAAACTGTATATATATATATATATATATATATATATATATATATATATATATATATATTTGTCTGTTACCGCTCTAGCGGTCGCAATTTTTGTTTAATCGTTACCAAACTCAATATTTAGTCGTTTTATGTAATAAGAAAGATCAAGTTCGTTAACGGCTGAAATCGGACTAGTGGGAGGGGGGTTTAGAGGGGAGGATTTTCGAAAATTCGAAATATCTCCGTTACTATACGTCGGATAGAAAAATTGTACAGAATCAATCTTAATGCAAATTACATTTACTATAAATATTGTTATATACATTTCTTCACTATCTTGAATATTAACCGAGATATTTGCATTTTTCAGTTTTCAGCCATCAGCAAACCGCCACTTCTACTCATGTTACACAAACAGTACTCTGCTACATAATAAATCCCATTATTCGAAGTTTAAATACCAAAAATTGTATTCAAGAGACCTTTATTGCACGAGATACATGGAAATATGTCCTGGTGAACCCCCCCCCCATTCTTAAGGTTTTGGACTAATAAAATTTGATTGTACAATACTAGATATAGTAAATAGTTCTCAATAAAATTAATATTTTATATTCTGATATATTTGAGTAATTGTTTTTCTTTCCGGTGTAAGGCGGGAAGACCCGTTTGTTTACATTTCTAACCTAACGCTTCCTGTCGGCAGATTATTGAAATTGGATGAAGCATTTCTTATTACCGTTTGTATTTATTCTCGGTGGTGTTGTTTTACCAGTGTGTAGATTTATCTATTACTATACTTCACCAGGGAAATTTGCTTAGTTTACGCAGCCCCTGCGTGACGGACTTTTTTTGAGAGATGTGACATTATTGTTTTGTTTTATATGATTATTTTATTTATTTGGTTTGTGCCCCACATCAATGGTGATTGGCAAAATCTCTGTTTTATATGATTAAACAGTTCGCAGAATTAATAGAAATGAACTAATAAATAGATGTGCAACAAATATTTATTAAAACAGTTATTAGAATCATTAGATATATCATTGGAATTTTTAGTAATGACCAGTGCAGTTGTAGACAAAATATCATCAGAAAAAGAACATAAATCACCGTCATTGATCAGCCCAGGCGATAGAGCACACCAATGATTCGTTCGTTTGTCATGGTTGACAGCTTTCAAGGTTAGCAACTAATTGTAGTGATATCAATCTAGATAATTTACAGTGCGAAATATTAAAATCACTGGAACGGTTATTATTTACTTCTGTTCCACGCCGACTACCTGCTCCAGCACTGGTCTCTTCATCACATCCCAAAGTGTATATTTTGAGTAGCTCTTTGTCTACCTTCTTCAGGCTACACGCCAACACTTCGGTTGATCCGGTTAGATCACAGTCCACAGACTATATGCCTAATAAATATGACGTAATATGGCGTTAAGCGCCAAGATAGGTACTGCCAAAGCAATAGCTAGAGAGAAATAGGTCGTGTTCTATTTAATCTATGTCTGATGAAGGAGGATTGAATCAATCGATTTCACACTATGAAATGGCCTTTTCCTGGAAGCCTGTCGTACATTGAGGTTGTACTCATGACGCGATTTTCGAAATTCTTCTTCAAATGTCCATCGATGCTACCTAGGAGACGACGAAAATGAGGTCTGTTCAAAACTGAATGAATATTTATATTTGTATATATGTATATGTATATATATATATATATATATATATATATATATATATATTTATTTGTCTGTTACCACTCTAGCGGTCGCAATTTTTGTCTTATCGTTACCAAACTTGGTATATAATCGTTTTAAACAAACAGACAGATCAAGTTTGTTGACGGCTAAAATCGGACAAGGGGAAAGGGGTTTAGAGGGGGAGAATTTTGAACATTCTTAATATCTCCGTTATGCGTCGGATCGAGAAAAAAAAGTATAGGACCGTTCTTATTGCAAATGTAATTTTCTATAATTATTGTTATGTACATTTTTGGAATATCTTGATTATTAACTGAGATATTTGTTTTTTTTTTAGTTTTCGGTCTTCAGTAAACCCCAACTCCCTACTCATCTCATATTAACAATATTCTGTTAAGTTATGAAGTCCTTTATTTGAAGCTTAATTACCAAATATTGTTCTCATTAAACTTTTAATTTTTGAGATAAATGCAAAAACGTGACGCACTTGGGAAATGTACTTAGTTAACGCAGCCCCTGCGTGACGGACTTTTTTTTCAATGAGCTCTTGAAATTTGTCAAAAAACAGTTCTTGTGCCTTTTAGGGTCTCAAAATCCAGAATGATGCTTTCATAGTATTATTCATGGATTATTACAATTTGGGTATAATTTGACTTGATTTGCTATTATCTTCCCTCACTTAATGACATCTTGAGGCTGAAAATACAAACAGTCCGTATGAGATGAACACAAAATATTAAAACAAATACGAAATCTTTTATAACAACAATAAATAAAAGTAATGCAACGAATTAATGACTTTTGGGATGTTAAGTCTTCCCATTACATCCCGTAACGTAAATAAACTAAACTAATCAAGACTAGTTAATTCCATACATTGATGTTGCAAATTATTTCTTTTTTTCGTATTTTACCATGTTAAATACCTTTCATATAATTATTATCTATTTGTAATTTGAAAATAACACTCAATTTGGCGAAACTAGAGGAAATAAACACACAAAAAGTACATCATACTTGAAGTCAACTGCCTTTATTGGCTTACCAAGGTGTCTGTAACCCAAACGTCTTCATTTTGATCCTGTTACCGTTACTAACTTGATTTTTTTTTCCTTTTATGAAATTCTTAGTTTTATTATCTATATGCCCAATTGACTCTGATGGTTCAGCTTTAGAGGGTAATACTTTTTTAAAGCCCATAAAAGACTGTACCCCAACGAATAACATAGAAAGACTTTATAATACTAACATATTGCTATAACATATATTAATGCTTTTTCCTCCTGATAACATGATTTACTAGTGCTATCCTTTCATTTAGCTTCAGTTAGCTGTAATTTACTTCAGCTACAATGTTTCCTAGCTATCTGATTTGCTGGACATCTATAACCGTAAAGCTTCTAATTTTAACACTGGATTTGAACTCTTTTTTTGTAAGGTATCCGATCCAGAGCGTCTTTTACCAATTCCAGCTTTGTTTTAACATACCCCCGTATCTTGACAGAAGTGCAGTGCCGTCATAAACGCTCATTACTTTCACATGGAAAAATGAAACTACTAAATACGGGAACTCATTCCTTTTTTAAATACTGGCAACTTATTTATTTGGGATTTCCTTTCATAACTGCTTAAAAGTGCAGCTCCAAAGAGCACTTGATTTTCAGACAGTCTTTTATGGGCTTTAAAAAAGTATTACCCTCTAAAGCTGAACCATCAGAGTCAGTTGGGCATATAGATAATAAAACTAAGAATTTCATAAAAGGAAAAATAAATCAAGTTAGTAACGGTAACAGGATCAAAATGAAGACGTTTGGGTTACAGACACCTTGGTAAGCCAATAAAGGCAGTTGACTTCAAGTATGATGTACTTTTTGTGTGTTTATTTCCTCTAGTTTCGCCAAATTGAGTGTTATTTTCAAATTACAAATAGATAATAATTATATGAAAGGTATTTAACATGGTAAAATACGAAAAAAAGAAATAATTTGCAACATCAATGTATGGAATTAACTAGTCTTGATTAGTTTAGTTTATTTACATTACGGGATGTAATCGGAAGACTTAACATCCCAAAAGTCATTAATTCGTTGCATTACTTTTATTTATTGTTGTTATAAAAGATTTCGTATTTGTTTTAATATTTTGTGTTCATCTCATACGGACTGTTTGTATTTTCAGCCTCAAGATGTCATTAAGTGAGGGAAGATAATAGCAAATCTGACGTTGTTCTTGGGATTAATGGTGATCCTTTACTACTTTGGAATACGCTTGGCGAAAATAGCAGTTGAGGACCAATTTTCGTTCGATTCAACTGATTAATAAGAGGACTGTCGTATATATACTAAATTGCCAATTGCATCGAAGTTCTTCAGTTATAAGGTCTCAGTAGACATCTTCCACCTGATGGGATTTGAGTCGGCTGGTGACAAGTGAATGGATGGGTTGTCGGTCAGGTTTTTTCTTCGCCTACTTGCCTGTTCCTGGTAGATCGTCTGCTGAACTAAATAGCCAGACGACCCGGTGTGACATTTGCAGGCCAGTGCCTTTCCCGATCAGACCGGATTCCCCACACTTCTGCTCGTCTGCAAAAACCCCAACAAACGGAAGCAATCAAAGTAATTCCAGGTA
Organism: Riptortus pedestris; assembly: GCA_019009955.1. Taxonomy (NCBI): domain Eukaryota; kingdom Metazoa; phylum Arthropoda; class Insecta; order Hemiptera; family Alydidae; genus Riptortus; species Riptortus pedestris. Next base: position 47,354,391 of record CM032228.1, read on the forward strand.
TAGGGACAAATTGCTCTCCGCTTAACTGTCGGTGCTTCAGCAATTAACTACACTCATTATGATCCCCCTTCTTTTTAACAACCGCCTTTAGCTAACCATCAATAAGATTAACCACTTATTTATAATTTACAAACGAATTTCCAACCTTTACTTTCACTGGAGTTCAAATTTTGGTCGTACACAATTAAAATGGTAAATTACAGAACTGTTTTTGAGATTGTACTGATACAAATCATCTTTTATTTAATTTACTGGAGAAAGCAGTGATTTTATGTTCTTCTTAATTATTTCATCAGGAAAACCAGTTTTGTTCTAACAGAATCTGCACCAGTCAGTAAGACCAGGAAACTCATCCTAAGTAGAGATGAAACCATCCAAAATCCAAATCCTCTAATCCAAAAATGTTACGTGTTCACCCTTACGCAATGGCCTAATATTAAATTAATATCGTAGTCAACTGCCTAGCGAAATCCAAAAAAAAAAAGTCCGTCATGCAGGGGCTGCGTAAACTAAGCAGATTTTCCTCGTGAAACTAACACAAAACCACCTTGAATATTAATTAATAAATACAAACGGTAATAAATCATCCCCTTCCAGACAGGAAGCATATGAAATGTAAACAAACAGGTCTGCCAACCCGACTTTCGCCGGAAAGAAAAACAATTACTGAAATATATCAGAATATAACATATAAATTTGATTGAAAACTATTTACTATATCCAGTACTGTAATTTATAATGAACCAGAATAATTTTTTATCTCAATCAATCAGAGAAAATCAATTTTCTCCTTTTTGGATATCCCCATCCTATTGCCCAATAATTTCCCTCAACCCATATTCTTCAATACCAAAGAAAACGATTAAAGCCCAAGTGGCTTAGAGATGTACTTGTGAAGTGAAATGGAATTGACAAGATGTTCACTGAAGACTTCTAAGTCACACTTTCATTCAGAGTAAAGAACTAAGCCATGTCTTATCAAAAACGGAAAGCCAGACTTCGCAGTTTTCCATGGCAGGAGTTACTTTGCGGAATTCCAGGTTCCATGACAGTACATGATTCGCTGATACATCTGGTCTGTTTCTGTCGGCTACTCAAACGGCCGTTGTGGAATAACTGGAACCTTGTTGAAGTCATTTAGGGCTAAGGTTACCAATGGGTTTTAAGAAAACTTGAATTCATTTGAGTCGTGGGTTCTATTACCACTTGGACAATAGGAATTCATTCAGCGAGTAAGTCACACTCAGACTGTACATCTATTCAGAAAGATTCTGGGTCTTCCCTTAACTGCTACCATAGTTCTCAAGCCATATCACGATTCATGAATAAGTAAAAACATTGAATTTATAAACGCTGCTAATAATTATAATTATAGCTAGCTTTATGACCTTCTTCCTGAGCACATGACATTGTTGTGTGCTACTTGATATTTCAAGCCTCGACTAGAAGCAATCAAAGAGCCCTGACTGGAACGGAATTCCAAAGGGAGTCAGTATGTAAGTAAGCTACGGCATAATTTATGAGATGGCCTACACTTATTTCATTATAAACCTTAACGCGTGAGTCAGACGCGTGTATTTGATGAGCGATTTAAAACCTCGTCAGCCATGCCCTTCGCCTAAACCATTGTTCCCGGAATGTCCCCAGGTTCGGAGTAATGATCCAATTCCTATTCAGCGACATGTTTGATCGGCTTCCTCCAGGCGTGCATAGCTTCGGCTTATCGAGGCTAGCGTCTGGCCGCTGCTCTATTTACCGTGCTATCGTAGTTAGTGTAAGTAAAGATTTATAGGAGACTTTTTTGGAACGTCCGAAGATTATTTTTTCTTTTAATAAGTTGTCTATATAAATCAGGCGGAATTTGGGCTGGCCGGTGAAGTTGCACAATCAAAGGAATAATAAGAAATATCAAATCGCCACCACTCTTAGCAATTATTGTATTAAATGCAGAGTACTTTCAGGGCGAGTAACTTCCTAGATCCTGACTGAATAGGGACAACTTCTAGTGCACTGAAGATGCTGCAGTTCGCCCCAAAATCACTCTGCATTTAGCAAAGAAATTGTTAACAGTAGAGGCGGTTTGACCTTTCTTAACCTTCCTTTTATAAATCAAAAACTATTGCCCAGAGTGCAAAGTCTCTGATTTATGTTAAATGTTGGCCCAGCGGGTCTCTTCTTAATCTGACCTCTTTTGGGAGTTGTACACATACGATAACGGAGACTGGTTAGCATTAGAACCATATTGAAAATATGAAACCTGGAAAGCTGTCCAAAATGTTTAGTGTGATATACATACATGGATCAATAATGAGAACGAAGAACTGAAGGAGCGAGCTGGAGTAACTCAGGGAGGATTTGTGAAAATGGAGGGTCCGTAGATAATCACAACCAATGCTCTAGGATGTCTAGGGCCTACAAAGAGGGTCCATGTGTGTTAGTTGATATCAATAAGCTTATAAATGGCGATAGAGGGGGTTGCAGATTCAGATGGACTGTTATCGGCTTTATGTGGAAACCACTCATTATTCAAAAAGTCCGTCACGCAGGGGCTGCGTAAACTAAGCAGATTTCCATCGTCAAGTTAAGTAAAAGATATATACATGCTGATAACACAACACCACCGTGAATAAATAGCAACGGAAATAAGAAATGTTTCGGCCAATTTCATTAACCTGCCTACAGGAAGCGTTAGGTTAGAAATATAAACAAACAGGTCTGCCCGCCTCACACCGGAAAGAAAAACATTATTGAAATATATCAGAATATAATATATTAATTTCATTGAGAACTATTAACTATATCTAGTACTGTAATTAATGAGTCAGAATAATTGTTACCTCAATCAATCAAATTTTAGTAGTCCAAAACCTTAAGACGGGGGGGGGGGGTCACCAGGACATATTTGCATGTATCTCGTATAATAAAGGTCTCTTGAATACAATTTTTGGTATTTAAACTTCGAAAAATGTGATTTATTATGTAGCAGAGTGTTGTTTATGTAACATGAGTAGAAGTGGCGGTTTGCTGACAGCTGAAAAATGAAAAATCCAAATATCTCGGTTAATATTCAAGATAATGAATAAATGTATATGACAATATTTATAGTAAATTTAATTTGCAATAAGATTGATTTTATACAATTTTTCGATCCGATGCATAATAACGGAGATATTTCGATTTTTCGAAAATCCTCCCCTCTAAACCCCCCCCCCCTTCCCCCTGGCCCGATTTCAGCCGTTAACAAACTTGATCTTTATTTTTACATAAAACGACTAAATATCCAGTTTTGTAACGATTAAGCAATAATTGCGACCGCTAGAGCGGTAACAGACAGATATATATCTATATCTATATATATATAAAATTGTAACCTCTGTCTGTACATTGATTTTTTTCGCGAAATTTCACGATAACTTTTCGTTTCACATGTCATAGACACCATAACTGCATTTTGTTTCTTTCGTGTATGTTTGTTTGTTTGTTTGTTTGTTACCTTTTCACGCATAAACGGCTGAACCGAATTTTATGAAACTTGGTATGTATATTACTACTAACCCAACTTAGACTTTAGGCTATATTAATATCATCTGAGACGAACAGGAGTGGGGGTTATAAGGGAAGCCTGAAATTAAAAATAACGATATTTCGATTCCTATTGTTTTTTCGGCAAATATAAACATAACAAAAGTTGTTTATTTTGTTATTTAGAGTAACTTTTGATATATACACTTTTTTCGTATACTGAATTATAAACGAGATATACGCAAAAACCTATAACGAATGTAAACAATTTTATTTGAGACGAAAGACCCAACCGAAATGAATAAAACTCGGTATGTGTATTAGCTCTAACGCTTTCATTATAATAAGCCATACTAACCCTCCTGAAGTCCTGAATTTAAAAATAGCGGTATTTCGTTTCTTATTGCATTTTCGGCAAATATGAACATAACAAAAGTTGTTTATTTTGTTATTTAGAGTAACTTTTGTCATATTCATTTTTGTCTTTTAACAAAGTATAAACGAGATATAGACTATAAACTACAGCGGGAGTCAACGATTTCATTGAGCTCTAACGAGTAAACCGAACTTACAAAAACTCGGTATGTCAATTAGCATTAATTCTTCCATGATTATAAGCTATATTAATATTTTTAGGTTAGAACGGGAGTGGGGGTTATAAGGGAGGCCTGAAATAAAATTTCGTGATATTTCATTGTCTATTTGTTTTTTGACAAACAAGCAAATAATAAAAGTTGTTTACTTTGTTATTTAGATTAACTTTTGTTTTATACATTTCTCCAGGAACAATGTGTGGAGCAAGTAATTTGCGTAGATATATTGATATGCTCAACAATTCATTCTAATTTCTCACCTGGAACAATTAATTCAAATCTATGTTAATATTTTGTCCTTAGTAACTGAAATCTATGCATTATGCACAGGAGACGGGAAATATGGCAATATAACAAAATATGAAATATGACAATTTGGAGGACAGTCAAGACTTACATAAAAAAATTAATTTTATTATTAACAAATGCCAACAACGGATATTAACCCTAAACACTGGGACGGGTAAATGTCAAAATATTGTGCAAAGTAAAGTTTTGCCAAAAAAATACCATAACCATTCAGCCTGATATAAATTCCCGAGCGAAGCCGGGTATCTGAGCTAGTATATATATATATATATATATATATATATATATATATATATATATATATATATATATAAATATATAAAATTGTAACCTCTGTCTGTACATTGATTTTTTTCGCGAAATTTCACGATAACTTTTCGTTTCACATGTCATAGACACCATAACTGCATTTTGTTTCTTTGGTGTCTGTTTGTTTATTTATTTGTTTGTTTGTTTGTTACCTTTTCACGCATAAACGGCTGAACCGAATTTTATGAAACTTGGTATGTATATTACTACTAGCCCAACTTAGACTTTAGGCTATATTAATATCCTCTAAGACGAACATGAGTGGGGGTTATAAGGGAAGCTTGAAATTAAACATAGCGATATTTCGTTTCCTATTGGTTTTTCGGTAAATATGAACATAACAAAAGTTGTTTATTTTGTTATTTAAAATAACTTTTGTGATATACACTTTTTTTGTATACTGAATTATAAACGAGATATACGCTAAAACCTATAGCGGAAGTGAACAATTTTATTTGGGATAAAAGAGCCAACCGAAATAAATAAAACTCGGTACGTGTATTAGCACTAACGCCTCCCTTATAATAAGCCATACTAAGATTTCTAGGGACGGGCAGGAGTGGGGGTTATAAGGGGGGCCTGAAATTAAATATAGTGATATTTCGTTTCCTATTGGGGTTTCGGCAAATATGCACATAACAAAAGTTGTTTATTTTGTTATTTAGAGAAACTTTTGTTATATACACTATCGTCGTATGCCGAAGTATAAAGGCGTTATACGCTAAAAATTATAGCGGGAGTCAAAATTTTATTTGGCACAAAAGAATCAACCGAACTAAATAAAACTCGGTACGTGTATTAGGACTAATGCCTTCATTATAACAAGCCATACCAACATTTCTAGGGGCGGGCAGGAGTAGGGGTTGTAAGGGAGGTCTGAAGTAAAAACCGTATTTCGTTTTCTATTGGGTTTTCTGCAAATAAGCACATGCCAAATGTTGTTTATTTTGTTACCTAGAGAAATTTTCTCAACAATTCTTTTTAATATGAACTATCAGATACCTCACCGGGAAAAAATAATTCAAAAGTATGTTAATATTTTGTCCTTAATAATTCAAATCTATGCTTAATGCAAAGGAAACGGGAATTATAACAATATGGAGGACAGTGAAGACTTACATAAAAAAATAATTTTATTATTAACAAATCCACAGAAACGACGGGTATTAACCCTAAACACTGGGACGGGTAAATGTCAAAATATTATGCAATGTAAAGCCTTGCCAAAAAAAAATGCCATCACCATTCAGGCTCAAATTAACTCCCGAGCGAAGCCGGGTATCTGAGCTAGTATATATATATATATATATATATATATATATATATATATACAGTTTTGAACGGACCTCATTTTCGTCATCTCCTGGGTAGGATCGATGGACATTTGAAGAAAAATTTCGAAAATCGCGTCATGAGTACAACCTCAATAGCTGATTTCCCTCAAGGGAAATCTGCTAAAACAATCACGCAGGTGCTGCGTAAACTACGCATTTTCCACTCGGTGCTGGTCTGACACCCATCTATTCTCCATTTTCCTCCGTAATAAGGACTGGAAATTTGAGCTGGACATGCCATGAGCTAAAGCGCTGTAAGTGAAAATTGCTTCGTAGGAGATGGTTTATACAAGGCTAAATATAAAAAGATGCAAATATAGTGGTTAATATTCGAGTTAGAGAAAAATCATTTAAAATTACAATTGTAGAAAATCACATTACGAATTAAATTAGTGCTAAACATTTTTGATCTGACTTCTAATATGGGAGATATTCCGTTTTATTTTTATTTTACCACTTCTTTAAACCCCCTCCCCTTCGCCTTCTCTAATGAAAACTTTTTATAATTGAAATTGCAGGTTTCGTGTTATATTGCAAATTTGAAATGAATGGCGTTCACTGGAGGATGAAAATTAAAAATTCAAATATCTAGTTAATATGTGAGTTGGAAATAACATTTGCAATAAGATTCTTATTTTACGATCGGACTACTTTTAACGGAGACATTTCAGTCATTTAAAGTCTTTTTTTATCTACCTGACGCAAAAATATCAAGGCTGGTAACGGCCACTCAAAAATTACGACCTAAAGAGCTGTAAAAGTCACATGTAAATATAATTTTGAATGTAGCTCATATTCGTCATCTGCTAGGTAGAATAGATGGGCATTTGGTGGAATTTTTCGAATATCACACTTTGAGACTTGATCACAGCCGCAACAACAGAGAAATCTGCTATTATCATTATTTCGCAAATCAATCCAACTTCTTGAGAATCTGATGATTTCCAAAATCATTCCCAAAATACCCAACGTGTCATTTTATGTGTTAGTCTTATCCTAAGTAGCTCAGTTGCTCAATTCCTTGTCAATGTACATAGTAGCTTATTCTATTCCCAACTTGCATCATAATCCAATTCTCATCTGCCCATTATAGATTGTGGTGGAGGTGCCGTATAGATCACGTTGATTAGCAATAGCCACTAGCACTGTAAAATAATGAAATGGTGTAAATTATACCACTAAGTATATCGTAAAAATAACTTACATTTATAACTTACGTTATAAGTTACGTTCTCTTAGCTGCAGTTATATTAATACTAAGTAGGTTACTACCATCCAATTGCAAGCATTAATGCAGGCTCTCATTATCAAACATTACATCCTTAGTACCCCAAGGAAAATAATTAGAGGCATTTGAATTCAAGGATGGCTCTTAAAGCCTGAAGGGAGTGTAAATCAAGCTTAATACGGCCCCAAACGAATTACCCAGAAATAATACAACTTAACAACAGCTGAGTGGAGTAGAGGAAACGCATGAAGTCATAAAATGGAAGAGAATGACATGGAGATCCTTGGTCGTATAATTAGCAATGCTCCAGGGCTTAACGATCCTCGGAGGAACCGTGAAATAAAGCTTGACTCAAATCGGAACAGCTGTTATTCCTTCTGATTGGTCGTTATCTGACATCTTGCCCGCCATTTCGAACCAATCCCAGCCTTGTTTATTTGACGCAAATTGTTTCACAACATCTTGACAAAAGAACTCGTCTTTCAGAGGTTTTGTAACTCTTTGAGAGGATTGTTGCAGACAGTTCTACTATAAGTAACTTGTCAGAAATAATATGATCATTACTGATTTTCATATAATTTACACTTTGAAAATTGATTACAATTATTGAAATAGGTGATATGTGTGTAAGTAATGAGACACAGGAATACAGCACTCATTGTCAGATAACGTCTGTTTTAGAGGGTTTTCCTTGTAGATCTATTGACGTTCTCAAGACACGATTTTATGAAAAATTGTCTTCAAAATTCAATTCATCTTGCCTAGAAGTAGGCAAAATCGTCCGTCACGCAGGGGCTGCGTAAACTAAGCATATTACCTTCATGAAGTTTAATAATAGATAAATCTACATTCTGCTAACACAACACCACCGTGAATATTAAGTGTATAAATACAAACGGTATTAAGAAATCTTTCCCCTCCAGGCGGGAAGCATCTGAAATGTAAACAAACGGGTCTGCCTACCTGACTCTCACCGGAAAGAAAAATAATTACTGAAGTACAGCAGAATATAACATATTAATTTTATTGAAAACTATTTACTATATCTGTAGTACTGTAATTTATAATGAATCAGAATAATTTTTATCTCAATCAATCAAATTTAAGTTTTGACGTTTGAAGAATGAGTACGACCTCAATAGTTGATTTCCCGTAAAGGAAATCTGCTAAAACAAATCCAAATTTATATAAACGGGACTTAACGATCTAAAGGCTGCAATGAGTGTTTGACTATTATCAAAATCTGAAATTAAGGGTTTCATCTAAAACTGAAGATCGTGCTTTTAAATGGCTAAAATATGATTAAAAGTCCGTCACGCAGCTGCGTAAACTAAGCAGATTTCCCACGTGAAGTTTTACAATAGAGAAATTTCAGAATAGAGAGTCAAACAGTTACGGGAACGGCCCAAACTAGCTCTTGACGGAAACTCACGACTAGACCCGAAGTTAGCCGATTTCATCTCAGAAGCTGAAAACAGAAAAATGCAAATATCTCGGTTAATATTCAAGATACAGAATAAATGTACATAACATTATTTATAGTAAATTTAATTTGCAAAAAGATTGATTTTATATAATTTTTCGATCCGACGTATAGTAACGGAGATATTTCGAATTTTCGAAAATCCTCGCGTCTAAACCCCCCCTCCCACTGGTCCGATTTCAGCCATTAACGAACTTGATCTTTATTTTTGCATAAAACGTTTAAATATCGAGTTTGGTAACGATCAAACGAAAATTGCGACCGCTAGAGCGTTAACAGACAAATATATATATATATATATATATATATATATATATATATATATATATATATATAGTCACATGCTCTAGCTTGACGTGATTGATGTTGAGTTCATTGAAACATCCCTCACTCAAGGGCTTCGCAAACTTAGCAGATTTCCCATGTGACGGTATGACGCACTACTGATCTCATTTCACCATACTTCTTCTAATTAGAAAAAAAGTGATAAAAAAAGTCCGTCACGCAGGGGCTGCGTAAACTAAGCAGATTTCCCTCGTGAAGTTTAGTAATAGATAAATATACATACTGCTAACACAACGCCGTGAATAAATACAAACGGAAATAAGAAATGTTTCATCCAATATCAATAACCTGCCGACAGGAAGCGTTAGGTTAGAAATGTAAACAAACGGGTCCCGCCTCACACCGGAAAGAAAAACAATTACTGAAATATATCAGAATATAACACATTAATTTTATTGGGAACTATTTACTATATCTAGTACTGTAATTAATAATGAGTCAAAATAATTGTTATCTCAATCAATGAAATTATAGTACTCCAAAACTTTAAGATGGGGGGGGGGAGTCACCAGGATATATTTGCATGTATCTCGTATAATAAAGGTCTCTTGAATACAATTTTTAGTATTTAAACTTCCAATAATGTGATTTATTATGTATCAGAGTATTGTTTACGTAACATGAGTAGAAGTGGCGGTTTGGTGAAAACTGAAAAATGTAAATATCTCGGTTAATATTCAAGATAGAGAATAAATGTATATAACAATATTTATAGTAAATTTAATTTGTAATAAGATTGATTTTGTATAATTTTTCGATCCGACGTATAGTAACGGAGATATTTCGAATTTTCGAAAATCCTCCCCTCTAAACCCCCCCTCCCACTGGTCCGATTTCAGCCGTTAACGAACTTGATCTTTCTTTTTACATAAAACGCTTAAATATGAAGTTTGGTAAGGATTAAACAAAAATTGCGACCGCTAGAGCGGTAACAGACAAATATATATATATATATATATATATATATATATATATATATATATATATACAGTTTTGAACGGACCTCATTTTCGTCATCTACTAGGTAGGATCGATGGACATTTGAAGAAAAATGTCGAAAATTCCGTCATGAGTACAACCTCAATAGCTGATTTCCCTTAAGGGAAATCTGCTAAAAGCAACATTTTACGATCCGACTCGTTATAATGGAGATATTTTGAATTTTCAATTTCCTTTTCTCTGACTCCCTCCCCTCTCCTATTCCTTGTCCGATTTGAGCCATTAACGAACTTGTTCATTGGTGTAGAATAAAATGGTTAAATATCGAATTTGGTAAAAATCAAAGAAACATTTTGGAAGCAAGGCCGTCAAATATTGACGTCATCCCTCAATGTACCTCATCTAGTAAGGATATGTTGAAAAGGGAAAGACTTTGGGGGAAGACTCATGATATATTTGCTAATTATTAACGTGAGATGACAAGAAGTGGGGGGCTGAAGGCAGAAAATTAAAAAATGTCAAAGTTTAGGATAACATTCCAGATAGAGGAAAACTTTTTGAACATAAATTAGATTTGAAATAAGATTGATTATATGATTGATCTGTCTCATAGTAGGGAGCATATTTTTCATTTTCGATCCCCCCCCCCTCTAAACCTCCGTTAGGGGCTTTGGTAACGATCGATCAAAATTTACGATGGACGTCGATAATTTGGAATGGACGTCATTTTCTTCCTCTCCTAGGTAGGATCGATGGATATTTGAAGAAATTATTTAGAAAATCATGTCATGAGTGTAAAATCAATAGCTGATTTTCCATAAGGGATAAACATTTATACGATATATATATATATATATATATATATATATATATATATATATATATATATATATATATTACGGTTTATTATTAATATTATTATTTATTAACGTCCACTTTTTGCAACTAAGGATGGGACGGGTTATCTACAGGTTACCACCGTTTTCTAGCCAGGGTGGGACTTATGATGTCATTTAATGAATTCCGTCACTAAATAATTTCCTTTGCTCAGGCTAGAATCGAACTCGCCACTGTAGGTTTATCATGTGAGATTAAGGCCAACGCTATAACTCACATGGCTAACCTGAGCCCCTTATTACACTTGATGATACTATAACTAATTGTATTCATTAAATAACGTCCTAAAATCCCACTCTGGCTAGAAAAGGGTCGTAACCTGTAGATAACCCGTCCCGATTAGCCTAAGTTGCAAAAAGTCAACGTTAATAAATAAATAAATAAAATATGACTAATTGTGATGGTTTGTATAGGTTATGACCCCTTTTCTAGTATTGTTCACTCATCAATGTCATGGGATTTTTTATTTTAACCCTCCAGTGGTAACGTTGGGTCCCACAGACCCATAATTTCCTTTTTCATCATATTTACACCCTTAAAAATTGTCTTATTGTTATAATCTCTCATATAGCCTCTTTAGAACTCCAGTCAAAACCTGGCATGATTTCATTTATTGTTCACCCCCAATCAGTTATCAGCAATCGTCCATTGAAGTGTGTCTAGGGTCCCACAGACCCGACGTTACCACTAAGGTGACTTATTTTTAAAATGGCTTCATCATCAAAACTGGACATTTTCGATCTAAATAAAGAAGGAGACGTTACTAAACTTCATAAAATGTTAGAAGAAGAAGAAATGGCATTGAATGAAATTTTATTATCAAGTGATGATGAGGATACTGATCCTAATTATTGCGAAGTTTCTGATCACGATTCGGAGAGTGAAGAAGAGTATCATATAAATATTATATTTATTTGCATTTATAATCCTCAGTTAGCCACCAAACAAAAGTGATTGTTACAGTAATACTATTGTTAAATTGTAATTTTTAAATAATAGGTATTAAAAGTACCAGGGCCCTTGCTCAAAAATATAGCGGCTCTACAGCGCCGAAATTGCAGCCTCCTGAACCAAACAAGCGTGGGCGATGTGCTTATTGCAATGACATCAAAAGCAGATATTATTGTTCCAAATATTATGTATATATATATGCCTAAAACATGCAGATATGATTTGCCCTGATTGTAATAAAGATAATTAATTAATTAAATGTTTGAGTATACTACTTGCAAAATAAAACATTTATATAAATTTCATATCTTTTGTTTATTTTTAATTTTTCTTTCTGAGAACAGAACTTAGCATATTAAAATAGTCAATGAATTACATCAAGTTTTTTTAATTATTTACAACCATTTCCTACTTAGGAGATTTTTTATGGCATGGGTCTCTTGGACCCAACGTTACCACAGGCGGGATTTCTTTTCACGTTACCACTGAAGGGTTAAGTGAAACATTTAATTGCCCACTATTTCAACCGGAGTTGGTAGAAGTAATAATAAATTAGCCGAACATTTCGACTTCCAAAAAGAACCTCTCCACGTGGAGTTTGCAAAATATTCAAGACAATTTTTAGTTTTATTTACAGGCAACACCTGATCATTGTTATCTTGAGCAGATAGTCAAGATTGCCACGGGAACGGATATGAAAACAGTATGGTCAAAATATCTTGTAGAGGTTTCTCTTGCTTACTGTATCAGACCATTCAACAATAAAGGCAGCAGGAGAAAATTCCATTCATTCCGATGAAAGTATGAAGAAAATTCCATGACATCCACTGCATACACTGACTAATGATAGGCATTAGTTGGTATGAGTATGCAGACTACTAATTTAATATTCCTTTAAGTCTTAACCCGCTGGCATGGTCATTGTGATTAATCAACCAAGGGTATTATGTATGTTTGGGTAATATTTGTCACTAGTTGCCCATATGGGAATTTGGAATGATTTTCCCTGGTAGATAATAAACACAAAAACAATTTAGTTGTAGCTTTTTATTCATATATCTAACCTCAAATGAGACCTGTTAACAGATATCGTTGATTGAATATCTCCAGTAGTACTGCAAATATCTGTGTTCATGTTCGCAATAGCTGAATAGTTTGTGAAAATTGGAATCAGCGTCTTACTGAATGATGACCACCTGATATCAGCGTCTGCTAGCTCAATTAATGTGACAAGAGACGTTTCGAACTCACTTTCACAATCGGATTCACTGTTTTCTGAAAATGTGAGACAAACTTCCAGAACGTGACGTAATTGGTTGAAAATTTGAGATGAAGTCAACATGCAAGCCGTAAGCACGTCATAAATATACTTCTTGTGCTCTTTGACCAATTCAAGTACGTTGATTGTGCTGCAGTAATTAGTCTTAAATATTTCCCATTTACTTTCGACGGTGTCTATGGTCATATAAGTGAGACAAGTCTGAAGGAAAATGGTCATTGTGTACCTCAACGCTTGCTTAGCCCTGCATCCTACGATATTTGCTGCGGTCAATTTCTTGCAGACGTACTTGATGTAAAATATGTGCCTGAAAATCATTTGGTAAAATTTCATGGCCTGGGAGTCTAAAATCATTTTGAGTGGCCAGGAAACATTTAGTTTTAGAGTCATAGCTTCTAATAAAGTTTGATCGTCGGACGTATCTCTCTGTGACAACACGTTCAGGAGACTGTTGACTTGCCAAGACAGTGTACCTCTCTCAAGCTGCACGTCAACGTCAGAGCAGAACTCTTCGTTTTCTTTTGCCCCTATTGACGAATTTCTGATGCTCAACATCACCAGACTTGAAAGTGCGTCAAAGTTTTCCCTTCGGGCTGGTTTCTGCAATTCGGAAATACATTTGTCAAAAATGTTATAAAACAAATCCCCATACTGAATACAAAATAGCGATTTTGCGAACTCCAACTTTCGTAGTGTGTGTCCGTCTCCTTGGGGCTCTTCAATGAACGTTATATTCGTGAAATCTTCAAGAGAAAAGGCACGAATGTCGTAATCAAAAAGTCTCCTCAACATGATATTTGAATTTTTGTGTGCTCTTTTAATTGCACTGATATAGACGAGATCAATATCGTCGTACATTAAGTCACCAATCAACGGTCTGTAAGCATTAGTCAATTCAGAGAAATAGATTTTAGGAAAATCGTCCAGAGCTCTTGAAATGCAGTACATGTACTTTCCAGCATTTAAAATTGTTGTAGCGACACTTTCAAGGAACTGAGGTATTAACTCTTTCCTGATTTGAAACTTTTGCTCCCAGCTTATTTCCAAGGGCAGTCCACGGTCGGCTTTCTCGATAATCATAAATTCATCGTAAGGATCAAACAGCTGGCCGCTTGAAAGCCAAACTGTCAATGAGTGAAAGAAGGGAACGGATGCTCTTTTCGTCCATTGAAGACAGATGCTCCTTGCTTCGCGATCTGCCAAAGAATTGGAAGTGCAACTGTGAAGAATTGATAGCGTGCATCCTCCCCGCGCTTTTTCCTTTCTAATGAAACTGCAAATCTGCGCCATCATCCTAAGCCGGCTCATATTTTTATGCAAATGAGACCACATTAGATTTAAATCAAGAAATGCTAAGTTCTCTAAGGACAGCACGTCATTGAGATAATCAGTCAATTCGTCTGAAAATATGCTACCCAAGGCTTGATTCACCCTTCCTGAAGGCAAGGCTAAGCTTTCTTCGACAAATCTTGCTACTTCTGAGTAGTCTGAAGCAGCAGGGAGCAGTCTGCTAACCATACTTATCAATGGTTGATAGATATTGCTACTTACACTGAATGTTCTCCCGCCAGAATTGTTTCTCAATGGATTTGCTTTGATGTACCTGCCATCGAAGCCTATCAATATGTTGAGCATATCGTCAACCATAGCTTTTTCCTGCTCTTCAACATTTTCTGGAACAGCTTCTGACGTCGTTTCAACATTAACAGCTTCGGAAAAATCCCAAAATGAGAACTCAGGTCTTCTATTCGATTCTAGTTCGTTTGCCTCTTCCAGACAACTAAGACTTACTGTATTCTTCTTGTCAGTCTTGTATTCTTTAGGACACTTTTCTCCCATATGATGGATACTACTGATTAAACAATTTTACAATGAAAAATTTTATCATTCAAATCCATGAAAAAAAAAAAAAAAATCACTAGGTGGAAGAAAACAAGTTAATCTGAGCTGAAATTATTCCAGTCACATTTTAAAGTACCACCTCTTTACATTTTAAAGCCTTTTAAATACTTTTTCTTTAATAATGTTTATGCTCATTCTCATTTTTTCTCTATGAATACATTGAATCACTGCTTATTAACCTAAATTATATCACTATGAATTCGTACATATGATTGTGGCTAAAATTAAAAAAATGTCTTATTTCTGTTAATGGACTCAGGTTAGCCAAGTGAGTTAAAGCGTTGGCCTTAAACTCAGTTGGTAAACCTAGTGTAGTGAGTTCGATTCTTACCGGGGCAATGGGAGTGTATTTAGTGACTAATACATTAATAAAAGTTCTTCGCCCCCTCCCGGATATATAAGGGCGGAAACCTGTTTTTTTATTTATTTTAGTTCCCCAAAAACAAACGGGATCAGATTACCCATGTGAGTTAAGACATCGGTCTTAGTTTACTTGGCACAACATGAGTCGTGTGTTCTGTTTCCACTTAAGAAATAGAATTTTATTCAGGAGCGGACTCCCAAAATGAAATCCTTAGTTCCACCCTTGCTAGAAAAGAGTGGTAACCTCTAACTCATTCTGATTGGCCGCAATAGCATACGACGGGCGTTGATATACAATAGTCACACATAATTATTTTTACCCATAAGAGCTTACTTATATCATCAACTACTAAACGTTCTTCCGCTGCAACTTTAAGCTAAGTTATTATTTATTTATTAACTTTTTGCTTCAAATGCTAATTGGAATCGCCCCAATAAATGAGTAGAAAGTAATGGCAGAAGGGCAGGACGGCTGAAAACAAGAAAGTATGAATTATTCACTTGAGTTAACGAAAAATTGATATAACGACAATTGTAGTACAACAGATTAACAAGATAGGTTTAGTAAAATTTTTCGACCCGACTCATAACGTTGGGAATATTTTGAATTTTCGAATTGCTCCCCTCTAACCGCACTCCCCATTCCTCATTCGATTTAAGCCATTAATATAGAATGAAATGGTTTCAGACAAGTATGGTGAAGACCAAATAAACATTTTTAAGTCAAGAACAACAAGTCTTAATTGATGACGTTTTTACACTGTCTATTTGTGCCTATCTCACACAGAAAAAGTCCGTCACGCAGGGGCTGCGTAAACTAAGCAGATTTCCCACGTGAAGTTTTACAGTAGAGAAATCTGACCAATAACAACCGTAGTAGGAAGGGATCTCTAAACCTATTCACGAGGGACGAATAGTTCGAGGGAAGGGCCACCAGAGCTCTCGGAAAGTCCGGAACAGGGCGGGATTCCGCCGACTACACACACAATACAAATGCAAATATCTCGGTTAATATTCAAGATACAGAATAAATGTATAGAACAATATTTATAGTAAATTTATGATTATATATTGATTCTATATAATTTTTCGATCCGACGCATAATAACGGAGATATTTTGAATTTTCAAAAATCCCCCCTCTAAACCCCCCCCCCTTCCACTGGTCCGATTTCAGCCATTAACGAACTTGATCTTTCTTTTTACATAAAACGATTAAATTCCGAGTTTGGTAACGATCAAACAAAAAATTACGACCGCTAGAGCGTTAACAGACATATATATATATCTATATATATATATATATATATATATATATATATATATATATATATATATATATGTTTTTGATCGGAGCTCGTTTTCGTCATCTCCTGGGTAGGATCGATGGACATTTGAAGACATTTTTCGAAACTCGCTTCATGAGTACGATATCAATAGCTGATTTCCCTTAAGGGAAATCAGCTAAAAGTGCAAATAAAACAATTAACTTCCCAAAGGCATATGAAAGAGGATTTATTGCAGGAGTTTATTATTGCTTTTATTTATTTTATTGTAATTGTTATTATTATCGTCCACTTCTTGCTACTAATGCTAATTGGGGAGGGTTATCTACAGGTTACCACCCTTTTCTAGCCAGGGTGGGACTTGGGGTGTTATGTTATTGTAAATAGGCACCGAACTCACGAGAGTTATTTGTGCCTAGGTGGTCAAAATTAGGTTTTCATTTTCTCTCCTTTAGTTCATCACTCCTCTCTTCTCAAATCCCGTCCACTCCTTTGCCCTCGGTCATCCTCGCCAACCTTACATCTCTCCTATTTTTCTCTATTTCCGATTCTGTGACAAAGAACAAAAAAAAATGCGGTGGGGCCCAGGATAGCCAGGAGATTAAAGCGATAGTTTCTCACATGGTAAACCTAGAGTGGCGAGTTCGAGTCTTGCCTGGGCAAATTGGAATTTATATAGTGACGAACTCATTAAATAAAATCTTTAGTCCCAGCCTGGCTAGAAAAGGGTGGTAACCAATAGATAACCCGTCCCAATTAGCCTTAGTAGCATAAAGCGGACGTTAATAAGTAAATAAATAATAAAAAAAAAGAAACAGCAGTAATTTGTTATAAACAAGTTGATATATAAATACTTATCTCACTGACTTGTGTGCCCGTATGTTGAACTCATATATTACATTTCTTTATTTAAACCAGTAATTATTAAAAGATTTAACAGTTTTTTTATAGAGTAGCTTTCATCCCCTAGATCAGGGGTCTCCAAACTTTCCAGCCTTAGGGCCATTCTGATTACTCCAGTAAGTTCCGAGGGCCAAAACCATATTATCATTGTTGCCGGTGGTAAAAAGTGAAATAGTCCATTGATGAAAAAAAAAGTAGTTAGCCCATGACTATATCAATGTAGATGTAATATAAATAATTATCCAACATAAAATTAGAATACTTCAGTAAACTAAATTTAATTTGCTATAAAAAGTATCTTCTCTAAAAGGAGTTTTCAAGTATGCTAGCTCTCCGCGGGCCGGACAAAATCTGTCCGCGGGCCGGATGTGGCCCTCGGGCCGTAGTTTGGAGACCCCTGCCCTAGATAGTACTTCTGACATATCAAGGGACTTTCTGATGTCCTCATACCTTCTACACTCTGTAATAAGTGTGTAACTGTTAGTTAACTCTACTCCACAAGCAATGCAAGTTGGAGGTCCTTCTCTTTTCATCAGCTTTTAAAATCCTGGCGATGAAGTGATATTATTATTATTTATTAACGTCCACTTTTTGCAACTCAGGCTAATTGGGATGGGTTATCTACAGGTTACCACCCTTTTCTAGCCAGGGGTGATATATTATTCACATAGTGATATGTGAATAATATATTCGCCAGTTGCTTGGTTTTAAGAGTTCTTGAAATAATGACTAGAATTATAGGATGATATTTGTGAAGGCATGAATCAAGGAATCAAAGAGACATTCTCATGAAACTCAGACGTTTATACGAGTAAAATGTCGTAGAAAATTAGCACATTTGTAAGAATGACTAATGTGCCAAGCGGGAAAATGAGCACTCCTCACATCATAAATATCATATTTTCCGGGCCGATGAAGAGATCCCATTGAAAAGGGCACAAAGGGGCAGTGTTTGAGCTGGCGGTAAGTCTTTGGCAACCGTCCGAGAACAGTTCATCTTTCTGATCCAATTATTCAACTCATATAGAACGGTTCAGTTCATTAGTCAGTACGGGGAACGAATCAAGGAACGACTATAACTCGGCAGCTTTAATCCGCTGGGCTCGTTATGTTCTTCATTTGCCGGCCTATTAATAAATCTCCGCTCTAAAATAAATCCAAGGCAGAAATAGGCTAACATGGAGTTTTTATTTTACTTAGTCTCTAATGCCCTAAGTAATTTTATATGATGTGAATATATATTTATATATATACTAGCTAAGGTACCCGGCGATGCCCGGGAAATCATTGCTGGCTGACTAATGATGGTATTTTTATAGCAAGACTTTAATGTGTACAATTGCACTTCCCTCCACGACGTATTGTTTTAGCAGATTTCCCTTAGGGGAAATCAGCTATTGAGGTCGTACTCATGACACGATTTTCGAATATATTCTTCAAATGTCCATTGATCCTACCCAGGAGATGACGAAAATGAGGTCCGTTCAAAATTATATACATACATCTATATATATATATATATATATTTGTCTGTTAAGGCTCTAGCGGTCGTAATTTTTGTTTGATCGTTACCAAACTCGATATTTAAACGTTTTATGCAAAAAGACAGATCAAGTTTGTTAATGGCTGAAATCGGACCAGTGGGAGGGAAGGGGGATTTTCAAAAATTTGAAATATCTCCGTTACCATACATCGGATTAAACATTTGTATAGAACCAATCTTATTGTAAATTAAATTTACTATAAATATTGTTCTATAAATGTATTCTCTATCTTGAATACTAACCGAGATATTTACATTTTTATTAATTGTGAGCCGATAAAGGATGACTGAATTTCTCCCCAAAAGCAAGTTCGGCCATTTGCCGTAACTGTTCGGCTCTCGTATGGAGATTTCTCTATTGTCTTGCTTGACGTGTGATAGCTGCTTAGTTTACGCAGCCCCTGCGTGGTGGACTTTTTTCGAAATAGCCAATCCTAAAGTGTAACTTTTGGGGTTAATAGAATAGAAATTTTTTGAATGGAATAGTTTTGAAGAATATATGAAAATGTGTTCCTATTCTAT
This sequence comes from Riptortus pedestris, assembly GCA_019009955.1. Lineage (NCBI taxonomy): Eukaryota > Metazoa > Arthropoda > Insecta > Hemiptera > Alydidae > Riptortus > Riptortus pedestris. The sequence goes on from CM032228.1 coordinate 47,374,098, forward strand.
CCCTCTCCACTTTTTGATTCATTGCTTTTGAATAATTCAAGCCATAATCACGGATAGCATATATTACAATTAAATACCATTTATAATGAACATATTTCCTGTCAGCATGAGTGTGTTAGCAGATACAAATTGCGAATGCGGTGAAGAGGAAAACGTCGAGCAAATTCTATTTCATTGTCATCTCTATTATAACATGAGAAGAAAATTAGTGGGAGAATATTCTTGTCTTGAATGGCCTCCCTCTACCCTGAACACTACTTACTACTACTACTTGAAACAGAAGAAATTATCTGCGCATATAAATCATTTGCTGCAGAAGTGTTTGAAGAAAGAGAAAGAGAGAGAGAGAGAGAGAGAGAGAGAGAGAGAGGAGAGAGAGAGAGAGAGAGAGAGAGAGAGAGAGAGAGAGAGAGAGAGAGAGAGAGAGAGAGAGAGAGTGAGAGAGGGGGAGAGAGAGAGAGCAGCTCCTCCCTATTATCCAGCCGCTGTACAATGCGGCATTGTCGCCCCGCTGCCGTCCGAACAGTCGGCCGCCAAACAAATCCATTATGGCTCCCGCTGGGGCTGAATTGATTTTCCAGCCCGCCGGTCAGCTGATAGCCGTGTTGTGGGAAACAAGACAAAGGGGTTGACAATCGGAAGGGTGACCCCAGCGGGCACCACTTAGCCACGAGTCCCTTTCATCCCTTTGCCGGCAAACAAATGTTAATTGAGGCCACTCGAGTGAGGCTTAACGCGACTTATTTAGGCAAAACATACTCACAGCTGCTCTCCAAGGGTTGTTGTCGGTGATCGTTTATCCGTAAAACATGTCAAGAGAAGTGAAATAGACTCTTGTAAGGCCCACGTTTAATTCTGCTAATAATTGATGATGATGACCTTGCTAGGAGTTACTGCGAAATCTGTTTTACGATGCATACCAACATATCATTAAATGAATAATGTATTATATGACAATCATAAAAATAAGAAAACATAAAAAACAGCTTGCCACGTCTCCCCAAGCACTGGAATATGATACGCTGATGATATCTCACCATCTGTTCTCTATTTCTCCTGTTGTAAGTAACTTAGTAAACAGGAATTAAAAAGTCTGGTCACGCATGGGCCTTGGTTAAAAAGGTCCTGTCACGCAGGGGCTGCGTAAACTAAGCAGAATTTCCTTACCACGTGATGTTTTAAACAATAGAGAAATGTCACGAGAAGCCAGCAGCTTAAGAAAAAAGCCGAACTCGCTATTTTGCGGGAAAGTCACCTTCGTCCGTTTAGCCGAGCAGATTTAAATAAAAATGCAAATATCTCGGGTTTAAATATTCAAGATAGAAGAATAAATGTATATAAAAATATTTATAGTAAAAATTTAAATTTGCAATAAGATTGATTATCTGTACAATTTTACGATCCATCGTATAGTAAACGGAGAAATTCCCGTAATTTTCGAAAATCCCTACCTACCTCTCTAACAAGCCGCCCCTTCTTTCTACAGGGGTTACCTGCCGTTAACGAACTTGATTTTCTTCTTTTTCTATAAAAACTGGACTAAATTATCGAGTTTCTTAACACGATCAAAGAAACAAAAATTGCGGAACCACCCAACCTCGCCAGAGCGGTAACAGAACCCAAATATATAGATAGATAGATAAATAGATATAAATACATAAATAAGATATAGTATAAACAGTTTTGAACGTTCCATATTTTTCTCATCTACTTGGTGAGGTAGTGCTGTTTCTGGAATGTGGTGTTTTTGTGACTGAGGCACTTAACGTAAAAATCAGAGGCAGTAGTAATGGGGATTATAGAAGATGCTGAAAAAAAGTAAAAATAAATCGGTTAATATTCGCGATAGAGAAAACATCTATAAAACAATGTTTGTAGAAAATTAAGATGCCAACAACTGTGGATTATACGATTATTCAATCCGACTCATAGGAACCGATATATTTTGGATTGTTCTGCCCTTAACTTCACCCCCTTCCCTCCCCCAAGGCCGATTTCAGTTATTACACTGTAAATCTTTAGTTTTCCAAGAAATGATTAAATATCGAGAGTGGTGTTGCTTTAGAATGGTAGTGAACGTAAAAATTACGTATGATCTGGTTTGAACTGTAATCAAAGGGCCGTTAACGACCCCAACACCCCCACCCTTCAGCTATGAGACCTCCAGACAGTTCGTCCTTCACCTCCACCAAGTGCAGCTAAGTGAACCTTCCCACTCATCCAATACTATTTTTTGAAATAAAAATGACACGTAATATTTACGTATCAATACTATTAACCCCAACTTTTTGGCATGTAATAAGCCATAACTTAGTTAATATTATTCTCAATTTATTTTCTTTTAATTTGTTTTTATATTCTAATTTATTTTCTCTTAATGTTTTTATTTATTTCTCTTAACTTTTATTTTTGAATATAAAAAAGACAAAGATGTATAAAAAGAATATAAATAATCTGTTTATAGTTTCGGGAAATGGAGAAAAAATATTCAATGGATGAAGAAATCAGAAATTTGTTGAAAGAACTCTCCGATGGGTCAGATGGGGAAAATGACAATTATGAAATAGATGGATATGGATACGACAGCGATGATTATCTGGAGTATTTTCCAAGTGATGAGGAGGTTGAGTCTTCGGAAATGATTGCAACACAGAGTGGGCTAGATAGCGATGAGAGTGAAAAAATTTAGAAAACATCAAGGCAATTGAAGAAAGAGAAGAAACATAGAGGCAAAAAAAAAAAAACTACCTAATACCTCTCAACCGCACAATATTGACAGATCAGTTACAATAAATGTAGAAGGCGGGCTGTGCTTGGTAAGAATGGATATGAATGGAGCACAAAACCTCCGGAACGTGTTTCGAACAAAGCGCCTGAAAGGAATGTCGTGCACATTATTAGATATTAACGTAGATATAAGTTAAAGATAAGTGTATGTTTTAATAAAATAGTCACAAACATTAACAAATTTTGAATAATTTCACCAATTACCAGTTGCACACGTAAAATTTACGTATCAGTACCATTAAGTGGGGAATAATATCACTACCATTCTAGGGTTAAATAAATATCATCTAGTTTAGGGCGTAAAATGATAACGCCACTCCGAAAATGTTTGTATATACCTCACTCAGTAAAATTTCAAGGAAAACAATATTTGGTATTTAAGTTTCGAATCAGTGGTTCATGATATAAGAGCTTATTTTTATTTTCTGCTGGTGACGAAGGCGATGAGTCAGGTTATTCAGAACACAGTTTGGTGGTTCCTCACAATTGATTTTTAAGAACGCCTAGCACTTTCAGGAATTTACATTCCCATCAACAGAGCGCGAGAGCGAAGGACGTGCCTACTGTTGGAAAAAAAAGAAAATTTTACCTTCGGTAGCCCTCCATCGTGTGCTATACCTCATTATTTACCTGAGCGTTTTATCTCATTTTCAATAATGCTATTAACATGTTCATCGATTAACATAAACGTTTAAAAATACAAAATTCTACTGCATGCGTGGGTGAAATTCCGAAAAGTATCATGATATCTCCATTAAAGGATACCTAGCCTCATTAGTGACAAATCTCTAATGAGCATACGTGTTATATGCAAATACTCAACACCTCCAAGCAAAGTCTGGGCAACAAAAAAGGTGGCAGGGTAAAACAACAAAATGACCGTCATTATTCATGACCTCGATGGCTCGGCAAGGTCATTTTTTTTCTTCTAGAAATAAAATGCCTTTATGTGGGCGAAAGCTCCTGTCAACAAACCTTAATTACAAGCCTTTTTCTTTACTTCTTAATGCAAAACTAGGATTAAAAATGTATTGAGATAGAAGAAAAATACTAATGATCTCAAGGAAAACAGTAATTTGATTTCCTTAATTTAAAGGCGCCTCTTGAATCAGCTTTGGCTATTTATTGGTCTTTAATTTTTATTCCCACCTCTGCCCCCGCTGTACCTTTGGGTTTCCCCATACCAGCGGTCACCATTTAATAAGAGATATAAAATTTTGAATAGATAAATCTGGCCAGGTAACTTAGCCTAGCTCATCGAGCATGGCTAAGTATAAAAGTGTAACATTTGGGAGATTTAGTTTAAGTCCGAAAAGTCCTAGGGGAACCCGCAGCTGCGACTCCTTTGCCTCTGTTCAAAGAAGTGGCAGCAAGAGCCTAACTAACTAGCCTACATACCAAAAGCCTAAATACTAACCTAAACTCACATAAAACAATAGATATAATTTACAAATAAATACATAAATTCATTTTTACTTGACTTTCAATACCTCTTGGGCAAAGGTCCTGAAGGCTGAAAATCTGTCAGCGTCGTTTACAAACATGTGGTAGCTCTCAGGAGGCCAGTTCACATATGAGAAAGCACTCATTAGCCGAATACGCTTGGCGTTGAAACGCGGACAATGGACACACTTTAATTTTAAATTACATAATTAATTATTTTTAACAGTCATTACACATTCAATACTAAGACTCTTTAATTATAATTCTTTTTTTTTCCAATCCTACAATATCTGGAGTCGTTATTATTTGGGTATAGGACGTATTTTGACACAATACAGAAGAGCACAATAACGAACGGAAAGCAACAAGGACCTAATGGCATGGCTAACCATACTCTTCAGGCAGAGGAATTGACTCATATGTTTTCCGCCCACGAGATTGAAAAAATATATAGTATATGTCTATATATATATATATATATATATATATATATATATATATAATATATATATATATATATATATATAAAATTGTAACCTCTGTTGTGCATTGATTTTTTTCGCGAAATTTCACGATAACTTTTCGTTTCACATGTCATAGACACCATATCTGCATTTTGTTTCTTTCGTGTATCTTTGTTTGTTTGTTACCTTTTCACGCATAAACGGCTGAACCGAATTTTATGAAACTTGGTATGTAAATTACTTTTAACCCAACTTAGACTTTAGGCTATAATAATTTTCTCTGAGACGAACAGGAGTGGGGGTTATAAGGAAAGCCTGAAATTAAAAATAGCGATATTTCGTTTTCTATTGGTTTTTCGGCAAATATGCACATAACAAAAGTTGTTTATTTTGTTATTTAGAGTAACTTTTGTTATATACACTTTTGTCGTATACCGAAGTTTAAATGCGCTATACGCTAAAAATTATAGCGGGAGTCAATAATATTATTTGCCAAAAAAGACTCAACCGAACTAAATAAAACTCGGTATGTGTATTAGTAGTGAGGCCTTCATTATAATAAACCATACCAACATTTCTATGTACGGGCAGGAGTGGGGGTTATAAGGGAAGCCTGAAATTAAAAATAGCGATATTTCGTTTCCTATTGGTTTTTCCGCAAATATAAACATAACTAAAGTTGTTTATTTTGTTATTTGGAGTAACTTTTGTTATATACACTTTTGTCGTATACCTAAGTATAAATGAGTTATTCGTTAAAACTTTAGCGGGCACTAACGGCTGAACCGAACTTAACAAAACTCGGTATGTCGCATTAATTCTTCCATGATTATAAGTTATATTAAAATATTTAGGTTCGAACGGGAGGGGAGTTATAAGGGAGGCCTGAAATAAAAATTCACCATATTACATGTATTAAGAAACGGGAAATATAAAAATATCGAAGACTGTGAAGAATTATCGAACAAATAATTCTATTATTAGCAAATCACCGGCAACGGCGGGTATCAATCCTAAACACTGGGACGGGTAAATGTCAAAATATTGTGCAATGTAAAGCCTGCTAAAAAATACCATCACCATTCAGACTCAAATGAATTACCGGGCGAAGCCAGGTATCTGAGCTAGTACATATATATATATATATATATATATATATATATATATATATATATATATATATATATGTATATCTATATATATATAAAATTGTAACCTCTGTCTGTACATTGATTTTTTTCGCGAAATTTCACGATAACTTTTCGTTTCACATGTCATAGACACCATAACTGCATTTTGTTTCTTTCGTGTATGTTTGTTTTTTTGGTACCTTTTCACGCATAAACGGCTGAACCGAATTTTATGAAACTTGGTATGTATATTACTACTAGCCCAACTTAGACTTTAGGCTATATTAATATTCTCTAAGACGAACAGGAGTGGGGGTTATAAAGGAGGCCTGAAATTAAAAATAGCGATATTTCGTTTCCTATTGATTTTTCGGCAAATATGAACATAACAAAAGTTGTTTATTTTGTTATTTAAAGTAACTTTTGTAATATACACTTTTTTCGTATACTGAATTATAAACGAGATATACGCTAAAACCTATAGCGGCAGTGAACAATTTTATTTTGCCCAAAAGACTCAACCGAACTAAACCAAACTCGGTATGTCAATTAGCACTAACGCCTTCCTTATAATAAGCCATACTAACATTTCTGGGGACGGGCAGGAGTGGGGGTTATAAGGAAGGCCTGAAATTAATAATAGTGATATTTCGTTTCCTATAGCATTTTCGGCAAATATGCACATAACAAAAGTTGTTTATTTTGTTATTTAGAGAAACTTTTTTTTATACACTATCGTCGTATACCGAAGTATAAAGGATTATAGCGGGAGTCAACAATTTTATTTGGCACAAAAGACTCAACCGAACTAAATAAAACACTCAGTATGTGTATTAGCACTAACGTCTTTCTTATAATAAGCCATACTATTTCTAGGGACGGGCAGGAGTGGGGGTTATAAGGGAGGCCTGAAATTACAAATAGTGATTTCCTATTGGGGTTTCGGCAAATATGCACATAACAAAAGTTGTTTATTTTGTTATTTAGAGAAATTTGCTCAACACTTTTTTTTCAATATGAACTACCAGGTATCTCAAATGAAAAAATTGATTCAAATGCATGTCAATATTTTCTCCTTAATAATTCAAATCTATGCATAATGCACAGGAAACGGGAAAAATGAAAATATGCAGGACAGTGAAGTCTTACATAAAAAAATAATTTTATTATTAACAAATCCACAGAAACGACGGGTATTAACCCTAAACACTGGGACGGGTAAATGTCAAAATATTGCGCAAAGTAAAGCCTTGCCAAATAAATACCATTACCATCCAGCCTCAAATGAATTCCCGGGCGAAGCCGGGTATCTGAGCTAGTATATAATAAAAATTGTAACCTCTGTCTGTACATTGATTTTTTTCGCGAAATTTCACGATAACGTTTCGTTTCACATGTCATAGACACCATAACTACATTTTGTTTCTTTCGTGTCTGTTTGTTTGTTTGTTACCTTTTCACGCATAAACGGCAGAAACCGAATTTTATGAAACTTTGGTATGTTTAATATAAAAATAGCGATACTACTATGCACATCAACTTAGAACTTTAGGCTATATTAATATTCTCTAAGACAAACAGGAGTGGGGGTTATAAGGGAGGCCTGAAATTAAAAATAGCGATATTTCGTTTCCTATTGCTTTTTCAGCAAATATGCACATAACAAAAGTTGTTTATTTTGTAATTTAGAGTAACGTTTGTTATATGCACTTTTGCCGTATACGGAAGTATAAATGAGTTATACGCTAAAAACTATAGCGGGAGTCCACAATTTTATTTGGCACAAAAGACTCAACCGAACTAAACCAAACTCGCTATGTGTATTAGCACTAACGCCTTCCTTATAATAAGCCATACTAACATTTCTAGGGACGGGCAGGAGTGGGGGTTATAAGGGAGGCCTGAAATTAATAATAATGATTTCCTATTGGGGTTTCGACAAATATGCACATAACAAAAGTTGTTTATTTTGTTATTTAGAGAAATTTGCTCAACACTTCTTTTCAATATGAACTACCAGGTACCTCACCTGAAAAAATTAATTCAAATGTATGTCAATATTTTCTCCTTAATAATTCAAATCTATGCATCTAATGCACAGGAGACGGGAAATATGACAATTTGGAGTGAAGTCTTACAAGAAATATTAATTTTTTTATTAACAAATCCATAGCAACGACAGGTATAATAAACTCTAAACACTGGGACGGGGAAATGTCAAAATATTGTGCAAAGTAAAGCCTTGCCAAAAAAAAAAATACAATCACCATTCAGCCTCAAATGAATTCCCAGGCGAAGCCGGGTATCTGAGCTAGTATATATATATATATATATATATATATATATATATATATATATATATATATATATATATATATATATATATAAAGGAAATCCGTCACGAATGGCCAGCGACTAAGAACGTCATCTACTGAATAAAAATTCCATGAGTAAAAGTAGAGGTATACTGATTGCTGAAAACAAGAAAGAAGTAGATTAATATTTGAATTAAAGAAAAATGATTACAACAACAATTGTAGAGCGTCAATAGTTTAACAAGATTTTGGCTACGACATGTTTCGAACCGACAAATAATAGTGGAGATATTTTGAATTTCTGAATTACCTCTTCCTCTAACACCCCTCCCTCCCCCCGCCCCATTCCTCGTCCAATTTCAGCAGTTAACTAGTATGATCTTTAGTATTGAATGTAAAAGTTGTATATCCAGTATGGCCCCGTTTTAACTCCCTCCACTCAGTAATGACTGAGGGGTTATTCATTATAAAAATTCACAAAATTTTGGACAGACGATCTCCGATTACCCAGTTGACAAATTCTGACTCCAAGGGAATCAATAAAAGACTTTGTGCAATCATATTTTGGAGGCATTTTATTGACCTTCCCGACCCTCGAAGCAAGATGTGGGCATTAATTGTTTAACAAGATTGATCCTATTACACTTTTCTATCCGACTCAGAATAACAGATATTTTTAATTTTCTAATTCCTCTCCCTCAACCTCCTCCCCCTCCTGTAGCAAACGTACAGGCATTAAGCTCAAACTAATCAAATTAGGTTCAGGAATTGGCAAAGCGCATGTTTCCGTTGTAAACGGAAAAGCGAAATTTTCGGGATTACATACAACTTTTACTGAAACAGTTTTTATCCAATGGCTTATTTGATCTAAGGCTCTCTAAAGGTTGGTTATTAGATCCTGTCCTTACTAGAGTTTGCTTCTTTGATGCTGGTCATGCCGAAGGTTGCTTATTTGATTCTGTCCTTACTAGAGTTTGCTTCTTTGATGCTGGTCATAATAAAGGTTGCTTTTTTGATTCTGTCCTTACTAGAGTTTGCTTCTTTGATGCTGGTCATAATAAAGGTTGCTTTTTTGATTCTGTCCTTACTAGAGTTTGCTTCTTTCATGCTGGTCATGCTGAAGGTTCCTTATTTGATCCTGCCTTTACTAGAGTTAGCTTCTTTGATGCAGGCCATGCTAAAGGATGCTTCTATGATCTTGTCCTTACTAGAGGTTGCTCATTTGATCCTGTTCTCACTAAAGGTGTGTTGCGTTAGAGAGTAGATAGAGTTGGGACTCATTAGGTTAGAGAGGGGTTGTTGAGATGCCAGGTCACGAAGACACGAAGAAAGGACGGGCAGGAGGGAAAGGTGAAAAAAGGAGCAGGCCCCGCCTCGGCATTATGTCTCCATTACCTCTAGCATTATCCGCTCTCCTCTTCCCACGTACCCCTAGGCACTGTGCACCTCACTCCCCTCCCTAAATATCATCTCTCTCTCTCTCTCTCTCTCTCTCATCTCTTATCACTCTCTCTCTCTCTCTCATCTCTTATCACTCTATCTCTCTCTCATCTCTTATCACCCTATCTCTCTCTCATCTCTTATCACTCTATCTCTCTCTCATCTCGTATCACTCTCTCTCTCTCATCTCTTATCACTCTCTCTCTCATCTCTTATCACTCTCTCTCTCATCTCTTATCACTCTCTCTCTCTCACTTCTCTCTCTCTCTCTCTCTCTCTCTTTCTCGCTCATATCTTTCTCTCATAAGGGAGGTAATAGAGGTTATAAGGTAGCCGTGAAATGAAAAATAGCAATATTTCGTTTTCTTCTTCTTTCTTTGGCAAACAAGCGCAAAACGTATTCAATTTGTTATTTATAGTAACAAAAAGTATAACGAAGAATAAATGAGATATACCTACGTTAAAAACTATAGCGAGCGGCAACAATGACTGAACCAACATAAGCAAAGCTCGGTATGATGTAACTAAATGCAAAATACGGCATAACCGACCCAACTGATCACTTCAAGAAAATAGGTGAAATGATTGAACGGAAAAACTGGCACAAACTCAAGCAGAGAAAACCTATGGAAAAACCTCAAGCATATATGACAAAAAATGTAAGAGCGTTATCACAACTGCTAAAGCAGAAAACTCTTAATGCCCGGAAGACCCTTAACCTCAATTGCAAATGTGTGTTTGATAACAAAAAGAAAACTGAAAGCAAAATCATCAGAATAAATCTTGCTCACACTTAACAGAGGAAGCTTACACTCACACAGCAACAGAATAGGACTTCAAGATTGAGAAGGACTTTCTTCAAGTATAATTCATTGGACACATCATGCGAGTGCACAAAACCCGACTAGCCAAGAAAAAATCCTAGTACACACATTGAAACTAAAATACACGAAAGCAAAGTCCGAATAAGTAAAAATCGAGTAAGAAAAATCAAAATATGAGATACCAAAGACAGTAAAATACAGACAAAAAAATCTACTACTTGGAAGTTAGTTCTAAGTTGAAGCTAGAAACAACAGCCACTCAGACAAAAAAAAAGACGGGGCTAACATAGTGAAAGAATAAACATATATTCTAAAATAAAAAGGACAACTTGACATGATATGCTTCTAGTGATCCATATTGGGACGAAACATGTAAGCAATAATACCTGTATATAATAAAAAAAGTGAGAATTGAAATTCCATTGTTTACAGCAAGGGGGTTCAATATGAAAATATAATGAAATATATTGATTCAGAACCTAAAAGCTCAACAAAAAATAAACTTTTCAACAATGTGTATAAAACATACGAAATAAAATTTTAAGGAGACAAAAAAATTACACCACATACCAAACAAGCAGACAACCTGTACAAAAAATAACAAATAAAATACAATTCTCCTCCCACAGTTTCTAACTGAGACGCAAAGACAATCTAACGGACCATTGTCTACCGCATGTCTATTCCACATCGGAATCGAAGGTGGTATAAACCTTTCTGACATTTCTCATTCCATCCCTCATTTTCGTTCCTACTTCTGGAGTAGCTCTGAAGATCAATCGTCGATCATACTTCTGGATCAGCCCAGGATCCATGGTCGTTCCTACTTCTGAAGCAGCTCTAAAGATCAATAGTCGATCATACTTCTGAATCAGCCCAGGATCCATGGCCGTTCCTACATCTGGAGCAGCTCAGAAGATCCATGGCCGTTCCTACATCTGGATCAGCTCTGAAGATTCATGGTCGTTCCTACTTCTGAATAAGCCCTGAGGATCCACGGTCGTTTCTACTTCCGGAGCTGCTCTGAGGATCCATGGTTTCTCTTACATCTGGATCAGTTGCAGATTTCCTGCTTGCTGGAATTACACACTATTAAGGTTATTTCGCCGTCTAAGTGAAAATTCGACGAGTAATAGTAAGTAATTAGTGAACCAAGAAACAACGAATGACTCCCTTAATAATTGAGTTATGAAAAAATGTGTGTATCGGCAATTATTGACCATCAATAGTTTAACATGATAAAACATTTTTTGATCAGGTTTATTATAACAGAGATATTTTGAATTTTCTAATTCCCCCCCTCTCTAAACCACCTTTATTGCTGGTCTGTTTCAACCCATTAACGTACATAATCTTTAGAGTGAATTAAATAGCTAAATTTTGAGTATGATACAGATCAAGTAAACATCTTCGAGTCAAGAAGTAAAATATTAATTGATGACGTCATCACATAACGTATTTGCATGTATCTAACCTTGTAAAGTTCTGTGGAAAACAATATTTGGTATTTATGCTTACAATAAAACTTTTCATGATTTATTCACCTATTTTAAAAGTAGGATGACTAAAAGATGGGGTATACTGGAGGCTGAAATATTAAAATACAAAAACTTCAGTTAATATTCAATATAAGGGAAAAATGGTATAAAACAAGATTTATTTTTTTATGCATTCCCGGCAAGAGTAAACAGTTTTTCGATACAAATATTAACGAAGATATTTTGAATTTTCCTATTTCTCACACTATAACCCCCCCCCCCCCCATGTCCTCTTTTGTTTGGTTTTAGCTGCTATGAAACTTGACCTTTAGCTTTACATAATATCTCGGTTAATATTGAAGATAGAGAATAAATGTATAGAACAATATTTATAGTAAATGTAATTTTCAATAAGATTGGTTCTATACAATTTTTTGATCCAACGTATGGTAACGGAGATATTTCGAATTTTAAAAAAACCTCCCCTCCCACTGGTCCGATTTCAGCTGTTAACGAACTTGATCTTTCTTTTAACATAAAACGACTAAATACCAAGTTTGGTAACGATTAAATAATTGCGACCGCTAGAGCGGTAACAGACAAATATATATATATATATATATATACACAGTTTTGAACAGACCTCATTTTCGTCATCTTCTGGGTATGATGGATGGACATTTGAAGAAAAATTTCGAAAATCGCATCATGAGTACAACCTTAATAGCTGATTTCCCTTCAGGGAAATCTGCTAAAACACTTATATATCGAGTTTGGTGAGGTTCGAAACAACATTTGCTGGATTTGTAACAAATACAATGTGTAAAGACCATCATTTTCATCTTCTAGTTAGGATGGATGGATATTGAGGAAGTTTAGAAAATCATGTCATGAGTACACCTTCATTGTTGATTTCCCTTATGTGAAATCTGATTAAAAATCCTCTTATTACAAAAGAACAAACCCAAAATTTAATAAAGACGCTGGCACATCCTAAATGTTTATTGACCACCGATTTAAACAATGAAGTATTGGCGGATGAAGAGTCCTATAAGTATTAACAATACTGGGGTTTTTACCCCAAAATTATATTTAATCAAGCCAATCACAAGAATGCCCATACTTCTCAACTTGTGGAATTAGGCAAAACAAATGTTTTCTAAACTCAACATCAAGTAATCAGGATTGAAAAATAAAATAAAAACAACCCTGTCAGATTATGAATAATCAGTCACTAATGATTCTACAATATTAAAATTATAATAAATGCATAATCCTCTTGCCACACAAACTAGACTTGAAATGAGGCGGGCCACTATGGGCTAAAAGCACATAGTCTTGAATTTTTATATTTGGGATTGCAACGGTTAGTTCTACACTTCCACTTTTGATCAGAACCGACTAAGGGGGGAGTTCTCCTCCAAGGGGGGGGGGGGATTGAGAAGGGAAAAAATAAAAATTGCCAAGCATGTCTGAACCGATTAAAGATATGTAAAATAGGTATTGGACATTTTTGTTTGTA